>OU426868.1:3413801-3471301 GCA_911387685.1 Dolichovespula media
CACGTTATGTATGTATGTATGTATGTATGTATGTATGTATGTACGTGTACAAACATTTATATATTTATATATAAAAAGAGAGAGAGAGAGAGAGACATAGGTACATACATGTACACATAAGCAAATAGAGACACACGCACGTCTTAGCCTACGTGGCACCATCATACACTGTCACCTTTTTTATTTTTTTATTATATTTTTTGTATATATTTATACAAACACACACACACATATATATATATATATATATTTTTATGATATTCTTTATTTGTTTACTTTCATATTTATTTTTATTTTTATTTACCCTTTTCTTATTTTCTTTCTTTCTGTTTTTTATCTGCTGTGCACGGTAAAACTCTAACGAGTAAATTTCATTTATGGGCAAATAATTGTTTTATACATCAAGATGATCGGTTATGAGTTACAAAATTATTGATGGCGATATTTATTATTATTATTATTATTATTATTATTATTATTATTATTATTATTATTATTATTATTGTTATTATTATTATTATTTCTTTTTAAACATGGAAAGAGAAAATGTATTAAAATTGTGTATGAGAGAAGATCAATATTTTGTTTCCTAAACGAATGCATCTAATATAATGATCCACGAGATATCGTAATATTTCGTGGCAATCGATATCGTTCGGTATTTAAATAATCGCTATAAAACGCATCATCCGTTGTTTAAGATCGAATGAAAAGAAAAAAAGAGTTTATCGAATAGAAATAAAAATTTTTATTTCAACTACAAAAATAGAAAAGTAATAGAAACTCGAAGTTAATTGGAAGTGCTTATTATTCGAAATTAAATAGAAAGATTTGTTACTTGAGATTGAATGAATAAATAAATAAATAAATAAATAAAAAAGAAAAAGAAAAATAAGAAAGAAAAAAAAAAAGAAATCGAAAGGTAAGAATATCTTACGTCGGGTCATCGGAAATAAAAGTAAAAATAGAAGAAGAAAAAAAAGAGAACAAAATAAAATAAACGAAATAAAAATTAAAAATAAAAGGATGAACTCTCTCTCTCTCTCTCTCTCTTTCTCTCTCGAAAGATATCGGAATGGACGATCAAAATGTTTATTCGAAAGTTTCTTAGAGGAGAATTTCATGTATCGACGGATGTCAAACGTGAGCGTTGACATCGGAAACGGTGTTCGCACGATCGTGACGGAGAGAAAGAGAAAGGTGAAGTGCATGCGTTCGCGCGCATCGCCGGAGAAGAAAGTGCAACGACGATGATGACGTAGGTTTCGTCTCGCCTTTCCCGAGAGTTGCAACCGCTTCGTTCGTACTTACTTACTTACTTATCGAGGAAGAAAAGGAAGGTCTTGGACGTCATTTCCTTTCGTCACTTTCCTTCCCTATCTCTCCTCGAAAACTTGCACTTTTACGTACATGTTTACATACATACATACATACATACATACATACAACATACATACATAGATAGATATATACATAAATGCATACACATCTGTGTTTTACGAAGTTAAGAAGAACGAAAGAGCAGAAGGAAAGTATACATAATATATATGTACGTGTGTGTGTGTGTGTATATATATATATATATATATATGTACATATATATTTTTATATACTCTAACGCGCGACAGTAAAATACATCTATATCGTTTATATATTCGTAAATATGCACAGTCACGTATAAATAATGTAAAAATTATGCGACCATCGATCATATTACGTTTTTCAACTTTGATTTAAATTCTTTCTCTTTGTCTCTCTCTCTCTCTCTTTCTTTCTTTCCTTACGATGAAAATAAGACATTGTATTTGCGAATGAAAAGAAAGGAGAAAAAAAAAGATTCGTCGATCGGGCAAAACGAACGAAAAATATCCTTCGACGTTGTCGATTCGTGCAATTATAAATATTTATAATCATTTAAGAAATATCGTTGATATCTTTGTTATTAAAACGTTCACATAATCATTGATATAAAAATTTATTCGAGGAATACAACGTGAATTGTTTTTTTATAAACAATTTAGAATATTTTATCGTACGTGCTATTGAGTTTTTTGTGAACTTGTAATGTATAAATACTTTGTATATATATATATATATACACATATGTGTGTGTGTGTGTGTGTGTAACATTTTATATCTTGTACGGATCATAAATTTTTATTACTATTAGACGGACATAGTTAAAATGAAATCGCTTTTCCACTTTGTGCCCATCCATCGTGTAATAATATTATAGCTTTTTTTCTTCTTCTCCTTCCTCCTCTTCTTCCTTTTTTTTTTCTTTCTCGTTTTCTGTTCTTCTGTCCTTTTTTTTTTTTTTTTTTAATTTTTCTTTTTAGAATCCGTACACCTGATACTTCTGCAATTTTTATTACATTCAAAGCGATACTCGATATGAAAACGATTCGATCGAACCGTCGTACAAAAAAAAAAAAAAAAAAAGAAAAAAGAAAAAGAACAAAAAAAAAAAGGGAAGAAAAAAACAAACAAACAAAAACAAGAATGCTGCCGATACGTTTCCTTTCTTATAGAAAACACGGACACCCACCCGATTACATGTCCGGATATATCAACGTATCTTTCGAATAAGTCACTTTTTATTTCTCGCTACACTCCCACCATACTTTCTAATCAACTTTCTTCGACGCGCCAAGAGACTGTAGAAGCTGTGATTTATATAAACGTTGGCGAACGATAAAGATTAATGAACGGAGGAAAAAAAAAGAAAAATAAAAAACAAGAAATATCGATCGAGATCTACGCCATCCCGGTTTCATTAATGATCGTTTTCTCTTTTTTTCCCTTCCACCTCCCCCTCCCCTCCCTCCACCCCCTTCGACGATTGATATCGTTTTGCGTTTTTATTTTTTAATTTCATTTTCGTCTTCGTATTTATTTCTTTCTTCATTTGCCCATTTATTTATTTTTTATTTTTATTTTTGTCTTTATACTTATTTCTTTATTTATTTGTTTGTTTATTTATTTATTTATTTATTTATTTTTCGTTTAATCGCAAAAATATAAACGACAGAAACGATAAGAAAGTGATAAGAGGTTTAGGTCCCTCCTATTTCGCTTAACATACGTACGTAACATATTTTAACGTCAAAACAAATTTAACGCGAAACTCTCGTTTCTATTCGATTTATTCCTTAACGTATTACACTTTATCAAACGTTTCTTCACGAGTATCACGACACTTGTATATTAAAAATATTTTCGTCGATATTTATTCGTCGACGTGATAATTCGGACGAACGTTAATTATCGTTACATTTAGAGTGGAGATTTAATTACGTTACGTTACAGAGAAAAGATAATTATAATAGGGTTCGCTCTAATTTATTTCGATTTTTCTTTATATATATATATATATATATATATTTTTTTTTTTTGAAAAATAGTCGACCGATTCAGATTTTGACGAGACGAATTTTTAACGACTCGTACGAGTTAAATATTATACTCGTGTCTTTAAAAAATATTACCTCTTCTTCTTTTTTTTTTTTTTTGCTTAAATAGAACCGTATGCCTTTAATAAATACAACGTTTAACTTTACTCTTATTATTAGGATAAAGAATGAATTTTTACATTTTTATTACATATCATGCTTGTTATCCAATTGTATTAAAATTCTCGTAATATCATTTATACACTATTTCTCTCTCTCTCTCTCTCTCTCTCTCTCTCTCTCTCTCTTTCTATGTAAAAGATAGAAACAAAAAAATTCAGTCTTCGGGTTTAACACATTGTTGTTACTTCGATTTTCGTAACTTCTTAAGATCCCTGTGATACAACCGAATGACGTAAGCAACTTTCTCAGGAAGACTGCACGTCTAACGTGTTTCCGTACGTTTATCTAATACCTAATTCTCGTATTCGTCGCCTTTGCCGTCGTCGTCGTCGTCGTCGTCGTCGTCGTCATCGTCGTCATCGTCATCGTCATCGCCAATAAGTATTGTCGTTCTCGACGAGCGTATTATCTCGAAAATTACGACCAGATCGAGAAACGTATCTCTGACTTTTCGTATATCGTTATTATTATTATTATTATTATTATTATTATTATTATTATTATTATTATTATTATTATTATTATTATTATTATTGTTTGAACAATAATACGGAGTATTTATCATTCAACGATTCGATTTAATTTCTAACGGAGATAATATTCGCCATAACCTTCGATACATAATCAAGCAAGCGTTCGCATACATAAACCGGCAAGGTGAACCGAGAGAAATATAGAAAGAAAACTATAAATGGAGATGAAAAAAAAAGAAAATGGAGAACCTGATTACCGTAAAACGTTTTCGCGTTATGGTTGGACTTTCTATCGGCCAATGTTACGATTTGTCGTACGTTCGCCCAGTTTCGAATGGGGAATCAAGAGCGACCGCTTAGACAGACGGCTTTATAGGTTTATATATATATATATATATATATATATATATATATATATATATATATATATATAGTCATTCAATTGCATTTCGATGCTTTCACATGACACACTAAAACCTCGCGAACGCTCTTACATCGAATACCATAGCGAACGCGGTACGCGCTCTCTCGATGAAGCAAAAAGACGTAAGAAAAGATATGCCCGAACAACACGTCACGCTTATCGAACCATCCAAAACACAAAACGAATTATGAAACTAAACGAATTACAAAATGAATTCTTAGATTATCGAACGACGTTACGACGATATAAGTAATTTCATTTTATTGATTGCCGAGAGACGTTCAAATGTTAACAGTTATTATCGTCTATTCATTTATTACGTTGGAGTTTCCCCATAAGTTTCTTCCTCTTTTTTTTTTTTTTCTTTTTTTCCTATGCGAAGTGAATACACGATACGAATAAAATTTAAAGGGACACGTCAATATTATTGATCCCTTGTGACCAACTTTCTTTCGTACTACTTGTTTTATTATATAGTATTTATCATTTTAATATTATCGTTCGTTTCATTTTTACAATAACAAATGGTCGAGAATAATTTTCATTGAATATTGATATAATAATTATGATTGTTTAAAAATTCGTCCTCTCACTCTTGGGATTAAGCCAATTTCTCAGAACATTTTGTCCTGTTCTTTTGTAAATTTGAAATTCTTCATTGAATTATGATTCATATTTTGTAAATTTGTTTTACATGCCATCGTTTTGAAATAAAAAAAATTAGATCTCCCCAGAATAATTTGCGAATCCTAATGGCGTGTAATTTGATTTCTACGAATTTTCACCATAATTTTTTTGTCGTATATAATAATTTATTATTTATACTTTAGTATTCACACATCGTATATAAATTGTAACGAATGCGCTCGTGACGAATTTGGATCCTTTGTTAATGACACAAATTGAAATTTTCATCCTTGTCCGTCATCCTTGATTGTATCATAAAAGAAAAAGGAAAAGGAAAAAAAAAAAAAAAAGGAAAGAAAGAAAGAAAAGAATCTTTAACAAAATTCAATCGTACGACGTGAGTAAACTTTCGACGACCCTGCGGACGATAGAAATGTTCGAAACAATTGAATTTCTAATTAGATCCGATCTAACGCTCATTGTCGATCAGAGAAGAAGGAAGTCTTTTGTTCGAGAATTTCTCGCGCGCTATATACGAACGAAAGCGATATCTGCTCCGATTCTCATACAAACGTACCTATGTATTATAGTACTTATGTATCTATGCATTTATGTATACTTTCATACATACATACATACATATATATATATACATATATATCATTTTTTGCATGTATATATATGTTCGTACAAATGCATAAAAAGATACACACACACACACAAATATATATATATGTAAAACTTCGTGCCAATCTAATTACGCGTTTCGGTTGTGCTTTAATTCACGTATGCAACGAATGAATCACATTTGAAGGAACAAACCGATAACAGTTCTCAAGATCGAACGTCTGTCTATACACACATATACATACACATATACATATAAAAAAAAAAATATATATATATATATATATATATTGTACCACGTAATCCATGCTTATTACAAATATCCCGACGAATGTTTCATCGCTAACGCAAACGGAGAACGTTAAATGTTTTCTGTTACTGAAATTACTCGAACGTTTAATCATCGCGACTCATGAACGATAATGAACGAAGGTCGAATCCTTTATCCTATAAACGTTACTAATCGACTTTTATTCATTAAACAATACGAAGTACAATTTATAATACTAATCATTATTTTTGTTGTTGTTGTTATTATTATTATTATTATTATAATTATTATTATAACAAGATAGAAGGATTTCTTAGGAAGAAACAGAAAATAATAAAATTTATATATATATAAAAAAAAAACGAAGGTAGAAGAAAAGTGTACGGTTATAAGAAAAAGATAATAAAATTTCTCAGAAAAAAATAATACTATGATCATTCTTAAAAAAAAAAAAAAAAAAAAAGAAATTGATACGAATTTTCTAAGCAATGATAAAATTAATATAAGAAGTAATATGAAAGGAAAAAAGAAATATATATTTCTATATATAAATATAATTAATATAAATTGATACCACGATTCCGTAGAAGAACGATAGAATTAATAATGCCGTTGAACGTGCGGTATATTAATTTGAATTAATTCTATTATACGTCACACATCGTTCTTATCAAAAATTTATCGACCACGTACGATCCGCAGTTATTTTCCTTTTATCGATCGTCCTACTACCGATGAATATTATTCTTTCAAAATTTTTACGATGGAGCGAATTTTTTTCATTTTTATATAAAAAAAAAAAAAAAAGAAAGGAAAAATCAATTAACAATAAAACATTTAACCAACGTTTTAACTTAACTTAATTAAACGAACTATTCTAAGAAATGGAACAAGAGTTAATACGTGAATGTGTTACATGGGTTACATTGTTCGATCGATAAATTTATCGTCAGCGTCGTTGGATTCGTTTCGGTAAGGACTTATTCTCTTTTATATAAAACCTGAATTATTTTCCTGCGGGTCACGGGTCGCAGGTCGCAGGTCGCAGGACGAGCACGGAGATGACGACACACGTTTATCGAAGCACATAGAATGAAAATTTAGAAAAATAACCACGATCAGCGTAAATGGATTAGAATAAAGGGATTCCATTTTTTTTTTTTTTTTTTTTTTTTTTTTTAATCAAAGATTATAAGAGAGCGTGCGTTCCTTTTTATTTCTTTCTTTCTTTTTTATTCTATTTCGTCTTCAATCTTTTTTCCTTTTTTATTTTTTCTTTTTTTTTTTTTTTTTTTTTAACGACATCGATTACATAAGAAAACTCCCGCATGGCGGTCGTATCTAAAAATGCGTATGAATAATTACGGCCGTGTTAGTATTATACGAGTGCTATAAAAACTTGACAGACTCGGTTTACGTAATCCGTCTAACGATATGGAATAAATCCCCTAACGATTTATAAATGCGATTTTCTAAAGAGAGAACGAACGCTATTAGCGTTGCTAAAGATACACTTTGTATGCTCTTAGTTACTCCATATGTATCTAGATAAGAGTGCAAATAAGGATTGACGATCATTATCGTTGGTTTAAACGATAGATAAGGCGAAGAACCAAAATCAATCTGTTTTATCTCGTGAAATGACAAATCGACGACATTAGAAATCGTTTATGCCGTTCCTCTTTTCGATCATCTCTTACGCAACAGGTCGATTGTTTACGCGTTTTACAATGCCACTTCCATCATCATTCTCCATCACTCTCTCTCTCTCTCTCTCTCTCTCTCTCTGTACGTATCTATCTATACATCTATCTATCTATTTTAATAATCTTGACTACAATATATATATATATATGTATGTATGTATGTATATATATAGTCGATTTCCTGCCAAGCAAATATACTCCGATTACTTTTGCTCTCGCAGTGAATCTACGTAAACACATGCTTGGTTTGCCACGGAGGCTTCTCATTCGTCACGTTTTAAGTATTGCAGTATGAGATATCGGGAACTTTAAGTGACATCGAAATGAATCATTCAACGTAACATTCTTCCAACGAATAATGTTCGGCCTCTTCGAAAAATTGTCAACAAGAGAAAAAGAAATATGATAGGAATGAAAATTTGCGAAAAAATATCGATAAAAGGAGAGAGAGAGAGAGAGGGAGAAAGAATGAAAATTAAACAAAAAAAAAAGGAATCGTTTTACGAAAACCTCACGGTTATAATAATATGATGTTCCAATAATTTTCTCGAATAAATAAATAAATCTACAATTTGATCTAGAAACGAGTATGAAAAATAAATAATATATATACGATAAATAATATTTATAAAATGTAAATAATATTAATGTTATTTGAAACAACGTAATATAATACCTTTTGAATAATTACATCGACTCGAATCTACGATTTGTTGATTTATTATAAAAAAAAAAAAAAATAATAATAATGTTCGCGTGGCAACATTACGTTAATAACATAATATTTACAGTCGAATAGAATTTCACTGATATCAATCCACCATTTTATCTGTAAAACGAACGTTCGTTATATAGCGTTATGTTTGCAACATAATGATTAGATAATTTTTTCGAGGATAAATCTAAGGCTTGTTGATCTGTAATAAAAATGTTTACGTTAGCACATTGTGTTAGAGATAAAAGAAGAAAAAATAAAAAAAAAAATAAAAAAAAAAAAAGAACGAAAAGAAAAGAAACGGAAATTATTTTTTCAATAATTCGGTCGATACGTCCGCGATTTGTTTATCTATATATAAAAAAGAAAAAAGAAAAAAACTGTTTACGTTGTCGCAACTAGAGACGTGGGAGTGACGTGGGACGATTTTATTGTTGATACGTCTGCGATGTCTTGATCAATATATAACAAAATTTATATAATTGAATAATATATAAAAATAATATATAAAAAATATATTGAATAATATATATATAAAAAAAAAAAGGAAATAAAAGACAAGCGTTTATGGAGGTGTCTCATCGATCGAAATCCAAATTTGATCGATGAAAATCTGATGAGAAAAAAATAATAGAACAAAAAAAAAGGGATAAGAAAAGAAAAATAGATCGAGATTTAATAAACTCGTTACTCGTGATCCGATGATATCGATCGGAGGAGAATATTTGGATCCTTACCGAGTTGTATGTGTGTGTGTGTGTGTGTATGTGTGTGTGTGTGTGTGTGTGTGTGTGTGTGTTAGAAACGATTCGTTATCTAAATTCTAATTGTAATACCGCTCTTGTAAAATTTCCTCTAGTAAGATAAGAATAATCTTGGCCGTCTATTTTCATGGACGTTTAGAGCTCTCGATGGGCACGTGACGAAGCGGTGACTTTACTGCTCTTAGACTTAGGAGAATGCCAAAAGCTGAATGCGAACGACGACGAATCAGGAAGGAACGGAAAAAGAGAAGAAACGTATATACGTACTTGTATATATATGTATATATATATATATATATATATATATATATATATATATATATATATACCTATGTAAGTACATACGTATATATACGTAGATACGTATGTACGTACGTATATACATAGGACATCATGGGTATACGGAGTTGGCAATCGGAGAAGGAGTTCTCGGTTTGTTCGATTAAATCGATGTTAGAGAGGAAACATACCCTACGATTTCCTTTTATGTCGTCTTACATACGTACCCTAAGTTCTACTATTTACGAATAAGAATAGAATTAGATACGATGAGTAGACCAGTGGGACATCGGACTTGGAAGGAATAGAAAGAGTGGTATTCAAAATCGAACAGATCGAGAACACCCCAGCCTTTCTAATCTCGAAACCAGCTCGAAATAGACTTACGCTTACCTATCGATGCCTATCGAAGACAAAAAAGAAAAAAACCAACGGCTGAAAAGAGAAAAAAAAGAACAAAGAAAATTAAAAAGAAAAAAGGGGGGGGGGGCGGGGGGTAAATCCTTCGATCGTGAATCGTCCTTTAAATCGATTACCGATATTTCGACGCCGTAATATTTGCACCAAGTGCGTTACGTAATCGTTCGAAAATTATAAAACAAAAGTTCACCTGACTCGATCGTATGTACGTATGGCTTAAGAAAATATATAATGTCCATGATGTCGCAATGTAATGGTTTGAAAATTATTTTCTTTCGTTAAATAATCGATCGAAATTCGTCAAGTAACATTTGTTATTTATTTATTTATTTCTCTTCATCGATGCAAGGCTCTGTCCATTTGTTGGAGTAAAAGAAGAAGAATCATTTGTTGATCACACTCGTATGAGCATTGAAATTAAATTTATATAAAAATAAAGAATATCGAACGATCATTCCATCAATAATTTTCAGTTCGACATTG
Source organism: Dolichovespula media (assembly GCA_911387685.1). Taxonomy (NCBI): domain Eukaryota; kingdom Metazoa; phylum Arthropoda; class Insecta; order Hymenoptera; family Vespidae; genus Dolichovespula; species Dolichovespula media. The sequence continues at coordinate 3,424,166 of OU426868.1, forward strand.
ATAATCCACCTTAGCAACAAAAAAAAATCTTTCAGCAAAAATATTGTACGATATTGCGCGTTGTAGATATATCTTCGTTTAAAAAGAAACAAAAAAAAAAAAAAAGAAAAACAAGAAAAAAATTACGAACCAAAGGTTGTTCAATTTTTTTTTTTGTTGTATTCTCTGGTTTTGAGTTTAGGCAAAAAAACAAGGCTGTTTGTTTCTTTTTTATTTATTTATTTATTTATTTTTTTGTATATCATTGGTTCTACGGTGTTGATGCGATTATGACCATGAAATTTTATTATTTTTGGCAAATAATTATCGACGAATTAACGAATTCCATCAAATTACCGTGCCATGGTGATTCCCATTATGTAAAATGTCAGTGACGTTCATTCGGAATATAAATAAATGTGTTCGACGATAATCTATATGTAAAAAATAATTAATTGGCACGATCCTATGTAAGTAAGTACTTGTTACTTATCCGGGACAATGGCCAAAAATCATCTAACGCTATTCACTTTGGCGCCATCCGAATCGACAGGACCATTTTAATTTGACAATGGACACGTGAAAAAGTTATTTAATGCGATTTGCGAACAACAGAGCCGAGCAAAGCATAATCCGATTGAAATGTAAAAATCAATGTATCATCGAATGATACTTTAACGATCAGTAATCAATTTTGACGATTATTCAATAATAATCGGTAATAATTGATCGATAAATAATAGAAATAATTGAATCAAATGTTATGAGTCATTGAACGATCGTCATTCATGCAAACGATACATAAAACTTTTTATTACGATCGAATCATTAATACATTCCCGATAACAATGACGTGAATATTTTTTTTCCTTTTATTTTATTTTCCTTTTTCTTTTTTTTTTTTTCTCTTTTTGAAAGATATATACTATTTATTATTTACATAGTTCATCGATTGAACAATAATAGATCGATTATAATTATCAAATTATCACATTTTTCTTAAACGTTTTTATCTGATAATTTATGACTTAAGATCGGTAATTAGAAATGTAATTATCGATACTGATTTATTTACTTAACAATGATTAATTGATTAACGATTAGTATTACGCCGATTAAATTTAATTAATATTTTCATTATCAATCGAACGATTAAAAACATAAACGAATGTATTCAACGACAATCGATTGATAATTAATTAACATCTTTGTTAGTTACAAATACATAAATATATATATATATATATATATCGTTAATGATATCATTAGATAAATTGTACCTTAATGGTCATAAGTCAAAGATGAAAATTAATCTCTCGACACTGACTTGTTTTGGTGGTATTGCCGGAAAAAAAGTCATTTCTTCTTCTTCTTCTTCTTCATCTTATTTCTTTTTCGTTTATCTCACAATTCTAAAATATTCTCCTAATTAGACCGGCCTCTCGCGACAGACAGTCTAATGAAAAACAACCCTTCGTGACAGCTACAAGGTAAGAAGGGAAAAGAAGCTAATGGAGGGAGGATTCTCGATGACCAAACTTTCTTATGACAATGCTTAATTGCCTGACGGATTAAAAGAAATCCAAATATTTTCAAATCATAAAATTCAAGAATTAACTCCAACGCTTCGGTAATAATTACGAATTAATAATGAGTTTTCAACAAATAAAAAGGAGAAGGAGAAACAAAATTTATAATTGTATCCAATATAACGAAAACAAATTTTGAATTAAGTGAAGATAAATATCGATTATTTATTTATTTATTTATTTATTTATTTATTTCCTATTATTTTTCGTGTGTGCGTTTCGTCGAAAGAAATCAATGACTCTTGATTTGTCGTTGAACGCATAAAATGAAATCATTGCATGGGATAGCACTTCAAATGTTATCGAGTAGAAAATAAACGAAAATGTGAACGAATAGAAACGACGACGTTTTCTTCTTCTTTTCTTTACTATTTTCTCTTTTTTTTCTTTCTGTTTTTTTTTTGTCTTCTCTCTCTCTCTCTCTCTCTCTCTCTCTCTCTCTTTTCGATAGAAACACCGTGATCACAGTGAATCATAGGAAATTTGTTGATAAGCGATGTATTTTATCGCGTGTCGTCGGTCACGTACCGACATAAAAAGTTCGTTTGTTTAAACGGCCAAATGAAATCTTCATTGTAATACGTCCTTCGACAAATTTTAAGACGTTTACATCGTGACGTCAGCAATCACAGCTCGAAAAAACCTTCGCGGGTCGACGCGTAAAAGGAAATGATAAGAGATAAGCGAATAAGAGATCTTTCGTTATTTCTAATGAAAATAATCTCGTTGGGTGACGATCGCAAAAAAAAAAAAAAAAGAAAAAAAGAAAAGAAAATGGAAAAAAAAGAAAGCTAATAAGTAAATAATAAATTATGTAATAATTTTATCAAAACGTAAGTGATAATACGATAAAAAGATAATAAGTATTACACGTAGGAAGGGGATGACGATTGGATTGAATTTAATTTTCAAATATGTAATGTCCAACCATCCTTTCGAACGTCCACCCCCTCCTCCCTCCCATCCACATTTTCGTCGATTTTGACGTATATTTACTTGAAAACAAAAAAAAAAAAAAAGGAAAAACAAAAACCAGAAGAAAAAAAGAAAATTACGAAACACTTCGTTGTTCGTTGTAACGCAAATCGGTCTGTTTAGTTTTACGACAACAAACGAACGATAACGGGTGTCGACAAAAAAAAAGAAAAAAAAGAAAAAAGAGAAACAACCCGGCGTTAAGGTGAAACGCGACATTAAAGACACTAAAGAAAATAATCGTGGAATAACATTGAAACGTTTCCTCCTTTTATCCAATAAAATGCAACAGTGAGATCATTTCATTTGTGCGCGCACCGCGAAATACAATTTTCTCTATCGGCGTTGATTAATTTAAGAGAAGAGAGGGGAGCAGAGGGGGAGGAGGAAATTAACAAATAACTAAATTGAAGAAAAATTTGAAGTCGCTCGAAGGCTCGCGAAGTTGCGAGCTTTGAAACTGTTGGGCAGAATTTTGTCTTTTCTTTTCTTTCTTTTTTCTTTCTTCGTACCGTCCGCACAATTTCTAAGATCTAACGATCGAAGAGATTGAGAAGAGAGAGAGAGAGAGAGAGAGAGAGAGAAGAAAGAAAAAGAAAAAAGAGAAAAAAAAAGAAAAGAAGAAGAAATGAAAGACAAACAATTCCATTAACCTTCAACAATGAGTTTTAGTTCGACGATCGTATTAGCGCGGACATGATAAGATCTCTTTGATATCGTCTTGTCATCGTTAACACTATAATACGAAAGGTCTCTGCGAAGTATAGACGGAGAAGGGGAGGTAAGGATCGTCGTAGTTTTACCGTTCCCGGCGGAAAAACGGCCTTCGGGTTTGTGTCCGTGAGTAACGTTAGAATTTTCTTTGATCAACGTCAGCCATGACTTCGAGAATAAAACGACATGGCAGAACACCTGTGGACGATCTATCGATCCTACGCGAAGACCATGGGCACTGTCGATCATCGATCGATTGGAAGTCGAAAGGGAATCTTTTTCTTTTTCTTTTTTTTTTTTTTTCCTACCACCAAAGCAATCTCGAACGATCCATCAAATTACTCTCGTATTACACGTTTGGCTATCGTCAATATTTATTTCGAAGGGAAATTTGTTTTTTAAATGATCGAAAAGCAAAGAACAATGAAAGAAGAAAGGAAACGTATTTAGAATATATTTCGAACATAATTACGATCGAAATTTGTTAGCTCGATTGATTCTGACAAATCCGTTATTGTAATGAAACTCGTTGCAGAGTTGTTATTAATGTTAACGGTATGCAATCGAAAAATTTGTTCAAATGACCTCGTTTACGAGAGACGGTAGGATTTTACTTCTTTTTCTCTTGTTTCATAATAATCGATGACTGTATAAATCATTCTTTTTCTTATTTATTTTCTTTTTTTCTTTTTTTTTATTATAAGAGCAAATATTAGGTTTATTACATATAATAATGATACACTTATGCAAGATTTGCAAAATTACTCAACGCTCAATCATCCATCATATTATAAGAATCAAATTGTAATAAAGATTGTAGAATTATTTTACGAAACAACCAACTCCCGACGTGTAACGAAAATCTAATCGACGTAATAAATCGTATTGGAGAGGGGAAGAAAAAATCTGCGACGCGTTACGCATAAAAAAAAAAAAAAATTAAAACAAAAAAAAGAGGCATAAAACCATGAATATGTGACGCTCGATGAAGTTATAATTATTGAACGTAAAACGATTGTAAAGTAAGAACCATGATCGAAGCCATTTGACGTCGTTTTAGATCTCCCTAAAGGAAAAAAAAAAAAAAAAAAAAAAAAAGAAAAGAAAAGAAAAGAAAGAAAAAAGAAAAGATCGAATACATACTTTTTTTTCTTCCTTCTTTCTTTTTTCTTTTTTTTATTTTTTTTTTTTTATTTTCTTTGAATAAACGTGGATCGAAGAACCAAAGAAAAATAATAACGACGGTATAATTGTTTATCCCGTTTCGTTCGGAGAATTGTCGATTACGTTCATTATCGATCGAAAATATGGATTCTATAATTAATTCGGACAAGGACTATTTTCTTAACGAGCCATCATCTTTACGTAACAACAATATACGTCCCCATTTTATGTAACGTTATTCATACTCGGTACTGACCTCGTACACTTACCGACTAACGTGTACCTTTCGTGATTACGCGCTTTGAGAGATACGCGTTCCATAAAGACATGAAGAAAGAGATGGAAAGAGATAGATAGATAGATAGATAGGTAAAGAGAGAGAGAGAGAGAGAGAGAGAGAGAGACAGATAAAAGCTAAGAAATTTCTCTTATTCTCTCTCTCTCTCTCTCTCGCTTTCTTTATTTCTCTTTCTTTTGTTCCTTTTATAAATATTCTCTATTTTTTTTAGAACATAAAGAGAGAGAGAGAGAGAGAGAGAGAGAGAGGGATACAAAGAAATTTCTCTTATTTTCTTTCTCTCATCTATTTATTTGACTCTACGATTACTTTCTAATTTGATTTCCATATTAAACATTAGCCTAGGAAAATTAAAGCATGTTCTCTCTTTCTTTCCTTCTCTCTCTCTCTCTCTCTCTCTCTCTCTGTATATTTGTCTCTATCTCTTTCTATAAATCATTTCTATTCCTTATTATAAAAGAAAAAGCTAAGAAAAAAAAAAAAAAACATTCCTCATATTCTTTCAATCCATTTATCTATCTCATTCTCTTTGAACAAATATTTTCTAGCTTTCTTTGAATAATTGATAAACTTTTTCATACGAAAAGTCTCTCTCTCTCTCTCTCTCTCTCTCTATCTATCTATCTATCTATCTATCTATCTATCTATCTATCTATCTATCTATCAATATATCTATCTATCTATCTAAGCATCCATACATCTATCCATCTAATTCTCTCCTTCTATCTTCCTTGATTCCGCTTCTATCCGTCTTTAGTACCGTTAGAAGTAGCATAATTGCAAGGTGAAATGACTCGTGTCTCCCGTCTCTCCGACTACATACAATGTACATATGTGCCACATATAGTTGGAGGAAATGTCATTGACGATCTTATCTCGCTCGATCCGCCGTTCAATCTGTTCACCTTCGACACTACCTTCGTATCTTGGACGAAGTATCATCTATCATAATGATTTGTGCCCGTTTACACACAACTCAAACGGCCACGTATTAGCCCCTGCCTGGCTATGTTTCATAGATAGGAAATTTCTAAATAGGCCGAGTAACTACTAATACTAACACTAATAAAGCTAATACCAATATTAGTACTACTACTACAACTACTGCTGACTTCACCGCTCCCCTCCTACCCTCCACTCGTCCCCAATCCCCACGACAAACAACCCAACCACCCACTCTTCGACCTTCCTTAACCCACCCTCCCTTACTCCCTCCCTCCTTCCATCCATCCATCCATACATCCATCCCTCTCGTTCGTTCGTTCGTTCGTTCGTTGCATTAATGATTCAATTATCTTCCACGCATCGGAGAAACACGTATGAGACATATAATTACTCATTATGATTCGAATCATGTTTGATTCCTTTTTTGATTTTTTCAAATCATCGTCGACATACAAGCGTACGTGTTCATTCTCTCTCTCTCTCTCTCTCTCTCTCTTTAAATTTTGCTATCTTCCATTACCTTTCTTTGTTTCTTTCGAAAGTATAACTTGACGACCGATTTATTTTACTTTTGTTTCATCAAAAATTGTATGTTTCTGGTAATAGCGTGCTATATTTAATAAACTTAGTAAATCGAGCGTTCCAAGAACCGATTAACATTTTTCAATGATTAAAAAAATCTATCGTATCACACAGGATTTTGAGATTTGTATATATATATATATATATATATATATATATATATATATATATATATATATATATATAAAACAAGAAAATATTTTTCGTATACGTGATCCTTTACATTTGACAGTGAAACACTTTTCTTGTCATATTTAAAAAGTACAAATTCTTTTCAACCGTTCAATGAAAATTAAATGTTTATATGTTATTATAACAACAGTACGTATTTAATTATATACATGTCCATCGCGAATAATTATATACATATCCATCTCGTTATATAGATGTATGTAAAAAAAAAAAAAAAGAGAGAGAAAAAAAAAGAGGCGCCAAATTTTGTTATCGCGATCGTTAATCATCATCCTTATCAAAAAATGTTTATTATGCGTAACGGGACAATATACGTGTATACGATAAAGAAATGAATATATAAACTTATATAATAAAATAAATACCATGTAATAGCATTATATAAAAAATCATTACATCGAGGCAGAAAGGTTGATTACGATAAACTCCAGTCTCGTAAATTTAAAAAAAGAATAATAATAATAATAATAATTATTATTATTATTATGAAAAATGTTAAAATTCATTATCATCGTTTGAATCCGTAATCGTCGTTGTCGTCGTCATCTCGTCATCGTCTTTATTAAAAAAAATAATAATAATAATAATAATAATAATAACAATTATTATTATTATTAAACGAAATATAAAATACGTTATGGAAGAAAAGAAGAAGGCAAAGAAGAAAAGTAAAAATAAACGTCCTCTTTCGTCGCGCTAATATTTCTAAAACGAACAAAAAAGAGAGAGAGAGAGAGAGAGAGAGAGTGAAAGAAAGATTAATTCGCACGAAATAAAACAATCATCTTTTTTTTTTTTTTAACGCAGAACGCACAGAATCCGTTCGTTTGTTATAAAAAAAAAAAAAAAAGAAAAAAAATGTATAGAAAGAAGAGGAAAAAAAAAACAATTCACCCGTTAACGTCCGATTTACGAGAAAATTAATTCTGATATTCGAAAAGAGTGCGATACACGCGTTTATTTACGTACGCATGTACGTAGAATTTCTCACGTATATTTTGAACGAACGCAAGTATAAAAAAAAAAAAAAAAGAAAGAAAAAAAAAAAGAAGAAGAAATTTATACGCTTCCTCGGCGTATAGTTTCGGGCCAATAACAATCACATATAACGCTACGGAATCGTCATCCGCCTCCCTCGTGTTACATAATTACGATTATACAAGAGTCGCATGCGGTCGGATCAGGGCCAACGCGCGATATTACGTAGTAAAATAAATATATAATTAGGTTGGCCGCGTCGTGGACTTAATTCAAGGCTCCTCGGTCCATGACATAGAATCTCGATATATTCTTGACTATGCTTTATCGTCAAGACGTTATTACGAAATCAGGGAAGATAGATCCATCTATCTATTTATCTAACCACGCTAAAAGTCGATCCATCGATCGTCGATTAATAATCACGACCAACTCGTTCCCACACACTAAAACGCACGCAAGCGCGCGTACAAACTGGTACTTGTTAGAGAATTGTTAAAAAAAAAAAATGTTCATGAGAAATTATATAACGTTATTTTATCTTTATGTAATTTTATTATTAACATTTCTTGTTTCGTTCGAATAATTAAAATGTCATTTATTTAAAATTCATCATAAATATTTCTTTGGAAAATAAAAAAAAAAAAAAAAAATAAGAAAAAGGAAAAAGAAAAATATATAATAAGAAGGAAAAAGTGTATCCATCGTATTTTAATTTACACGTATGACAACATTTGCAATTATATATTAAATACTTAAAATGCAAATAATCTATCTCGTTAATGTGCGTAGTTTTTGTTTATATACGTCTATACGTATTAGATATTAAATTCGAAATTATTTACATTTCAATATTTAAGACTAACGTATATATGCGGTTCTTGCGAATGCATATATATTTTATTTATTATCATATATATGTATATACGTATTTCTAAATTTACGATTACATTCAAATATTTAATACGCACGTATATATCTAATGAATAAATGTATTTTATTTATACGTACATACGTATTAGACATTAAATGTGAAATTACATTCGAACGCGTAACACGCTTATATATATATATATATATATATATGTTTAGTGAAAATTTATTTATACTATTATACGACGGGTGTTCAATGAAAAAGCTTTACAAATTTTTATGTTGGAATTATTTTCAGGAAAGAAAAAATTTTGAAGATACGATTTGTCGACTATATATATTTTTTTAATTGTTTCTTCTTTTTGTTAAACAAAATATTCCATGCGAAGGAACGCAATTTTTCTCCGAAATGTCGCGTTCCCCGAAATAAACCCAATCGTTTAACCCATTGTTTCGAATCAATCGTTACATTATTCATAAATATTACGCAGCATATATCATTTCCATTAATATTTATCATTTGATGTAATATTCGTTATTAAATCCATAATAAAATTTAATAATTGTCATCTCGATCGAATTATATTATTTACTTGTGATATAAAATATTGGAGGAAAAGAAAAACGAAAAAAAGGAAATACAAACGTTACTTTGTCGAAACGATCGAACGTACGAACGATTGATTCGATAAATGCGTAGTTCGACAAGAGCTCGAAAGAATCCCATAGCGATCAGCAATAAGAGAAACATGGTCTCGTTAAAATTCACGACAACGTGGCCGACAAACGAGCGATATTTCAAGCGGCCGTTGATGTTAGGGATCTTCTCATTCGCGGCACGAGTTTTTAAAGCGTTGAACGATGAATTCCTTTTAAAATCGCAAAACGACACTCGTTCCTCTTCCCTTCGAGGCGCCAAGTCACGTTCAGGTTAAAGGCGTTGTAGAAACGCGTGTCACAAAGCGAAAATTATTTTCCCCCCACCTCGTGGCACGCGAATCGCCGGGATTCTTTTTTTGCCGAAATGTTTTCATTGATTCGACGAAAAAAATAAAAAAAAAAAAAAAAAAAAAAAGAAACGAAAGAAACGTTTCTCTCTTCTCTATCCTTATTACTATTGTTATTGTTATTATTAATATTATTATTATTTTCATTTATTTCTTTTTGTTTTATTTTAGGATCCTTCGTACGTTAATTTTCTTTCTTTTCTTTTTTGTTTTTGTTCCCTTTTTCTTTTTTTCTTTTCGAGAGAATTTGTCTGGATTCGCGCGCAACGTCATTTTATAATATTAAAATTTTATGTGTTGTTTATCAACGCGGGAAAATAAATTCGCTGGTCGAAGATTATTTGGTTATATCAAAAAGGAATTATTATATTATGCACATACGATTAATTATTTATTCATTGAAGATATCGACGTACTATTAAATAAAACTATACGAATATTTACAATATTTATATCGAGTTTCGTTTGAATAAATTTAAAAGCCCTCGTTCACTTTTTTCTTCTTTCTTTTTGTTTTTTTTGTTTTTTTTTCTTTAACGTCTGCGTTTCCAGTTAAAATAAACAGGGGATAGAAGTTTAAAAAGACACGGGCAACAATTTTAACGATTATAGTTTCAAAAGAATATTCCCTTTCGTAAGTTTGTAAATTTATATGAATTGTAATTAATATTACAATATATATATATATATATATATATATATATATATATGTGTGTGTGTAATATAATTTTAATATTAGTATCGTATATAATAATTTTATAAAAAATTATGTTATATAAAACAATGTAATATATAACTCATTATACTACTATTAGTTATAATATATATTAAAATATATTAAATATAATGAAATATAATATATATTACATATATGTATATGTGTGTTTGTGTATATATAATAATAAATAAAAGTTATACACTTAATTTAAAATTTCTCCTTCTTCTTATATACCAAAATAAATAATTACATTTTCCGTATCTCGTCCTATCGCCGAAAGGGAAAAAAGAAGAAAATAAAATATAAAAATAAAATAACAAACTCCGGGAGAAAAAGTAGAGAATTTATCTGCTGAGGCGTTACGACGTGCTGCGGATCAATGCAGCAACAAAACAGCGATAAGGAAACCCGTAGAAAAATAACAAGTTGAATGGCCGAGTCTTTAAAAATAATTTTAATCTTCTTATCTCGACGTTGGTTAATTTTGATTTGCCGATTAAATCTCGTAACTGATGATGCTATCAAAATGACAAATATTATCTTTACGATATTATAAGATATTTAAGATATCTTATTTATAGCTTCTATTTAAATATTTTTTTGTAATATTAGATTTAAACCAGTATATATATATATATATATATATATATATTTTTTTTTTATATATATTGTATATGTGTATTTGTTTAAATTATATCATTCTTTTAATATTTTTGTTATATTATTATTTATTATTATTTCATTATTATTATTATATTGTTATATATTATCTGATATGTTTATATAACATTATACCAAATTAATATTATTATTAAATCAAAATAATATTCAATAAAAAAATAATCACAAAGTATATATATATATATATATATATATATATATATATATATATATATCTGTATATATTGAAAATCCCAACTTATTGACCAACCCAGTACATTTTCTATTTCAATATTCCATCATAGAGGGAAACCAGCAAACAATACAATATTTATGTGTAAATTTTATACAGAAACAGAGGGGCGCATAAATTCTTGATCTTTCTAGAAACAATATGGACACATATAACCATATACAAAACGGTCACACACGCATACACCAATTCATTTTTATCCATAAATATCTAGAATAATAAAAAAAAAAAAATGAGAAGGAGAGAGAGAGAGAGAGAGAGAGAGAGAGAACATTTATGGCATCTCTGATAATAAAAGATGTTTTTAATATATATATATATATATATATATATATATATATATATATATATATATATTAAAAAAATTTATTATTTAAATTTGAATAGCTTATAAGAAGTGCAATATTTACGATAAAGATAGCACATCTTTTCGAAAATATTAAATGTTATAATAGTTTTTCAATAAAAATAAAATCTTCTGAGAGAATTAAACAATTGTCTCTTTTTTATTATTTCTCATACATGTATGTATATAATAAATGTATATTGTATTATACCTGTTAATTTACTTGTATTAATTATTAAAAAATTTTCACTTGATATTTAATATTTACCTTGAAATTAATATTATAAAATTAACTTAGGATTACCTAGAGAGAGAGAGAGAGAGAGAGAGAGAGAGAGTGAGTGAGTGAGATAAAAATAAATGATTAAATTAAAATCTCAAAAAAAAAATAAATAAATAAAAGCAAATATAACAAAGTACATAATGCATTACTCTTATCAAAGTAAACAGATCGGGAAGGAGGAATAATAAAGCGTGTAGAAAAAAAGAAGAAAGAAAAGAAGAGAAAAGAACGGAGAAGAAAAAGAAAGCCGAAGAACAAACAAAAACCAAGTGCATCGATCGAGCTTAGATACGTTGCTAATGTAATAATACGTCGTGAAGGAAAGAGAAAAGAGAGAAAGAAAAAGAGAGAGAGAGAGAGACAGACAGACAGACAGACAGAGAGAGAGAGAGAGAGAGAGAGAGAGAGACAGAGAAAAAGAGAGAGATAGAGACAAAAATGAAAAGGAGAAAGAACGAAAGAAAAAAAAAGGTCGAAGCAGCTCGGGGAGGAGTGCGGCGGGGAGGTGTGCGGCGGGGTGGTGTGCGGCGGGGTCGGGAGGGTGGTAGAGGAGATGAGAAAAGGAATGAATCTCAAAGGAAAAGAGTGAAATATGCGGAGGTGATAATATCGTTGGAAGTGAGTCGTCTCGATCGCTTCGGTTTAAATTAAATACCTTAAACCAGATTACCTTGCTTGCGAAGTTACGTTTATCAATCTATCCTCTTCCGTAAACGGTGATACCGGAATCACGATGAGAAACAAAGAAAGACGAATCCGTATTCCGCACGATCGAGCAAACCGCGCGTCATCGTTCTCGGACGTGCCGCGTTGTTGCTGCTCTGCTTGGCTCGGTTGGCATTTAAAGAAATCGATTCATGGAATAAATGTAAATTTATCGAGAGCGAGTTTAAACATCGTCGACGTTATATTTATGCATTATACTTCTCTCTCTCTCTCCCTCTCTCTCTCCCTCTCTCGGTCTGTCTCTCTTTTTCTATCTGTCTCTTTCTCTCCTTCCCTTCCTCTTTCTAGCTGAAGTAGATGCTATCGAGAAAAGAAAATGTGACACCCACCCGAACGACATTCCTTTGGATTTATTTAAAAACGTCGTTGGTAGCGGTAAAACGTTCAATTGAACGATCGATCGATCGATCGATCAATTAATTAATTAAACAATTAATTTCTTCGACGAATTCGACAGCCCGTGCAACGCGACAATACCAATTCGTTCATTTCGATCTCGATTCGACGATTTTTGTTATTTTTTATTTTCTTTCTATGTCCTTTATTTTATCTCTCTTTCCACCCTCCATTATTCTTCAATTCCCTTCTTTCCGTCTTTCTTTCCTCTCCCTCTTCTTCTTCCTCTTCTTCTTCCTCTCTTTTCGTTTATTCGTATCTAATCAATCCCACGATCAACGAGGAAAAGAAAAAGGAATCATCTTCCGAGAGGGGAAAAAAAAAACTAAAAAAAAAAATTCAGTCGTCTCGATTGCCCCAGCCCCCCTCCCCCACCCACCCCGACTCTCCTAGCCAACCCCCTTCCACTCAATCCGGCTGACGTTTCTTCGTCCCTACGTGAAATCTATAAAATGAAGGAGAGAAAAAAAGGATAAGAATAATACAGTGAATTTATACTTATTTATTTTTATACGGATAGTAGCGGAGATAGTTTTATACCTGCATCGACGAATATAATACTCGTGTATTTATACATTTTACGTTATATCATAGCCATAAATTATGAATATATCTGCCATATCCACACATACACACACACACACACATATATATATATATATCCATGTCTATCTCACAAATGATATTAATTAATATCAAAGATCATATTTCTTATGACGTTATTTATCATCAAAACCTTATAATCTCGTTTCTTTCATACATACATACATACATACATATATATATATATATATATATATATATATATATATCGTTCTTCTCTTTCTTTCCATCCATTCCCGATCATTCGCGAACACTACATTTTCTTTCTCACAAAATACATAAACGATATACGTGACAATAGATTTTATTATTGCGATTTAAACCACAAAGAACAAATCGAAGAATAGAGAAGGTAAATAAATAAATAAATAGCATGGCTAGTTGAAGAGGGTACAAAGAAAGAGAGAGAGAGAGAGAGAGGGAGAGAGAGAGAAAGCAAGGAGAGAGAAAAAAGAATATAATATATGTATATATATGTACACTCGAAAGAGCGTGGGCTTGTGTGGAGTGTGTATGTGTGTGTGTGTTAGAGAGAGAAAGAGAAAGAGAGAAGAAAGAAGAAGAAGAAACAAAAAAAAGAAAAGAAAAAGAAGAGAAGAGAAGAGAAGAGAAGAGAAGAGAAGAGAAGAGTAGAGTAGAGAAGAGAAGAAAGAAAGAAAGAAAGAAAGAAAGAAAGAGACTCCACACGGCTAGTGTGATGGCCAGGAGTGTAGGGAGGGTAAAGGAGGGAGGAGGGAGGTGGGCCTTGGGCAGGCTGTCCTTGACTCAGCACAGTTACCCCGGCTCGAAGTGTGACGTCATTCTGCATAACTCGCCTAATTGCATCGTTGCTGCTGCTGCTGCTGCTGCTGCCGCTGCCGCTGCCGCTTGCTGCACTCGCGAGAGTCATCCCCACTCCGTTTTTCTATCCCTCATCCCCTCTCCTCCCGCTATCCACAACTCCTCCCTGTGCACTCACTCTCCTCTCCCCACTCGTAACCCTCGTACTTCCCCACTCTTCCTCTACTCACCTCCTCCTCCTCATCCTCCTGCGCCCCCACCACCGCTCGGCCACCACTCCTTCCATTCCTTCTACCATCTTCGTCTTTCGTCTTTCTTCTTTCTTCTTTCTTCTTTCTTCCATTCGATTCAGGATAGCGTTAACCAGCCCCCATCTCCTTCGTTTTCTATTTCTCTCTTTCTTTCTCTTTCTCTCTTTCTCTCTCTTGCCTGCTCGCTTTCTTTCTTTCTTTCTTTCTTTCTTTCTTTCTTTCTTTCTTTCTTTTTATCCTTTTCATCGCAGCCATTTTATTTGAACGTTACGAAAGGCATTCGTCGATTCTCAAATTATCAATTGGAACGACGAAAATAGGATGATATTTGTAAATAATACGAATAACAATATCGAAATGCTCGTCTCTACTAATCTTCGAACGGACGAATAAAAATTGAAAAAAGGAGAAAGAAAAAGGAACCAGTCGAATTTTGTAATCTTATTTTTCTTCCTTTTTATTTTTCTTTTTTTCTTTTTTTTTTTTTTTACATTCTTCCTCGAGATTGCGATAGCAACAACTCGTGTTATATATATATATATATATATATATATTTATATATATTTATCTTACATCGTGATTTATTTCATTGTACAAAACAATTTCAATTGTAAATGACTGAATATTGAAGAATATGTCCCGACCTCTTATACCCTTCATTTCGAAATAATTCTCACGATTTACCTGGATGAAATTTATCGTGCGTCAATGTTTTGCGTGTATTAGAATAAAAATCAAGATAAAAAAAAAAAAAAAAGAAATAAATAAATAAAATGAAAGAGAAAAAGAGAACAAATATAATCGGCTATACGTATCGAAAAGTATTTACCCAACACGCGTTAATATTTCTCATACATATTTAACATCAAAATAAATTAAACGAGAAGTAAAGAAGAAAAATTGATTATACGTTTAGAAAAATTTACCTCGCAATAAAAGAAAAGAAAAAAAAAAAAAAAAAAAAAAAAAAAGAAAAATAAAGAAAAAGAGAGAAAAGAAAAACAATAACGAGGACGAGAAGAAGGAAAGGTGCAAAATTTCCAACGAATAAAATCTACAGGTTACGAATTAAAAGGATAGAAAAAATAAAAAGCGATTTGAGAGTCACGACGAATTGTCTCTCTCGAGTAAGATTATTCGTAATAATCGTAATAATAATAATAATAATAATGATAATAATAATAATAATAATAATAATAATAATAATTCAAGAATAATTCGAAAATAATTCTCAATGATTTTTTCTTTTTTATTTTTTGTTCCCCTCGATCGCGGAGGATTTTTGTTCGCAACGAAGAAAAATCGAGGTCCGGACGTTCCTTATCGTTCCTTATCGTAACGACAGAGAGAGAGAGAGAGCGAGAGAGAGAGAGAGAGAAGAAAAAAAGGAGAAAGAAGAAAAAAAAATGGAGAAAAGAAGGGTAAAGAAAAGGAGAAGGTATTGAAGTAAGGTGGACGGGACTGAGAGACAAGCGTAAAATTCATTCTCCTTTCGTTCCATCCTTCGTCAAGGTTCAATACGCGAGCACTGACGTTAAAGGAGACGAGTCGCGACAAAACGATCGTCCCCGGACTGAACTCGCTTACGTCGTGTCGTCCTGCACATTCGCAATCGACTCTATTCGCTCTTTAACGTGCAAGGTAGACGATCTCCTGACACGTGTTCGCACGCGCTAACCGTCTCAACTACGTAAATATCTCGCTGAACAAGCGAATTTCACAATCTGCCGATTCTCGTCTGAGGCAAATTTTCTCGAATTGCACGCCACTGTTTCGACGCATTTCTTTCTTTTGGGAAGTAAATTAAAAAAAAAAAAAAAAAAGATAAAAAAGATAAAAAAATGAAGGCTGATTAGAATAGAAAAAAATAACACGCACACGCGCACACAAAAGAAGACAAGTCGATACCGTCTCGCTCAGATTCGTCGCACATGCGCGAGAATTTTGAACCGATGAGCCGGGAAATAGAAAAAAAAAAAAGAAATAAATTAATAAATAAAAAATTACGTTACATTAATTTTATGTTACATTGATCGAACTGATTGCAATAATTGATTGTTATTTATCGACTGACTTCAATCGAAATAAAAACATTCATTCGAAATTGTTCGTCCGTTGTTTATATTACAATAGAATCGAGAACGAATCGATACATTTCATAATTTATACGTCATTTCATAAGTCATTTTATACGTCATTTCATAAGTCATGAAAATAAATAATAAAGTCATGAAAATTGTTTATAAGTTATTCGACTTGGCAAATTGCACCGTTGGATACTTTCATGTATAATATTTATATATTGAATAGGTTTAAAAATAATACATACTATGATAACGTGTATAATATATCCAAAAACGGATATATATATATATATATATATATATATATATATATATATATATATATATACTATGTATACTAAAATATATTATTCTTAAATAATCTATACTATACTGTACTAATATTTAACATAAATATATATTATATAATAACGATATTAAAGTTACACATCTATCGACATATTATAATACAAACAACATGTGTATTACGTATAAGCGACGTAAAAATAAAAATAAAAAAAAAGAAAAAATAAAAGCTAAAACAAACCACCCCCCTTCCCCCAATTAAATACAGAATCTATATCCAAGCCGATCGAAATGTTAATAACGCAATATTCCCCGAGACAAGCCAAGAGTATCAATCGATCTTCCTCGTAACTATAAATAACAATTAAAATCCTAGAATTTCTATAATCGTCGTTGGATCGTCTTACATTATCCCTGAGATCTAGGAGAATGGAACGAAGTATTATACCATATAATACAACCGAGATCCATGAAATGCATAATGATAGGTATACAACTATCAACATAAAATACGTAAGGTACGTATAAAGCGCGTACACACACAGACAAACGCGCACACACACATGCATACATACATAGGATATAAGATATTAGCCGGTGAATCCGGATGAAGTCATCCACAGGTATAACGCGATATCGGTATTTAACGCGTTAGAAGAGCCGTTGTTCGGGCACGTTAAGTTTCCCCTTCGAGAGAAGTTTCTTCTTAGCTTGACCTCGTGTGGTTTCGACCCTGGAGAGTAGTAGCCACTTCTCTTTTCTTTCTTTCTTTCTTTCTTTCTTTCTTTCTTTCATCTTCCTCGCCTTTTTTTTCTCATATTTATTTACTTATTTATTTCTTTTACCTCTTCCTCCACCTCCTCCTCCTCTTCATCTTCATCTTCTCCTCCTCCTCCTCCTCCTCCTCCTCCTCGTTTCACTCGAAAAAAAAAAATAAAAAAAAAAAGAAAATAAGAAAAGGAAAAAAGATAGCAGCCACGTTGTGTGCAGTATCGCTTGCGAACCTGAATCGATGAAACGATGTGCGTACCCACACCGATACACTCCACACGCTAACGCGCGTATACGTACATATACATATATAATATGTAGAGACATTCACGAGTACATAGGATACCAATACGTGTAATATAGTATGAAGGCTTACATGTCGTTAGAGTGGAAAGGCAGCTGAGATCGGAAGAGAGGAGTCATCGACTTGCATTCGGCTTGGCCTTCGGCGATTAGCAAACTCCGCGTCGAGCTCGATCAGGCGGGAGGCAAGTTTCCCCGCTGGATATATGAATGCGATATAAACAACCGAAGCACTTCGTGGCATCTGCTCTCGATCTCGAGGCTCTTTACATATATATATATAAATATATATAGACACACACACACACACACACAAATATATGTGTATTGCTCGATGATACGTGGGTACGTGTCTCTACGTCGGTGGAAAGAAGAAGAAGAAAGAAAAAAGAAAAAAGAAAAAGAAGAACAGAAAGAAATTGGAACGAATACGAATACGAATACGAATACGAATACAATGGAACGTTATAAATTTTCTGTTCGTATAAATGACGACGTCGAAATTTTTTCTTCCTTTCCCTTCTTCTCCTTCTTTTTCTTCTCACGAAATTCTTTGCGCAACGAACTCTCGTACGTATTAATTATTTTCGAAAGCGAGTAAAAGTGTTAGAAACTTCGTGACATGGGATGGGGGAAAGTGGCGTAAAGAGGGAGGGAGAGCGAGAGAGAGAGAGAGAGAGAGAACAGAATTTTTATTTCGTACTTTAATTCATGCCGTTTGCGTGAAAAAAGAAAAAGAAAAAAGAAAAGGAAAAACATTTCTGCCAGCTCGCATCGAATTCATACGGGGTTGTCATCGATTTGACACGACGATTTCAAATTTTCAAATGAAAACACGATGATTTCAAATATCCTATA
Source organism: Dolichovespula media (assembly GCA_911387685.1). Taxonomy (NCBI): domain Eukaryota; kingdom Metazoa; phylum Arthropoda; class Insecta; order Hymenoptera; family Vespidae; genus Dolichovespula; species Dolichovespula media. The sequence goes on from OU426868.1 coordinate 3,442,779, forward strand.
CTCGTTCTTTTCGTACGATAGAATTGGTTTGCGTATCGAAAGAAACGAAAAAGAAAAAGTATTGCGTTTGCTTCGAAAAAAGTGGCGAGGGAGGGAGGGTGGGGGTGGGTGGGTGAGGGGGGGGGGCAAATGTGTTTTTCCTTTCGTGAAAATGATTCCTCGAGATATCTCGAGGTCATCTCGCTCCTTTTCTTTTCCTCGTTTCTTCTTCTTCTTTTTTTTTTTTTTTTTGTTTTAATTTCAAGTGGAACGGTATACTTTCGTTATCACAATAATGCGATAGCTCGAGCGACAAACAAATAGGGGGTTTTCATTTTGGTTTTTCCTTTCCCTTTTTCTCCTTCTTTTCCTTTTTTTTCTTTTTTTCTTTTTCTTTAATTAAGAAAGTAACACCTCTTTTTAGGTCATGGGTATCATAAATTATCACAATAATCATAGTTAATGTTCGATATATAATGTAATCTTTTTTCCTCTTTTTTTCTTTTTCCTCCGTATTAACACGTTTTCTAAAACGTTCAATCAGAAACTCGTAATACTAGTTTTGTAATATCCATTGTGAAATTGCAGCGAATACACTGTAATGACACGTCCTTTTATGTCTTGCACGCTAATAGGTTGTTCAAGGTAAACATCACGTTTTATTTTAACCCCTAAAAATCTTTTCATTTATATATTTTCGTTTATATATATATATATATATATATATATTTATTTATTTATTATTTAATTGTATTAAATTTCCATTTATTATGATTTATGGAGTGAGTGTATTTAATAAAAACCATGACTTAAAGAGTACGTCCTTTCACATTGAATTACTTCAATTTAATATACATCAATATTTTTCCCCGATTAAGAAGCGATTTCTTTTTTTACTTTTTTTTCATTCGAGGTCAAAAATCGTATTCTTCGAATTGAAAAAGAAAAGGTGGAGGGAGAGGGGGGGGCAGGGGAAGAAAGAAGAAGAAACAGAAAAATAAAAGCAAGTGGCCTTGATATCTCATAAACGTGACCTTCGTAAAGGAAAAAGAAGAGAACAAAAATGACAAAGATTTCTACGTCGTTGCATCTCTCTCTCTCTCTCTCTCTCTCTCGCTCTCTTTCTCTCTTTCTGTCTCTCTTTAAAGACAAACGATATTTGTCCTCAAACATATATCTTTATTATTGACAAAAGCGATAGTTGGACGTTAAAAATGTATTTAAGTAAAATGGGCCACCCTGTATATTGATACCTTGGCCTCAAATAACGTGCCTGACTCTCGACGACATGTGGTGATCTAATGTCAAATTATACAATGACGATTTACACTCACGTCGTGATATTACGCTTGTAACATTATAGTAATCATATCCGTATAAAAGAGAGGAAAAAAAGAAAAAGAAAAGAAGGAAAAGAAACGGTAAAAATAATAATTAAGGAAAAGCAAAAAAAAAAAAAAAAAAAAAAAGAAAAGAAAAGAAAAGACGAAGAGAAATAATAATCTGAAAGAAATCATACGACATAAATACGTCATACATTAAATCATACGTCGAACTAATTAACTCGAAGGTATTTCCTTGTACGCAAGTAATCGGTAATTCTCGAAATAAGCAAAAGAAAAAAAAAGAAGAAGAAAAAAGAAAACACAAAAAAAAAAAACGATCAATGATTTGAAGAGACGAGAGGAGTGTCTTAGGAAACCCTTTGTTTTCACGATTTCAAACCTTCGATATTATTTTATTACCAGGAAAATCATAAGAGATTGGGAATGAGAGAAATAAAAAGGAAAAAAGAAAGAAAGAATAAGAATAAGTAGAGGATGAAGAAGAAGAAGAAGAAGAAGAAGAGGAGGAGGAGGAGGAGGAGGAGGAAGAAAAAAGTGTTGTAAGAAATAGAAAAAATGAAAATTAGTCGGAGAAAGGAAAAAATGTTAGGGATCGACTCGCGAGGGATTAGAGATGTGAGAAGATTATTATTATAATTGTTAGAGCAACGTAACGAACGTGAAAATTAGTGACGTATGACGTATGACGTATGACGTATGACGTATGACGTATGACGTATGACGTATGACGTATGATGTATGACGTATGACGTTTAACACTACTGACGTACTTCCTTCCGCCCGATCGGCTGTACTCCCTGGCTTAAGAGAGAGAGAGAGAGAGAGAGAGAGAGAGAGAGAGAGAGAGAACGAACAAAAAAGAAAAGAAACGACGAGAACAAATATAATTGAAGCGACGATTAACGGGTTTAAATGCGCGAATTCATTTTATCAGAAGGAAAAATATCCCTGGCCCGGGATAACCTTTACTCTTATTGGCGAGAGTTGAAAATATTTGCCCGTCTCTTTCTTGCGACGAGTGCGTCGAGTACACGGGACGGGGTGGTGGTGGTGGTGGTGATGGGGGGTGGAGGGGTAAAAATAAAAATCACGTAACTAGCTTATAATTTAAAGCGAAGTGAGATAAGTTACAGGGAGAATATTTCAGTTAAAAGATATATATATATATATGTATAGAGAGAGAGAGAGAGAGAGAGAGAGAGAGGAAGGGGAGAAGAAAAAAAAAGAAAAGAGAAAAAGAGAAAGAAATCATCGGTTCGATCGATGACGAAGTCGTCTTTTAAGATCGAAGGACGAATTGGAGTGCATAGTACGCGATGATGATCGGCATTTTACCTTGTTTGCAACCTGATGATTATGATCGCTTTGTGAACGAGTGTTGTTCCTTCTTCTCGAGGACGAATAAACGAACAAACACGAGGTAGACTGCAACGACGACTACGACGACGACTACGACGACGATGACGACGTTGGTCTCGTTCGTCTTGTCCGTCTACCTTATGTGCCCGCCATGTAAAGATAAAGCGAATAAATTCGAGGACGTTAGAACGAGGACGTTACGAACGTCAGTCAGTATGGAGAAATCACATCGGCTACGATAAGCGAAGCTATGCGAATCCTTACGATGAGAGTTAATGACTGTCTTTACTACGGCCTCGGATTGGTCATTCGAAGGAAAGAACGAAAATAAAAAGAGAGAGAGAGAGAGAGAGAGAGAGAGAGAAGATAAGAGAAAAGAAAAGAATAGAAAAGAAATGGAAAGGAATGAATAAGTGAATAAATTAATTGATGAATGAATGTATGGAATAAATGGAAAATACGTTGATAAAAGATCGAGCACCAGACAGGATTTTATCAATCCTTTACTCTTACTCAAAACTCGACCATAATTTCGTTTAATCGTCGAGCGTCGATACCTGTGAAGATTGTTTTTTATTTTTTGTATTTTTGTATTTTTTCTTCTTTTTTTTTTTCATTTATTTACAATCAGTTTTATCCGATCCAAATGCGTCACATGTTCTTCTCTCAAGGCTGTTACGTATTTCTTTTTTTTCCTTGTTTTTTGTGAGATAAACACACGAGTTATTATCTTAATGTATCTAGTAATAATAATAATAATAATAATAATAATAATAATAATAATAATAATAATAATAATAATAATAATAATAATAATAATAATAATAATAATAATAATAATAATAATAATAATAATAATAATAGTAATAATAATAATAATAATAATAATAATAATAATAATAATAATAATAATAATGAAAATGAGATTAATATTTTCGATCGTTGATAATAATTACAATAATTATAATAATTGTAATAATAATAGTAATAATAATAATAATAATAATAATAATAATAATAATAATAATAATAATAATAATAATAATAATAATAATAATAATAATAATAATAATAATAATGGAAGTAAGATTAATATTTTCATATACACGCACAAAATTCTTATTTTCTATTATTCTTTAATCGAATATAAGTCGATAGACAAACAATCCTTTATCATCGATATATTTTTATCGAGTAAAAATTCATCGCGATATAATGATTGCTGCATCCGCGATTTACGTTCGAATGCAATATTCATTCTATATCATCGATCCTTCCGTTCTAAATACTTCGATATATTTCTTTTCTACTGTAGCATCGAAAAGAAAGAGAAAAATAATTTAATTAACAGTTAATTTTTTTTATTCCCCGAACAAAATTAGTAACAACGAGTGATCGATAACGATTAATACAATTAAATTATTAATAACGAAATTCCAAAACGCAAAGTTCAAAGGATTAAAAAAAAGAGATAGACGGACAGAGAGAGATTTAGAGAGAAAGAGAGAGAGAGAGAGAGAGAGAGAGAGAGAGAGGAATGTACATAACTCTCGTACGTTATGACTATCTTTATATGGTAGTCATTAAAAAATCAAGAATGAACGGATCATGCTCCTTAGCTTGATGATAATTAAGTATTTAATCGATCGCTTGTATACCAAATTTCAATGAAGGGAAGAACGAACAAAAAAAAATGTATATATATATAAATAAATATACAGAGAGAGAGAGAGATAGAGAGAGAGAGAGAGAGAGAGAGAGAGAGAGATTGGTGCGTCGTTCGAAAATTTATCGAACGCCTTAAGGCGACTTGCGACTTCTTGGAATCGGGAAACGTAGGATGAATGCAAATAAAGCAAAGTATCACATTAATGACAGCGAGGATAATGGAGCGAGACGGTAGAGGAGGATACTAAAGAGGAAGGACGTAAATGTAGAAAGAAAGGAAGAAAGGAAGAGCCGAGTGAGAGAAAGAGAGAGAAAGACAGAGAGAAAAAGAGAGAGAGAGAGAGAGAGAGAGAGAGAGAGGAGTCAGGTGGAGCCGGGAAAAGGAGGTGGAGATACTCAATAGGTGACCTTGACGGGGAAAGAATCCTTTAAGAGCCAAATGGTCAACGTTCCAGGGACCTTCGAAGTCTCGTAGTCACGGACGGCCAAACTGCAGCCCAGGCCAGACGCTCTCAATAAAGCTCGCTTGCATCTGCCGTTGCTGCTGTAAACGGCCCACGGAATCCTTTTACATCCTTCCCTCTCTCACTCTCTCTCTCTCTCTCTCTCTCTCTCTCTCTCTCTCGGACGTTTATCTTATATCCCATCTACCTACTTATTCGACTGACACTTTCGTTCTTTCTCGTCGTTAACCAAAGAGAAATTCGATCGGATTCTTGTCGTTTTTTTTGTCTTCTTCTTCTTCTTCTTCTTCTTCTTTTCCTTTTTTTTCTTCTTCTTTATTTATCACCGTACGTACGTTCACTTTGTAACGAGACACAGAGAGCGAGAGAGAGAGCGAGAGAGAGAGAGAGAGAGAGAGAGAGAGAGAGAGTGAGTGAGTGAGAGTGAGAGGACACGATTCGTAATTAAATTAACACGAGGGATGGGGAGGGGGGGATGGGGGGTAATTAAACCGTTGGAATGACTTCACGTATTGCGCGTGAGTCGGAAAAAGAATGAGAAAGTCATCGTGGCAATTGTGGTGACGTGAGTAAAATATTGCCGAGAGTCGTTGATACGTAACATAGGAAACACAACAGATGATGATGGAAAGGAGGCGTTACGCTCTTTTCTCTCTCTCTCTCTCTCTCTCTCTCTCTCTCTTTCCTTTTTTTTTCCTTTCTCTCTCTCGATCTCTCTATCTCTCTCTCGATCTCGATCTCGATCTCGATCTTCGACGTTTCCTTTATTTCTCTCTCTCTCTCTCTCTCTCTCTCTCTCTCTCTCTCCCTTTACTTTTCTATCTCTCTTTTTCCCTTTCTATTTATCCTTCTCTCCTTTTTCCCTTATCATTCGACATCACGCACACACGCCCACAGGCACAGTTTTGATCGAAGCGAAAAAGAAAAATAAAAAGAGAAGGGAAAGGAAAAAGAAAAAGAGAAAAATAAAAAAAAGAAAAGAAAAGAAGGATATTCACGATTGGAATTACAGATAAAATCATCTCATGAATCATCGCGAGTATCGTTCATCATTTATGCGTTTACCTGGCGCGCACGTCTCTCCTGACGCATGGCAAGTCGACAGGGATGGGACGATGGCGGTAAAGGAGGGGGGTGAGGGTGAGGGTGAGGGTGGTATAAGTTCCTCCTTCACGCTATACCCCACCTCCCCTCTCCACGCCTTCACCTCCGCCATCCTTCGCCGACATGCAAATCGATGCTGATTCGATAAACAGGAAAACGGTTGGTTAACGTTTCCGCCAGAGCTAATTAATTTAATTACCCCTCATTACATGCTTAATTACGTACGTACGTACGTACGAACCGCGAACGAGGAAAGGAGGATAAGTAATTGGTATGATAATCCGACCATTGTCACGTTTTGTCGCTAAAGGCGTCGAATTCGATGTATCAATTAATTGTTTACCATGCTCCGAGTGATTTTCCAACGATAGTTGAATCTTTATATCGTTCTCGTTCGAAACTTTCGAATTTGTTTTCATGCGATAACGTTAGAATTATTTTTCTTTTTTTCTTTTTTTTTCTTTTCTTTTCTTTCTCTTCGACGAAAATTCCCTCTACGTTAGAATAAATTTGTTCGAGCGTCAGATCGAAAATGACTCGAGGGAAGAGTGGGGGGGAGGGAGGGAGGGAGTGGTTTGGTGGGTCTAAGGAAATCGTTAATGAGGATAGATGAAAGAAAAAAGGACAAAAGAAAGAAACGACTGAATTAAAACGAAATATTCTTTTTGTTCTTCCGTTTTGTTTGAAAAAAGAAAATAAATAAATAAATAAAAGAAAGAAACGATTGGATTGAAACGAAATATTTTTCTCCTTCTTCCTTTTCTTTTCTTTTCTTTTTTTTTTTTTTTTGTCTAAATATCAGTTTGACTCTGTGCCCGTTGTTTATACGAAAAAAAAAAAAAAAAAAAAAAAAAGAAAAAAACAAGAGTTTACGAAATCCACGAGTTCGTCGGATCAGCCAATTATGAAATAATTCGGAACAGATAGAAAAAAAAAGAAAATATATAAAAAGGAGAAACAATTCCTATCGCCATTAAAACGCAAGTATTGTTATTAGAAGAAAGTTAAAAGAAAAAGAAAGAAGAAACAAATTCGCTGAAAGCTTTTGACGACGACGACGAAAAGAGGGAAATATGTCACTGCTAACGATCATCGATCGATCGATCGATCGATCGTTAACGTTCGAAAAGTAGGCGGAGGGGTTGAAGCGAACGTAACGAAAGGGAAAAAAAATGAAACAAGGGGGTGAGAAAATTATCCAAGGATAGAAGATTAAGACGATCGGGACGTCGAGGGATGGGGGTAGAGGACTCGAGTGGCGAGAGTTATGGAGGGTGGTGAGGGTGTTGGGGGTGTTCAGAGAGGGGGTTGAGGCTCGATCCCAAATGGCAGAGGCAAAACTCCTGAGTGACTTTGTCTCCTGCAGGAAGCTTGAAAATAGAAGCGAACGAGAGCGCGATCGTTGCGTGAAATTTTGGGAAAAATGTCTGAACGGCCGGAAACGAGTGTGCCCGATGTGGCCATAAGAACGAACGGAGTTAAGTTTAGTCAACGGGGCAACGGACTCCTGTTTTGCCCTCTCTCTCTCTCTCTCTCTATCTCTCTCTCTTTCTCTCTCTCTCTCTCTCTCTCTCTCTCTCTCTCTATCTTACATACATTCATATACATGCTAATGCATATATATCTACGGTATGCATATCCATGTATTTATCGTACGTACGTACGTACGTACGTGCCATACGTTGGTATATGAACACAAGTATGAAACACTGAGGAATGTAAAATCTTGGATGGAAAGAGAGACCTTAGGAACGTTAGAACGGATTATTAGTTTCTTTGGGTGTGCAGCCATTGACCGATTCGCAAGAAAATACATACGTTTCAACATAAATCTGCATAAGTACATATACTTACGCACACTTGCATACATATGTACACGCATGGAATATCTATTATATATATATATATATATATATATATATATATAGCGGTGACAATAGGATGAGTCGATAAATATAATCGGGTTAATCGATACGGAGAGAATTTTTTCTTTCTTCTTTTTTTTTTTTTTTTTTTGTTTATTTATTTAACGTCAATCTAAAATTTCAAATTAAAATGATCGATGACAATGCAATAGAATATCGTATAAATTCGTTTGATCACGTATATAGATACGGTTTTTTCAGTCTATCGTTATCTTCGATTGAATCGATTGAAAAATGGAATGGGTCATCGGAATAATGATTATTATATAAATATTTATGATTATGATAAATTTACTCCTCTAAAAGTATTTTCTTCCTTTTCTTTTTCTGAAATAAGTCAAAAGAGGAAAAGGAGATTTCATTCGGGATGGCAACGATAATCGATAATCGACACACAGACTCTCTCTCTTTATATAATATATATATATATATATATATATATATATATATATATATATATATGCATGCTTCATACAGAATCCGATAAAATAAATTCGAATATCTCCCGGTGCAACGGGGAATTGAATATGAAAGGAAAAGAGAAGGAAGAACACAAAAAAGAAAAAAATCAAAAGCAAAAAAAAGAATTAAAAACAGAATCGCGCGACAATGAGGTAACGAAGAAACGAACGTACTTAGAACAAAAGAACCAATAATAACGTCCGTAGAAAATTTATAAACGTTGACCCTATTTCTCGACTCGTTTCGATCGTTTCTCTAATTGTTTACGCTTACTCGTCTTAATAACGCGTGAAAATCATTTTGGCCCCTAAGATAACACGAATAACGATGATTCGTTTCTATCCCACATACGTGTAACGCATATTCATATATGTATATATATATATATATATATATATATATACACACGTACATGTACTTATACAAAGATAATCTAAAAAACGATTTATAACAAGGACAAAGCATGCTTTTAAAAGATGCATCCAGCATCCGAGCGAGACGATTTCGTGGAGGCGACTCGACGACGGGCGATATTTTCGGTTTAGGCCGCTGGCTAAAAACGCATCGTGAATTTCTCTTTCGTCCGGCACACGGTTGTCCTCGTACGATGCGTTTGGGACGCACTGCTCTTGGTTCAACGAGGGTCATTCCTGAGTCATAGACCAGACGGTCCGGGCCAACGTGCCTCTCCCTCGTTCTCTTTCTTTCTTTCTCTTTCTCTCTCTCTCTCTCTCTCTCTCTTTCTTTCTCCCTGGAAGCGCCTCGTAGCCCGGCCTTCCAGAAATTTCAATGACGAATTCTCGGCCACGCGGATCATTAGACAGACCCCGACGCATCCAAGAACACATCTCCTTCGTGAATCAAACTTGTTTGTTTGTTTGTTTGTTTGTTTTTCCCGTTTTTCTTCGTTCGTTCCTTCGTACTTTTTCTTATTTCATCTTTTTCCCTTTTTCGTGTAATCGTCACTTTATTTTACACAACGAACGACCGCGGTCCCCTCCTACCCCAACCCCCGCCACCCCACCCGCCCCCACTTCTCTCGCAACGATTACAACAAGTGCCATTAGAGCGAATGATAAAAGTGACGCGAGAATCGTCTCTCTATCTCTTCGTGCGAATTCTTTTTCCTCGTTTTTTTCTTTTTTTTTTTTTTTTTTTTTTATTTTATTTCCTTTCGGTTATGAGCCCATTTATCAATCGGTCGAGATGAATGGTTCCGCTGGTTTCTTTTTTTCTTCTTTTTATATATATATATATATATATATATATATATATATATATATATATATATATATATGAAACGTGTATCACCTGCAATCTTGTCGCACGTTCTCTACACAAGACTTGCGTGCCTTTCTATTTATTACATAACGTATGATTACATTTGTTTTTTGTCCTATTCCTTTTTTTTCCTTCTTTTTTCTAAGAAATATATATATATATATATATATATATATACACACACCTTAATATAACGAAATAATTAAATGTCGATAATCGTAACGTCGAATACAATCTTAGTGATGCTAAAAATGAAAACTCCTCGTAAAATTTATTAATAAAACGTTTCCATTGTTTCGAAAAATAAATAAAAAAAAATAAATAAATAAAAGGAAAGAAAACCAGACCGACCAATTTTCTCTCGCTATTGTATTATCATAATTGTCGATAGGAAACGTAGCGAATACGTGAAATAACCGATAATGTCCAAATCCGTTAATATCTCGTTTAATACGAGATATTCGAAATATTTCAAATGATTTTAACGTTCAAGAACGTTAACGAAAAAAAAAAAAAAAAATACAAAAAGAATAAAAATAACAATAATAATAATAACGATGATGATGATGATGATGATGATGATGATGATGATGATGATGATGATAATGATATCAAGTAAACTAAAAACGATTTGTCCTTATGTCAGGGTTTGCATCGTGACGATCCACGGTTAAAGCCGAATTTGTGAGTTCCATGCGACAGCCGCGTGTTCTATTTTCAGCTAGGATTACATGGGAAACGTGCTGTTGTGGTGTAGTTCACGTAGAAAGGGAAGCTCGCATTCTCCCCCTTTTACCAACCCCCTCCTCCTCCGAACCCATCCCATCGCACCTCCTTGTCCCTTCACCCCACTACACCGTTCTTACACCCCGCGGTTACATTTACTACGAGTACGACAACTCGACGTATCCGAAACGCGTTCAAGTCTAAAGTTTTTATTTTTGCCCGTCGACGTGACGTCCCTGTTTTTTCTTTTTTTATTCCTCTCCCTCTCTCCCTCTCTCTCTCTCTCTCTCTCTCTCTCTATCTATCTATCTATCTCTCTCTTTCCTTCCTCTTTCTTTTCTTTTCGTTTCTTATTTCATCCAATCGAAAAAAAAAAGAAGAACAAATCGTGCGACTAAAGAAAGATCGATAAGAAGATCCGGGTTGATTTTCAATAATAGATCGACAAATCCTAATATTCGAAGAGAATGGAGGACGCGATGGCCGTCTGACTCGTTAAGGAGAACTAATACGTTTTAACTAAAAATACTTGGCGGAGTTGAATCGTCTCACGCGAACCGTAACAATACTCTAAATGTACGGGGCAAGTCAATCGTGGGAAAGCTAAACTCCTACTTTATTTCTCTCTCTCTCTCTCTCTCCTTTTTTTTCCCTTCTTCTTCTTTTTCTCTCCCCTTCTTCTTTTTTTTTTTTTACTTTTTCTTTTCCCCTTTTCCTTCCGTTTACTACCTTCTCTTATCCTCGACTGCAACGAGACACACGCGTTGCCATTGAATATTTTCTCCCCGTGCGCAATTACGTGAATGTAAAACTTTAATAGAATCTATTAAAGGCGCGTCCGTGCGTTGTGCCTACTTATAACGCGTGCAACACCTGAGAGAGAGAGAGAGAGAGACAAAGAGAGAGAGAGAGAGAGAGAGAGAGAGAGAGAGTAAAGTTTTATCGCGTACCAATGCACACACCACGCTCGATATAATCCATCGAATATTCATAATTATCATGTACGTTAACGTGTACGATTATTTCGTAAATATATATATATATATATATATATATATATATATATATATATATATATATTGTGTATGTATGTATGTGTGTGTGCGCGCGTGTATATAATAAATTATTATATGTAGCGACGTATTTAATCGAAATAATATAAATAGATCGTATATCGTTCGTTCGTTCGCGACAGTTCGTCGAAATTACATATAATTATTTACAATCGTCGAATGGGACGCGTATGTGTTTCCTCGCAACGCGTACAACATTGTTACGATGATAATTAAATAACGTCGAGAGCTTGAATTAAATAATTATACAACGTATAAATTACTCGAAATCGTAAAAGCAATTATCGCGAAATAATACTGTCGAAAAGGTATTACGAGGGAAGTACAGGGGGAGAGAGAGAGAGAGAGAGAGAGAGAGAGAGAGAGAGAGAGAGAGATACGTATGTGTCGACAAATGGTTCGAACGAATGAGAAATGTTTAATGAAATGATATAAAAAAGGGAGAAAAGTCAATCGCGAAAGAAAATACGAACGTCGTCCCGAACTATTATACCGTATCGAAACTCGTAATTATCGAGGCAACATGGAAACTATAGAAAGGGGTAGACGGGAGGGGAATAAAGGAAGGAAGGAATGAAGAAACGATGGATCGACGGATGATTAAAACTAAAAACGATACTTGCCAAATCACAAAACGATAGGTTAAAAAGAAAAGTAAAGAAATAAATCAGAAATAAAAAAAGAAATTTTAGTCGGCTTGGTTGAGGAAAAAGTAACGGGAGGATGGGAGGAAAAGAGAATGAGAAGGAGGATGTAAAAAAAAAGAAAAAAAAGCAAAGGGTAAAACAAACGTATGAACGAACGAACAAACAAAAATACAAACGAACGAAGAAACGAACCAAAAAAAAGAGAGAGAGAGAGAGAGAGAGAGAGAGAGGGTGAAGGGAAAATCGAGGAATTATTAGGAACCACGAAACGCTCTCGTTGAGAGAGAACGAGAGAGAGTATCGGAGTGGTAGTATGTAGTATGACGACGGTGGCGGTGGTGGCAGTGGTGGTGGTGGTGGCGAAGGCGGTAGTGGTGGTGGGGGAACGAGTCGCGTGGTGTCGGTCGCGGGGTGGGGGGAACGTGCCCGATGGCGAGCCGAAGAGATGAGAGAAGTAGTAGGGGAAAGGCAGCGGCGCGACGAAGGCACAGGCACCGGCACCGGCACCGGCACGCCGCCGCTCTGCCTTGAACCTCGTGCGGTGCATTGCCCGTCGCTCAAGGGCGTCCGCCGCCGCCGCCACCACCACCACCACCACCACCACCATTACCATCACCACCATCACCATCACCACCATCACCACCATCGTCGTCGTTGATGCCACCGCATACGCATACATACGTTCGTGCGTACATTTATTCGTACGTTTGTGCGTACATTTGTGCGTACGTTTGTGCATATGTCGTGTATGCGTGTATGTATGTTACGTGTATGCGTGTTGTGAGAGAGAGAGAGAGAGAGAGAGAGAGTGTGTATGTATGTATGCGTGCACGCATGCATGCGTGTTGAGTACCTCGTTGCCAATAGAATCAACCGATTGCGCCGAGTGACGCCAATCGAGAGAACCCGTCTACTATAATCTCTTCGGTGTTTCGACGATATAGGCCTATACTTTCCTAATTCTCCAATTTTCTCCATCGAGAGAAAGGGCAATGGCTCTTCTTTTTCTTTTTTTTTACGTTTCTTCCTTTTTCCTTCTTTTTTGTTTCTTCTTTCTTTTCCTCTTCTTCGTCTTCTTCTTCTTCTTTTTTTTGTTTTTTCTTTTTCCTTTTCTTTTTGGGGGTCCTTTTTGAAAGGTCCTGTATCGATGAGAAGAAAGAAAAGATAGAAAAGAGTGTGTGTGTGAGAGAGAGAGAGAGAGAGAGAGAGAGAGAGAGAGGGAGAGGGAGGAAAGAGCGGATCCACGTATCTCCTTTCCCTTACTTTCCCATTTTAGATCATTTCGAAAGGGGAACGATTTAGTTTCTAAGAGGGTATGTTCCTTCTTCGATATCCCTGCCGATCGAGTTTCCTTTCATGTCCTTTTTCTTTTCTTTTTGTTTTTTGTTTTCTGTTTTTATTTTTCTTTTTTCATTTTTTTATTTTCTCTTTAATTTTCCTTCCTCTCTTTCCCGATAAACTCCGATGATGATCGAGCGCGTTCGTCCGTCTCCGCGATTTTTAATGAATTCAAATTATGAAAATACACGACGTTACCTTAAAAAGAGAAAAGGTCTAGCCTTTTTCTCTTTTACTTTCATTCCCGATAATTTCGATAATTTTGGTTTGTTTGTTTCTTTTTTTTTTTTTTTTTTTTAAGAATTATAATAAACTTTAATTACAACAAGTTAAAACGTTGATAGTACTACTAAAAATATTAATCGTACGTTACATCGAACTACTCGTCGAAAACTCATTAAAACGACGTAACATTGTTAACTCGGAACCTCTGTTGAGATCTCGTATCTTCGATATCCTTCGAAAGGATCGGCTCGTCGAAAAATATCGTTTTATTCCGCCCCCCTCCCTTCCTCCCCCAAAAAGAAAGATACTCCATAATCGTCGTCGTCATCGAAAAGAAACGAGCTTGCATATTCTTTGTGAACGAGAAAGCCAACAGAAAAGAGGAAAAATAAAAGATAAATAAAAAAGAACGAGAAACGAAGAGAAAAAGATATTTTAAAACGTTGATATTAAAAACAAAAAGGAATTCCGTAATCGTCGTCGTCGTCATCGTCGTCGTCGCTAAGAAACGAGCTTGCATATTCGTTGTAAACAGAAAGGACAAAAGAGAAATGGGGGAAAACGAACGACGAGGAACGAAAAGAAATATGGGTTTTTTTCGAGTTTTGATATCGAAAACAAAAAGAAATTCCATAATCGTCGTAGTCATCGGAAGGAAACGAGCTTGCGTATCTGTCGTGAACAGAAAGATCAAAAAAGAAAGAAATAGAAAAAGGAAAAAAAAAAAGAAGAAGGAACGACGAGAAACGAAAGGAAAAGGGGTTCTAAAATTTTGCTATTAAGCAAAAAAAAAAGGGAGGAAAGAACAAAGGAAAGACGAAAAAAAAGGAGTGGAGTAAGAGGGAGGGGGAGGGGGGGAAGATGAGGAGGAGGAGGAGGAGGAGGAGAGAGAGAAGGGTGAGAGAGAGAGAGAGAGAGAGAGAGAGAGAGAGAAGGGACATAAGGGAGAAATAAATAAATGGAGAAGGAAAGGAAACGAGGAAAGAGAGAGAGAAAGAGGGACAGGTAGAGAGAGAGAGAGAGAGAGAGAGAGAGAGAGAGAGAGAGAGAGAGAGAGAGAGATAGGGTGAGGGAGGGGGAGGAGAAGTGTCGTCGCGTGGGTGGATATGATCTTTCGAATAGGATTACAAAGGTACCTGGGCATGCACAGGTCCTCGAGGTGGCTCGTGGCGCTCGCGACGACGGAGTTCTCGTCGCTATCAAGGTCGCCGTACTCTGAGAACGATGAGGAGGATGAGGAGGAGGAGGAGGAGGAGGAGGTTGAGGTTGTGGAGGTGGTGGAGGAGGAGAGACGGTGGATGATGATCGAGGATGAGGAGAACGTGGAGGAAGGGAAAGAGGATACCGGTGACGCCGACGCCGACGCCGTTTTCGAGGGGCAGGAAGGAACGGAGGGTGGGGGGGAGCAAAGGCCTGCAACACAAAGAGCATTCCAGGAATCGTCGAGCGAGTAGCAGGACGGTCGATGTGTAGAAAGGGAAAAGAGGGGAGATATCCCAGCGCACCCACCCCTCCGGCGCGCCGCTTTACGTTGCCCCATTGCGTACGAGTACGAGTGCATTCGAGGGAACGCGCGCGCGAGCGCGCACACGCACGCGTTTTCTCCTTCTTTCGATATCTCTCTCTCTCTCTCTCTCTCTCTCTCTCTCTTTCTCGCTCTTTCTCTCTTTCTCTCATTCCTTCTCAACAAGTTGCGTAAGAGTCAACGGTTGTTTTCGACTCGTCTCGCCCAACCCCTCTCTTTGTTTGTGCGCGCGTGTCTGCGTGCATGCGTATGTGTGCACGTGTACGTGTACGCGTGTGTGTGTGTTCGTTGTGTGGGCACGTGTGCGCGTACGCGCAAGTTTTCGTACATACAATGAGACGCAGAAATATTCTAATCTTTCCTTTTTGTTTCTTAATTGGTTATTTATTTATTTATTTATTTATTTATTTATTTGGATCTTTTTTTTTTTGTTTAACTACTACGTAATCGAGTATGTATATGTGTGTATATATGTAGATGTATATTAAATAAGCACAAATATATCAAATAGGTATATCACATTTATTTGTTTTATGTGTGTATGAAGGTATATGTATATATAAATTTGTATTATATTATTTATTTATGTTATATTAAATTACATATATAAATTCTTATTCCATTACACAATATATATATATATATATATATATATATATTATATCAAATAAGAAGAGAACTACAATCTGCATAACCAATTAAAATAATCTCACTCGACGTTGTGTCTAAGTAATAATACAATCTAGAAAAAAAATGTTACATATTACGTTATCAATCGTAATACCATACGATTCCCATATACCGTATATTCTATGATTCTACAAATCTTGAGAAGAGAAAAAAAAGAGGGCGGGGAGTGGGGGGGGGGGGTGGTTGTGGGAGGGTAAAGAGGAAGAAAGAAAAAAGCGTTCGTCGGGAGTCGCAAATTAAAAATTTGATAACGTTGGAACATTGCGAAAGCGAGAACGAAGGAGCTAGAACGAAAACGAAATAAATTCAAATTACATATACATATACACAAACACACAAACGTAGTAGATGCCGATACTTTCGATTCCACGATGTTCCCTCGTACGGAAAAAACTGACTATATAACATTATCGTCGCGCGAGCTGCATTCGAGTATATATGTATTTCTGCGAACGCGAACATGACAGATTAACGACCTTGTTTTCGTAAGAACGTTAAACGATCGTAAAGTGCAGACTTGGCGCGCTCGCGCTCGCGCTCGCACGTTAAGGTCGACGACCTTAAAAGCGCGATGGTACACCACGGCCGCCTCCTACACCTGTGCAAGCATAAGCCCGCTTACGTGCGCGCAAATACGCGCGCGTATTCATCGCGTCGACAGATCGGTCTTTTTTTTTTCTTCTTCTTCTTCTTATTTTTTTTTCGCGAAGAATACGCAAGATGAATGCGCGGGCGCGCGATCTTAAAAGCGGGGGGTGACGATGGGTGACGACGATCGGCGAGTTGGCGGGGACGGGGGTCGTGGTCGGGTGGAGGCGACGGAGGGAAGAAAGAGAAAGACAACGAGAGAGAGAGAGAGAGAGAGAGAAAGAGAGAGAGAGAGAAAAGAGTTAAGAAAGAAAGAAAAAAATAAATAGCAGACAAAAGCTCCCGAACTCGAGTGTTCGAAGAAAAAATATTTTATTTATTTTTTTTCTTTACTCTTTTTACTTTTTTTTTTTTTTTTTTTCGTTGCCAGAAAGATTCTCGAGTTTTCCTTTTACGACGACGACGACGACGACGACGACGACGACGACGACGACGACGACGATGATAATAATACGGTGAGTGTCCTGTTTACCGTTCTTTATCGTTGATAAAGAGTCGTTATTGTATTGGAAGAAATATAACCGATGACCTTGATAGACGCGTTTCGGATACGAGTAACGAATAATTACGTGCTCGCACCTCTCACGAATTATTTCAGATACGCCGAATAAATTATTCGTGCTCAATTCGATCCGATCGAATTGAGGAAATTAATGGGATGCGCGTTGGTTTTCTCGTTCGATGGAAATTACATTTCCAACGCTAGAACGCACTCGTTCAACTTCGTACGAATTTATTTTCTCTCTCTCTCTCTCTCTCTCTCTCTCTCTCTCTCTTTCTTTCTCTTTTTTATTTTGTTTTCCTTACTCGACATTGGAATTTATCGAAAAGCCATCGATACAAATGACTATGGATTTTTAACTTTACAATTATCGAAGTGACAATAATCGTTAGATTAACGTCGAGCTATAACGTTACTTTTTTTTTTTTTATTTTATTTATTATTGCCAGATGAAATGTGTAAAGAGTGATAACGTTTTTCTTTTTCTTTTTCCTTTTTTTTTTCTTTTTTTCAAATAAAAAAGTATCGACGAATGCGACCAAAAAGTATCGGTAGTTTCAGCGTTAAAAAAAAGTATATATATACATGACTTTTATAAGTAAATGTAACATATATGAAGATATTTGAGGGTGTTACGTTCACGTTCACGCGATTTCAATTATAACGGGTGTCGCGTGAATAGCGTAAAGTCCGATGAAAAGGTATACGTCAGCGAATAATTCGGTATGACAATTATACTGCTTATTTGTTCGGATCGAAAAGTGAATACGTTACAAGGCGAACGAGTTAAAAAATAAAAGAAAGGAAAGAAAAAAAATGTTACTTCGACGATTATCATCGAAATTCTACGACACTTGTCTTTATTTTTTATTTTTTTTTTTTATTAATTTCTTACTCTCTGTCGTATCTTTAATTTCATTATCTTTAATATTAATTTATTTATCTTTAATTTCAATTTCTTAAACTTTAATAATACAAATGTATCAAATCTAATGTACATTTCAAATTTTACTATACTGTAAGGATGTAAATAATAAAATTACTTACTCAATAGTAATTAATAATTCATTATAATTCAGAATTATACAGAAACCCGACGAATGTATATACTTACAAATAAATCTGTAATAATTATTTCGCAGCACCCAATGACGATTTCAATCGCGTTTTTATTCACGCAATAATCGTAACGATTGTTACAATCCAATCAAGAAATTTTACAATTTCAAAAAATTAAATTACGACTTATTAAATGTTCGGCAATTGTGATGAAATAATCCGTTGGCATATATTTAATTAAAATGCGAATGATTTAATTTTCGAAAAAGGAAAAAGAAAAAAACTTCTCGGATGTTGATGTTCGTCATCAATAAAATCATGAACTTCCTGCAACTTGCGTATGAGTCTTACGTTGTCGGAATTTGGTTACACTGCCTCAGCAATAATATATCCCTCATCGAGTTTTGCGAAATGATCGTTTTAGAAATTTTATTGGCAAGAAAATTGTATTCAATCGACATCAAAATACGAATATACTATATAACAACGTTAACAAGCAATACATTAATCTTTCATAGATACGTACAAGTAGATCACTATCCAACATTAATAAACAATATTATTAACTCTTAATGATATCGTATTAATAATTAATATTTAACATTAATTGATAACACTGAAGGTCGTTATTCGATGATAATCTCATTCGTTTAATAAAATTCCGACGTCACTTGTTGGACAATTTATTAGCCGATAAAGATAGGAGGGATCTAGGATTCCTTTTTTTTTTTTTTCTTTTAATTGGTTCGATAATTATTTAATTAAGATCAAATATAGTTACGTATCTTACTTGGCCGATGAGTTCGAGAATATACCAGAGTGATGTAATCATCGGTCTGTAGGCTTTCGTGTCACTCGTCTTAGCCCGTACTCATGGGAAACTACGAGAAACACATATGTATGTACGTATGTATGTATGAACGTAATTGTGTACGTTAGGCCAACGCCGTATCATCGAGCACTCCATGCGTGAATCATACGATCTAACGCGAATCTATAATTTCAGGTGTCATCTATCTCCAGGCAGTAACGTTTTCAGCAACGTTTTCTCGCGAAATACTCGTTCAACGAATCTCGGTGATTTACCGACGTTTAAAAATATCTCTTAGAAATTAGACGAGTTTCATACGATTAACCATGACTCGCGTTGATGTATCGATAATAATTCGGTTAACCGATTTAAAATCGCTCGTGTCAATTGGCACGCGTGTATTTTATTTACGATTAATTGGAAATGACGTTTCTTTCCTTCTTTCTTTCTTTTTTCTTTTTATTTTTCTTTTCTTGTTGTTTTTTTTTTTTTTTGTTTTCTCCTTCTCTTCGATGACATAACATTACAAGCAAGGTGGTCATACTGTTACGTGGTTATTATTTAAGAATAGTTTTTAGGATGGGACTGGCGAAATCGTGACGTCGTTTATGAACAGCAGCAGATGTTCGAAAATAGGGGGAAAATTTTTTTGTTTCCTTTTTTTTTTTTTTTTTATAATTTTCACCTTCTCCCATATATTTTTAATCGAAGTGAGATAGAAGTAAAATAATTGGGCGTAGAAATTTTTGTTCGCCTCGATACAGTTTTAAACGTCGCGAAAAAGTTTGCTCGTCCCATTAACGTGACGTTTAAATTATTACAATCGGTGATCATTTAATTTTTGGAAAAAGAAAAATGAAAAAACGCGAAAAATGAAAAAGTCGATCGGAACAAAATAAGGAAAAAAAAAGATGAAATACATTTAACAATGTAAAAATATTACCAACTCCGTTGTCATATCCTCGTCTTTATATAATATGATCGAAGGGGTGATGCAAGACGTGTGAAAACAAAAAAACAAAAAAATAATAAAATATAAAGAAAAGGTAAAAGAAAAATCGTTTTTCCAATACGAGAATGATACAACGTCGTGTCATTGCTCATCTTTTTTCTTACATTTTAAGAAATAAATTCACTTCGATTAGAACGAAGCGAGTAATTTTTTCTCTCTCTCTCTCTCTCTCTCTCTCTCTCTCTCTCTCTCATTTTTTTTTCTCTATAAATATCATCCATAGCCGTTCCGATCGATTAATCAAATCTGATGCAACGATCCGTCCTCTTGCAAAACCCCTCGTTGATATTACACTCAATGTGTTATATCTTCGTACTGAAACCACACAACAGTCACGTACACTATTACGTTTCATTGAGGTCCAAAGGCATAACGTACTTACTATAATATAGATATTATAATTAATATCCATTACGAGAATATCGTAACTGTATATCCAACGACTGTATATCAACTTATTAGATCGTAACAATTTTCAACATAATTCAAACGGATCCGATTATGATGGGCTCTCATAGTTCTCTCAAACTCTACGACCTCTACGAATAGTTCCCTGAGCGAAATAGTTGTCACGACGATGTTATGTCAATACCGATTCTTCTCTATCCACGCATAAAACACACTTTTGTCAGAGTTTACGTCTCAGAAAATTAAAAAAAAAAAAAAAAAAAAAAAGGAAAAAAATTAAAAGGAAAGAAAATAAAAGATCAAACGCAATTCAAATACATTATTACGTCGATTTATAAATTACATCAATCTTCGCGAGAAAAAAAAGTATTATATAAGTGATCAAATGAAAAAGAAAAAAAAAGAAAAAAATATCGAGATAGACAAGCGTGTGCGTGCGTGTGAAAGCGAGAGAGAGAGGGAGAGAGAGACATAAAATGAAATTGATAATTAGAAGATATCAAATCAGACTCGATTTGACGACCATAAAATTATTTTTTTTTTCTTTTTCTAAATAAAATAATGCGAATAAAATTCTTGCTCGCGCACGGTTATTTTATGTTCACGTTTACGTCCTTCCAATAATAACATGCGTCATCAGAAAACGTAGTGTCCGATAAAAGAAAAAGAAAAAAAAAAAATATATATATATATATATATATATATATATATATATATATATATATGTCGATGAATAATATTCCACAGTATGACAATTATGCTCAATTGGTTGGATAATTGGTGAATACGTTACAAGGCAAACAAGTTTAAAAAAAAAAAAAAAAATATATCGAAATGATAGCGCGTTTGTTTATTTCTTTTTTATCATATTACTCTCTGCATAATTGAATTGTTCGAATGAAATCGGTAGGAGGATTGTTGTTATTAATCATTATTATTGATTTTGCGTAAAAGTTTCGCACAAGCATCGACGCTATATAGTTTCTTAATTAAACGTGGAAGAAAAGAAAAAAAACGTCGATTATTTTTCGCCAACGTTTCGCGAGAAACGTTCGAAGCCGTTTTGAAACGATCGAAAATCGAAACGTTATTGTACGAAATAGATCTCAACGTCGTATTCGTGATATTTTAAAGGGAATTAATATATCGAATAATTGAATCGTTTAATAACTATGAAAAATTTCTCTCACGAGTTAACGTGGTTCGTTCGTATTATCTAAAAATTAATTATCCATTAAAACGATTGGTGGATAATTAATGATCGTTATTTTAAGATACACGGATATAGAAAAGAGATAACGGCTTATCTTTGGAAACTCAATCGGTTAATTCTCTCGTAAGAAATTCGTTAGGAACGGTTTGATCAATTTTTTTTTTTTTTTATTTCGAACAATTAATCATCTATTCTTAAAAATTCGCGATCGTTTCAATGTGCATCAAGGTGATCAACTATTTCTTTCGGAAATATTAATCGGCCAATTTCTCGTGAAAACCTCGTCGTCGATAAATTTCATCGATCCATTTTTTTTTTCCAAAAATTAACTTATCCCCGTTCTTCGAATGATTAAGATCGTTCTTAAAACATCACGAGAAATGAATTCCTTCCAGGAGATAACAATAAGTTGATTTGTTCTTAAAAATATCATTCGTATTTTCCAAAATTAAATTGCAAGTTGCTTCGAGAAAATCAATTTTTTTTTTAGGGGGGTGGTGGTGGTGGGAAAGAGAGAGAGAGAGAGAGAGGGAGAGAGAGAAGGAAGGGATTTCGAAACTTAATTAACAACGAACGAAAAGTTATATGTATATATTTATATATCGCTACATAAAATATATAAATATATTAAGTTCTTTTATATTTATGTATGAACCTTTTATTTTTAAAGTGGTGTGAGTCCATTTTTTTTTCTTTTTTTTTTTTAAGAAAATGAGATCGCACGATTTGTGATTAATTAAGTGTAAACTATTTATTTATAATCAGCTAACATTGAATATCTCAAAAAATGCCAATGCTTTGTTCAACATAAAATTAGCCAATAAAAAAGAGAATTGCCCAGCGATCGATACGCCAACTTTTAATTTTCTCGAAGTAACGACAAATGGTCTTGCATCACTTTCAAAATAATTAAATAAAATTAATATATATATATATATTTCTTTATATTATTATATTACTTTCAAAATGATTAAATAAAATTAATATATATATATATATATATATATATATATATATATATTAATTTTATAATTTTCTATCCTATTTTATAATTTTCTAAATTAATATATATATATATATATATATTTCTTTATATTATTATATTACTTTCAAAATGATTAAATAAAATTAATATATATATATATATATGTATACACATGTATATATAAATATATATAAATTTTCAATGAATATATTAACATTAAACCGATGCTTCTTTTCAAATCAAAGCTCGAAATAAATAAACGAAAAGTATTACGTATTATCGTGAGCATGGTACAAAGGATCGAGCAAAAAAAAATTTCAACGTTTGCGAGTCGCCCCGTTGGGAATTAACTGGTACGAAGGAAGGAGAAGCAACGAAGCGAGACAAAGTAGACAAGGGTACAAGAGGGTAGGGTAAAGGAGAAGAGATAGGGCCAGCAGGGTAAAACGGATACATAAATACGTTCGTGCGTACCTACGTACTTACGTACCTACACAGGCATACGCACGTACGTAACTACACGTACGTCTTACGAAGACGTTAGTGTGTTCCTATGACACAAGAAGAAGCTAGCAGCGCAACTAGTTGCATAATCCCCGCTGCATTCCCGGCGCTGAGGGCCCCGCTAAACCTCTTTCTCCTCTTTACCGGGCTATCGCAACTTAAAGCGCGTCTTACATACGAGCGAGAAAGTAAAAAACGGGAAGTAGGAGTGGAACTGGCGATGATACTCTGCCTGGGATACTAGCGGGATATAGCGGGGTAAAGAGAGGGAGGGTGGGAGGGAGTTGAGTGGAGTAGAGTGGAGTGGAGTGGCGGGCTTGGGGAGGGGAGGGGAGGTTAAAGAGTAGGAGAAAGAACGAGGCCGAAGAAGGGTGTCGGTCGAACGAAATCGAGAGAGGAGCGGGACTCGGGGTTGCCTTTGAACAGAACGAGAGAGAGAGAGAGAGAGAGAGAGAGAGACGAGAAGGTTGGCCTTTTCGATGCGATTGGTGCACTGCCCGCGTGACCTTGCGTTTGCGTCTAGGTCGAAGAGAGAGCCATACTCCTTGTCTTTCTACACTATCTCTCTCTCTCTCTCTCTTTTTTTCTCTCATTCGTTCTCCTTTAGCCCGTCTACGAAATTTTTAGACCATCCTAAACTGACAGTAATTTGATGGGACACGTTCGAATTCATGTCGAATTATATATTTTATCGGCTATATATATATATATATATATATATATATATAAATTATTATTGTTATTATTATTATTATTATATCGTATTAACTGTAGACCCATGCCTGTTTAATCATTCTTTAAAGATAATCGATTAAAATATTTAATTAATTAAAACACAACTACAGGATATAAGAAGGAGTAAAAAAATCGTTGAATTTCCGATTTAACCGGAAGTCCGGTACTTTTCTCTTTTTCCTTTTTCCTTTTCTTTTTTTTTTTTTTTTTTGCATTGCTCCTAACAATGGAGATATTCAACTAGACTTTAATTTATGAACGACCTGTACGTATGAGAATATTCAAAATATTCGAGGGAGGAAGAGAGAGAGAGAGAGAGAAATAATACATGGAAAAAAAAAATATATATATATATATATATATACGTATATACATAGGAATTTTCATCGAGTGAAGTCGACTGTGTCGTAGATTGAAAAAAAAAAAGAAGAAGGAAAAAAAAAATATATACAACTTCTTACTCCAATATCTTTTTAATGTGATTTTCATCGAAAATAAAATATCCTCATAATTGCGTTAAATTTTTTAATGTAATAGACAATTTTATACCTCAATGGTACGTGGTAGCGATCTAGTTGCATAATATAGTCTATGTGTGTTGTATCTTTCCCAACATTATGCTACACCGTGATTACCCATAATTGGTTTCTCAACAGGGAGAAGTCCGTTCGCAAGTATAACCTTCGAAGAAGATAGAATAGCTTCGGGAAATAAGTATCGAATGAGGAAAGTGAGAAGGAAGAGATGCTGGAGCGACGAAAAAGAAGACGAAGAGAACGAAGAAAACGAAGAAGAAGAAGAGGAGGAGGAGGACGACGACGAAGAAGAAGATGAAGAAGAAGAAGAGGGAGAAGAAGAAGAGGGAGAGTGCAAGAAGAAGGGGGATGCACGTCGAGGTTAGTAGCATCGGATCGGTGACCGGGTGACCTTGTAAATATGCGCCGCGAACGAACTCTCCGACGCAGATTCGCGCGGTCAGAATCGACAGATATTTCTGAACGTGTTCGGAAGATAAATCGACATCAAAGTTCAATAAATAAAATCCATCCTCTTACCCGGTTATTTTATATATATATATATATATATATATATATATATATATATATATATATATATTATCAACAATTTTGTCTTATCGACGATATCTATCGTTGTGGATTAACGTGATCGCGTTGTATCATTACGGAAGGGTAACAAAGAAGTAGTCGTGACGAACAAAAGAAAAAAAAGAAAATATAAAAGAGGTAAAAGAAGAAAGAAACAGAGACGGAGAAAAGGAAAAAGTGAAGAGAAATGAAGAAGAAAAAAAAGAAAGAAAGAAAGAAGACAAAATAAATAAATAAAAACGAAGAAGGAAAAGAAAAACGATTTCGCGTTGTCTTTCGATTAAATATATCGTCGATTTTTCTTTTTATTTTTTTCTTCTTTCTTTCTTTCTTTTTTTTTTTTTCAATAACGATTATCACTTAACACCGGGATTTCTCTTATCTCGACAAATTTCCTTCAAACAAAACGAACGTGTTACGTGCGTACTATAATAAAACGCATATAACGTGGATCAAAAAGCTTGGTGGACTCATGAAAGGAAACACGAGTCAGAGGTTGAGGTTAGTAGCATTGGTGCGCTGGCCGGATGACCTTGCATGTGTGAGACGAAACTAAGTCTGGATCCATGCACGCTATACTCATCGTTTCTGTTCTCGGTTCCCTCGGGTGCTACAAAACTTAATCATTTACCACTTTAACACGCTACTTTCATAACCCCGCAAATACTCGGGACGTTTTTAAAGAATACAAATTCTTCATTGACCTACGCGACATTTTCTTTTCACTTCCTTTTCTTCTTCCTTATATTTTCTTTGTATATTTTTATTTTATTATTTCATTTCTTTTCTTTTTTTTTTTTTTTTTTTTTATATAGAACACCCGATTTCAATCAATGTAATTGATGTCGCAAAGAAGGGGATATAGCGATAACGAAAAATTACGTTAACTTAATAGTATAAGAGTGTTGTTAATTAATGTGCGATCCCTTTCAAATTTAAAGATTAATTGAAACCGCGTATCAACGTTTCAACGAAATAATCGTAAAATTTCATTACATTCGATAATAACGAATCACATTTGTCCATTGATCGTCAAATGAAATTCCTTCGAGATTTATTAGTCATTATGAATTTTTAATATCGAACGATAGAAAATCTCCAAGAGTCTCGTTACAGTTAAATGTAATAATTCAAGTCCCGTTAAAGCGACAATTATATCGTTGTATCATTATATCAATATTGTATAAATATCATATCGATGTTTTTTCATTGTATCAATATATTATATCAATTAGATATACAATTTCTTCGTGTTAACGTTTTTATTTGCGAATAACATGATCATTGTCGACATGAAGAATTTTTATCGACAAATTTCGAGATGGGATCGCGTCGATGTGATCTTTAACAATCTAAACAAATTGAAAATTTCATAGAACAATCTTTCGTACTATTAAAAGTACAAAAAAAAAAAAAAAAAAAAGAAAAAGGTTAAACCCTTGGAGATCTTACTATCACGTCAATTACGTATATGATCCCTCCATCTTGACGTACAATTTACGAACAAAAAAAGAAATAAAAAATTAAAAAAAAAAAGACGTAAAAAAACGAACCAAAAGAATTTTATCGAGAAAATTTCTAGACGATTGCGTCGATGTGATGCACTTCGACGATCTGAACAAATTGAAGGATTTTCATATGACTCTTGTAGATCTTACTATCACATCAATTGCGTACATACATACATACATATATATATATATATATAATCCCTTTTTTTTATTATTAATCCCTTTTTTGGTATTAAACGTATTTACATTACCTTCGTACTAACAAAATCCTTGTTCATTGCCGACCGAAAAGAAACCATTTTATAGAGCGAGGTATCAAGATATATAATCAGTCATTGATGATCCATTGACATCGTCTATAATAAATAAATAAAATATTGAAAGTAATCGTGAAACGATCTTTAATACGAGCTCGTAGTATCCGAGTAAGCCGGGCCCGTGTTCTCCAGCGTTTTTCTTCTCCGGAGGCGAAGGTCCGACAGGACACGCGCGCTGCAGTATATTTATAAATACCCTCTCTCTCACTCACTCTCACACACATATACACACACACACACAGAGAAAGAAAGAGAGAGAGAGAGAGAGAGAGTCTCAGGATCGGAATACCATGGAAGAAAGATGTTACGAGGCTCGCACACTATAACACCGATTAACCATGATCAAAAGAGACACACGTACGTTACGTACGTAAGGTATGTGTATCAAACGAAAACGCGATCGAGAATGATCCATCCTATAGATCATAAAAGTCATCAAGGTCCTTATACTCGAATGTTGTATTCTCTCTCTCTCTCTCTCTCTCTCTTTTTCTTTCTCTCTTTCCCTCCTGCCATTAAAATTCTCCCCCTTTTTTCTCTTCTTTCCTTTTTCTTTTCTTCTTATTTTTTTCTTTTCTTTTTATTTTTTTTGTTGTTTTTTTTTATTTCTGTTTCCGCCTTTGTTACCCTCTACTTCGTACTCCCGTTGTTACGACGATTGTTGGGACGGTAATATGCGATAAAGGAACGCGTTTGTTTCTCTTTAAACGTTTAAAAGGCTCAATATTTTCTACATTAAACCGAGCTTTATGTTTTTGTCAAGTATTCTGATAATAACGGTAATATCCGGTGACATACAAGGTGTCTCGTTTTCGATACGTTTACGTTAACGCGATATTCGTTGAAACGATATTCCTTTATTCTCTCTCTCTCTCTCTCTCTCTCTCTCTTTCTCTTTTTTATTTTTCTTTTTGGATCACTCTACTTCGTAAGTAGAAACGATTCGATTGACTTACGACGAAGTAAATCCTTTTAATTATATATTTGTATTCTTTTCTTTTTTCTTCTCTTCTCCTTTCACTCTCTCTCTCTCTCTCTCTCTCTCTCTCTCTCTCTCTCTCTCTCTCTATCTATCTATCTATCTATCTATCTATCTATCTATCTTCTCTCTTTCTTTCTTCTCAAACGACATCGATGATAATATTACACGTATGTAGATTCGCTCTTGTCGTCGATCGAGGCAGAGATGAAATCTTTAATACACCTTGTATATTTCAATCCCCTTATCGTAACTGTCAATGAATATATATTTTGACACGTATGCATATTAAACGGTAACTCATGCACGGATAAACACGAAACGGTGTTTGCGAGAGTAACGTTTGTTTCTTTCTTTTTTTCTTTTTTTGTCTCGATTCGTATCGATCGGTGAGTATCGATCACGTAAGTCTTTACTACGCGATAAAAAAGACTCCTTCTCTGTTCGGAATTATGCATGTGTATATACATATATATATATATATATATATATATATATATATATACACATATACGTACATATATACATATGTAATTATTACACAAGTATGGTATTGCGTTTAGAGTTGCTCTCTCTCTCTCTCTCTCTCTCTCTCTCTCTCTCTCTCTCTCTCTTTCCTCTATTTCTTTCTTCATCGTCCGTTTTGAGAACCGTCGTTTTAAAATCACGTGTAAACATTTGCGAAATACACATACAAACGGATCATTTATGTTACACTTACTTAACGCCGATTAGCGTTCACTCGAACGCGCACGAAACGTGTTACCCTCGAACAAATCCCGCCAACTATAGGACTTACCGCTTCGATTTGACCTCGAATTATACTATTTTTTTTTTTTCGTTTTTTATTTGTTTCCTTTTCCCTTTCCTTCGCCTCTTCTTTTCTGTTTTATTTCTCTCTCTCCTTTTTCTTCTATTCTT
>OU426868.1:3478801-3496301 GCA_911387685.1 Dolichovespula media
ATTTATGCGGGCATTAAATCGTGCGTGAGATAAATTAGAACCATCCCGGAACATACATACATCTATTATTAATAACAAGTAAATATCGCGATTCGATTGTCCCTTCGATATCGTAAGTAATCGTCGCGCGTACGCGTTATATCGGATTAATTATTATTATTATTAATAATTATTATTAATTCTCCATCGGTTAATATCCTAATCGCATGAGATAAACGTCGAAAGGACGCGATCGAGCTGATATCCAACCACCCACCCACCTACCCACCCCTCCATTCCGATCGATCGAAATTTAAACCGTAAGAAAAATCAATCGAATCGCTTCGTTAACGTAGTCGATCGAAACGATAGATTTTATTAAATCGAGAGAGAGAGAGAGAGAGAGAGAGAGAAGAATCGGAGAAAATTTATTGGTAGGACGAAAGGGGAGGAGAAAGAAAAAGAAAAGAAAAAGGGAAGTAATGCGATATAAAGAAAAAAAGGGAAGTAATACGATATAAAAGTAATAATAATAATAATACATCGAGTTATATTTATCTGCATTTTACTATACTTTTTCGTTTACTATACTATACTATAATTATTTAAAATCTAATAATCCGATATTCTATCCACCAAACTAAATTATTGTTGAAATACGGGAAGTATTATCGACGATGGTATCATCTTTGATAACCTATTAATAATAATAATAATAATAATAATATTAATAATAATAATATTAATAATAATAATAATATTAATAATAATATTACATCGAATAAAAATGTTCTTCGGTAATGGGCTTTTTTAAAAGATCATGACGTATGAAACAGTATTGAAATGATCTATATTTTATTTCTCGTTATTGATCCATGTTACGTATCCTAGATCAGCTATTTCACGATCGTTCGCAAAACGTTAAATTTATGCGAATCATGTGAAAGATATGTATATATACGAATTTACTTTCTCTCTCTCTCTCTCTCTCTCTCTCTCTCTCTCTCCCTCTATCTCTATCTCTCTCATATACACACATATATATACATACGATAAAATCCTCTTCTCTTCTTGTTTTCGAGAGAATGTCGACCTTGGCCAGCACCCAACTAAACGTTCTTTTTGCAAAATCGTTGCCCTCGATATATATGATCGTAGTCATGCTTACTCGTGTAAGTTACGTCTAGATACATGTGTAACTACCTCCGCAGGACATTCTTTGAATAAAATCGAATGCTGCGTAGTTTTCGCAAAAATATGCAAGAGAAAATAGCTATGGCAATGGCAACGGTAACAGCAATAGTTCTCTCTTCTCTCTTCTCTCTCTCTCTCTCTCTCTCTCTCTCTATCTCTATCTATCTATCTCTCTTTCTCTTTCTTTTTCTCTTGTACGTATACACATACATACCCGATCACTCTTACCTACATCTGTCATTCTTATCCGGCCTAATTAAATCGATATTAATACCATCGTTTAGAAAGACTAAATAATACGCTTAGAGCGACAGCTTTCGTAAAAGCATCCACGATTAAGATTTCAATCGAATTAAAAGTGAAGAACAACTCTCTCTCTCTCTCTCTCTCTCTCTCTCTCTCACTCTCTCTCACTCTCTCTCACTCTCACTCTCATAAAATACGACGAATTCGTACGGTAAAGCGTAAATTCGTCGCCTCGTTAGAGAACGATTAAAAGGATCAACGGTACAAATGTCAATGATTATAACGAGATACGACTATAACAAACGATTCCATTGGTTTTGATAAATTTATACTAGGTTGGTTTAACCCAGAGAAGGGAGAGTGTTGGTGGTGGTGGGGTAGAGGGAAGGGTGGCAGCTCTGGGAGGGTGGGAGAAGAACAGGAGGTGGGTAGTACGCGAGGGGTATCGGTGAGGAGGGAGAAGAGAAGGGGTGAGGGGGGACGGATAGAATAATAATATTGCGTCGTACTTACTTTTGCGTACATACATGCATCCATGCATGCATGCATGCATGCATGCAATGCACGGGTACATGGATACGTACATACTTACTACTGCGGACTTTATGAGCCATGTTCCTTGAGTTATTTCCGTCCCGACAATCCGCGACGATGCGTTCCTGAACGTACGACGACCCCATTCGGAACGGCGATTAAAACGATTGAACGATTACGCAAGTTTAGTAACAATGTGCTGGCGCACTCGGTGTTGCCGCCGACACCGTCGCCGCCGCCGTTGACGGCGTTTATGTGCGTACTGTTAAGATGACGATTAGCTAAACACGAAAATGTACGAACGCGGTGTCCTCGTTCACGATCTGAAGGATATTTTCTTTCTTCCGTTTTTGTTTTCCTTTTTTTTTTGTTTCCTTTCTTACTTTTGTTTTCGTCGTAGTCCGACAACGTTCGCAGAACTATCCGTCGTTGTTGTTTAATAAATTCGTTACCCTCACCTCAGTCTCTCACCTTGGCTCTACGCGAGCGTTCTTACGTGCGTGTGCGTGTGCGCGCGTGTGTATGTGTTTGTGCGTGTATCGTGTCGACGTTGCGAGCAACGCGATTCGTAACATTTTCGATCATATCCATACGTATACCTGAGAAAGGATAGAAAAACAAATGATTAGAAACGTTATTTGAAATGATTGATATTATCGTGAGAGTACGTATATAATTATGTCGAAGTTATGTATTAGGGTATACCACCTTAAGTTTCTTTCAAGCCAGGCTGTGATCGATTAGGGAAAAAGAGGAAGGAACTTATGGGACACCCTAATTTATGTATATATGTGGATGGGTACGTATATATTCGTCGATGAGAAACTATTTATCTTTTCTTTTTTCTATTTATTTCTTGACTCGTCTATGACGTACATGTTGCTAATATAGATTTTATGAATCGAAGTTGTTGTTTTCGCGTGAACCGCGTGTGAAAAATAATTATCTATTATCTAACGATAAGCATTAAACCGTCGACAACCAAGCTTGATACGACTGTAGGTTGATAGAGAAAATGGAAATGAATACGTTGGTAAGAATACAGATTAAAAGAAAAGATCATTTGACATCGAGTAATTAATCATCGTTACGAATTGGAACGTACGATAGTTGAGAATATAATGAAGATTAGAACGATTCTGTAGAGCTCTAGCAGATCGTCGAATAAATTTTGTCTAATTAATTTCGATGAATCGCAAAAGAGATTTAAAAAGAAAAAAGTTTACTTCAATTCGATGCAATTTTTCATACGTTTAATCGTTTCGCTGGAATATTTCTATATTCGAATATTTCACGTACAACTTAATACCATGTAATTAAATAAGTAATATGAAGGTCTTTGTTTACGTTACGCCAGTTCTTATTGGTTAAACAGTTTTGTACCGTTACAGAGAAAATAAAAACAAAAAGAAAGAAAGAGAGAGAGAGAGAGAAAAATTCTATTACAAAACGGCAATGGTAAGAGAATTTTTCGTTTGAAAATCCTCACCTTTCCCGAAATAGATCGATCGAGTCGAAGGGAGACTTTTGACGACGGAAATGTTACAGATTAAAAAGAAAAAGAAAAAGAAAGAAAAGAAAGAATAACAAAAAAGTGTATATCCCTTCACCACCGTCATTTAATTTTCCTCCTTTAGAAAGTCCTGATTTCTTCAAGGAACCACGTTAACGGGAACGTGCGCGGCTAAGAATTTCTAAAAATACCATCGAGGGTAACTAGATGAAAATCGAAAGGAAAAAAAAAAAAAAAAAAAAGAAAAAATTCATTTGAATGGAAAAACAGAGTTCGTTGAGGAGATCAATGAAAAAATAAACGAAGCCTCTAATACGCCGTTAGAAAAAGGAGATATATACGTTTGTATGTACAAATGTATCCGTGTACGTATATATATATATATATATATATATATATATATATGATATATTTATCCACGTATATATATATATATATATATATATATATGATATATTTATCCATGTATGTATAACATGTATGTATTTATGTATGTATATATAGAGCGAGGGACGAAAGAGTACGCGCCCGCGCACACATGCCACAGACCGATCGAAACCTCTCGAGAAGAGAAAGAGAGAGGGAGAGAGAGAGAGAGAGAAAGAGAGAGAGAGAGAGAAGCACTTGTCCTGACCTTGCTTTGTCACTGACCTGTCCTAGGCGGTGCCTCCGCCGTTGGTGGCCATAGCAACGTACACGATCACCCTCGTGCTCTGCACGCACTCCTTTAAACTGGTATACGTGAATATTCTTACATGTGTTTGTCCTGTCCGTTTCTGTATGTGTTCATATATACATATATATAAATATATATATATTATATGTATATATATATATGTATACGTGTCAGTACGAAGAGCCCGAATGCCACCCACACGCGACTTTGACTTCCTCGACGAGAACGCGTACTCGCGTCCGGTGCAACGGCACCTTAAATTTTCTCTCTCTCAGAAATAGCAGTCTCTTGCGAAATAAAGATCTCGACGTTCCGTTTCTTTTATGCATTTACATACACACACACACACACACACACACACACACATATATATATATATATATATATATGTATATATATATATATGTATATTAATACGCTAGTATGTAGATGAGCTAGTGTATAGGAACGTACGTTTGATTTCTATTCTTTCCTTTTTCCGTTCTTATTTTGTTCTTTTTGTTTCATTTTGTCTTTCTTTCATTTCGATCGATCGTTTCAACCTATTACTTAACATTACTATCCGTAATGTTTCTTATAGAGTTATTATCGTTACGTCCGAAATAATTATTATTTCGAATGAATTTTTATTAACGTTGGAGATGTAATATTACAAGAATTATTTCTATATAATAAGATATAAACCTATTATTTGTTTATGTATGATTTGGGTATGAGATTAATGGTAATATTTAATGGAAAGAAAAAAGGAGTCGTAATGATTTGATAATGCATGGTATGGAATTTTAATAAATAGATATTTTTTATGATAATCGTTGTAAACCAGTCATTGTCAATTAGTTAGGCACATACATTCATATATATATATATATATACAATGATAAATGGTCATTATCATTATTTCTTTGAGAAAACATGAATTGTATCCATACAATAATTATTAGCGATACTTTTTATTATTATTTAATTAATGTTCCAATTGATTTTAATTCGTCCTCATCGTCAATTACGCAACTTTTTTTATCCTTTAACCTTTTTCTTTTTTCCTTTTTATACCATAATTTTCTTCGTATAGTAATAAATTCAATATTGTTTTCTTCGGTTATTTAATTTTTCGTTTCTTACTATCACGAATAAGATTTAATATTATGAGGAGAGTGAGAAAGAGAGAGAATTCATGAGAAACTATGTTCGTTCGGGAAGGAATTTTATCCGCCTTAAGAATTTGTATTATTAAACAATATATATATATATAAGTATGTTTATACCACGTACTTTAAGGTAAACATATATATACGTGTGTCTGTGTCTGTGTGTGTGTATATATATATGTATATGTTGGTATTTGCAAGTCTATATGTGTATAACTTTAGAAACGATATTGTATGCGATATCCAATCGACTTATTATTAGAAGTATTTTGCAACGAGTATCGTCAACGTGTTCGCATAATCTCCGGATTTAGATCACCCGGCCAACGTTACCGACGTATAAAGACGTTTTATAAGCATCGAAAGCTGAATGTGTTGTAGTTTAGTTAAATCATCGATATTTATATATATATATATATATATATATATATATATATATATATATTTAGTCGATAGATTCGAACATTCGAGAATGTTCGATTAATTCCACGAAAAATAATAAAAGAAAAGTAAATTAAGTACTTAAGTATCATAATTTTGACGAAAGTTTATCCGTTATATTTTTTTTTACGAGAAAATGTGTGCGTATGAGCGCATCTGTGTGTGTGTGAGAGAGAAAGAGGGAGAGAGAGAGAGACGATTTATATCGTGTATTATTATTTTCCATATTTGGATTTTTCTTGTAAATCATTATTGAATTCTGATAAGTTAATTAAGCTTAAATTCAATAAGACGAACTTTTTCAAAAGGGTTTTACGAACACCGATTATTGGAAAATAATTATCGTTAATAAATAATAATAAATAATCGTAATTTATTATTGCGGAATTTTGAAGTTTTTATTGCTTAAAGATTTTTTTTATTCGAGCGAAAAAATAACAGAGAAAAAGAACGAGAGAGAGAGAGAATTATTTATTATTATTGTTCTTATTCGAATTTATATTTCAGATTATTATTGAATTCTGATAAATTAATTAAGCTTACGTTTAATAAAATCAACCTTTTACATAGGAATTTTACGCATCGAATAATTGGAATTAAAATCATTCTTTTCTTTTCTTTTCTTCGTTTTTTCTTTTTTTTTGCAAAATATATCTCCTGATAAGCAAAATACAAATCGTCGGATATAAAATTTTCATTTTCAGCAAATAATGCGTTCACGTACTTTCATGGTACATGCATATATGCATATATATGTATATATGTATGTATGTATGTATGTATGCGATTGTGTGCAACATACATATATTCCGTAATTTGTTGAATAACGAAATAAATAATCAAATTTTATTATTTCAACGTTGTAGATACGAAAATTTCAAAACACTCGTAAATTCTAGATTTAAAATGGGCAAAACAAGTACATACATATATTGTATGTGATTTTTTAAAAATATAAACGTATTTGCGTATACAAATACGTAAATCGTAGAAGTAAAACGTGATATACGTTTGCTGCTTCTGACATGGTAATGAAAATAAATGCATATCAAACTTTGCTAAGTCTACATATACGGTGTGTTCCAATTAAACTAAACGTCTTGAAATATATGACGTAGATAAAGGAAAAGAAAAATACAAAAATACAAAAAAAACGAAAAAAGAATACAATGAAATAAACACATAAAAAAAAAGAAAAAAAAAAAACAGAACCGATCGAGACGAATGATCGAATTAATTCGAGACGTTCTTTATATAATATATATACCTTGATATAATAATTTCATATAATTATATGTATATATATATATATATATATATATATATATATATATATATAAATTTAGTTTAGTGAAAGCGGAATAGAATGATCGTATCGACGGTTTATAACTTTTGAAAGTTAAAAACGGTTAATAAGAATTGTGAGGACGGAAAAATAAAAATAAAAATAATAAACAAAACGAAACGAACATACGTTAAGATTTTCACAGAAGTTTCCTTTCATATTCCGTAATAGGGCAAGAACGGACAGTTGTACCTTACGCTCTCTTGCATACGAACGGAGAAGAAGTAAAAAAAAGAAAAAAAAAAGAGTAACAAAAAAAGAAATGAAAAAAAAAAAAAAAAAATAGAGAGAAGAAAAAACAGAAAGTAAAAAAAGGACTCGAAAAGTCCGTACGCGTCCGCATTCTAAGAAAAATGTTTCAGGTAAGAGATAATAAACCTGAGGGCTCTCGGAGAAGGAGGAAAACAAACATTTTGCGTCACAATATGACGGGAAAAGTAATGAGGTAGGTATAGTGCGGTATGGCTTCCGTTCTCGCATACGAATTTGTACGTTCCTCGAAAGAATCGAAAATAATGGGGCTCTGACATTCAGACAGAAACCTTTTTTTTTTATCTTCTTTCCCCTCTTTCCGTTTCCCTTTTTTTCGTCTCTCTCTCTCTCTCTCTCTCTCTCTCTCTCTCTCTTTCTCTCTCTCTCTCTCTCGTTTCCTTTTTCATTACCAATTCGATTTCACCGGAAAAAAAAGAAAAATTACGGATTCATATTTTTTTCTATGGAATATTTTGTTCACGTAGGCAACCATTTTACTCATTAAGAGTAATTATTTCGTTATTTTGTTGTTGTTTTCTTTTTTTTTTTTTTTCTTACGATATATATCATTATAAAAATTATATATACTTTCTAGTTCTCCTTTTTCTTCTTCTACTTCTTCTGATTTTTCTATCTAGTTTATTCATTTATTTTTATTTTTTCCATACCTCTTTCATTAATATATATATATATATATATATATATATATATATATATATATATATATATATATATATATATATATATATATATATATATCGTTATAAAAATTATATATCGTTATGAAAAATTGAAGGCAAATGAAAAAATATTTCAGGCAAAAGATGATTGACTTTTTTTCTCTCTTTTTTTATTTATTTATTTATTTTTTTTTTTTAATATGGTATACGTTACCTTGATAGATACGTAAGTTTCTAATAAAAAGAGAGAAGAAGAAAAAGAGCACGCTAAGATGACCTTGAAGTTTTCGATCAAATAAGAAACATTAAATGGCGCAATACGTTCCATTTGAAATTAGATGACTCTTGTCTGAACAATTTTTCTCGGAAATGCCTCGTTTCCCGAGAGAAAAATTTATAACGCTTTATTTTGAATATCCGGTATAATAAATTCTTATACATTATTACGTATACTTATATATAAATTCTTGTATATTATTACTATTATTATTATTATTCTATATATATATATATATAAATTCTTTTACATTATTAAAGTGGATGCTTTGAAAATATTAAAAAATAGTGTCACGATAAAATATCGCTTTTGCGTGCAGCGTTCTCGAATGGAATCTCGTATATAAAAATTTCTTACCGTGACGTCACTTTTTTTTTAAACTCCAATAAACGAACGTGTAGTCTCAATTACACATATAAAGAGAGATTATACAAAAGATTCCTCGTTGTCGCGAAATGACGCCATTTATTATAACCGAAAGTTATTGCAAAAATTGAGGGTATGGGAGAAACGTACAGTTGTCGTCGATAAGCTTCTATCACGTAGAAATTAATTTATTATTTTTATATATAAAAAAAAAAAAAAAAAAAAAATATTGCGACGCGCAACTGCAAATAATTTTCACGATCTGTACGTACGTTGAAAATTGTCAAACCGAAAAGAAATTTACGACATCCTTTTCACAGATCGTTTAAGCAAATGGAAATTTCGTCGTAATCAATTCGACGAGATGTCTTTGAAATCTTGCAATGAAAAAAAAATAAATAAATAAACAAATGAAGATTAATTGTTATTATGTTCAATAAAAGATTAAATACTTTAATCGTCTATGATCCTATTGATAAATGTAATATTAATAAATTAATATAATATGATATTATAATATAATTTTTTACAAATAAATATACGATTAATTTTGATTCATATTTTCGATAATATATTATACATGTATATATATATATATATATATATATATATATATATATATATATATTTTTATCCATCCTCGTTATCCTAATACGAAACAATAACGCGGAATATAATAAATAAATAATAAATAAATAATAAATAAATATAGCAGATGTTTCATTTCCTCTCGCGCAAGTTACTTTCGTGATCTTTGGTTAGAAAAAAAAAAAAAACAAAAATAAAAAAAAAACAAGAAAAAGGGAAAGATGATAAGGGAAAAACGATAAAAGAAGAAAGAAAAAAAAAAAAAAGAAGAATTTACGTCGCAAATTCGACGATGGTATATAACCAGAGATAATGCATCCATATAATATCGTCTCGTACGCAATAATTCCTCCTCGTCATCGTATTGACTCAAACAAACACTTTCTACGAAACGCCGCGAACGGGAAAGGTGCTTTCGCGTCGATGCCAAAAATCGTGTCACTTTAACGAGAAACGGATTTGCAAAAAAGAAAAAAAAAAGAAATAAAGAACAAAGTAAACAAAATTCGTCGAATGAGAATTTTGGCGTCGTCGACGTTAGCGCGTACTCGCGTCGTATCGATCGTTCTACGTTCATTCGAATTATAAAAACGAACGTTTACGTAAGAGATCATCATCTTACGGATCTATCTACTCTTAAGGACGTTCTTATCGCGACGAGAAAGAGAGAGAGAGAGAGAGAGAGAGAGAGAGAGAGAGAGAACATTTGCATTCGAGCTAATACACGTTAATAGATGATAAAAATTTAATAAAATTATCTTAGCGAGATCATCGTCGGGATTTTACGATCTTACGATCGTTCGATTTAATCGAACGGAAATGAAAAAATTAGAAATATTAACGAGACTATCGTGCAATTGTATCGCGCAATATAACGAAATGAATAATATGCGGTGACGATTACGAAATCGAAAGAATAAAAAAAAAGAGAGAGAGAGAGAGAGAGAGAAAAAGTAAGTAAGAAAGAAAGAAAGGAAGGTAATAAAAATACACGTGTCTCATAGATCGAACAAAGAAACGAGAAAGAAACGATCGCACGCGCGTTTGCATGCATACATACATGCATGGATGCATTCACGCATACATACATATATATATCACGATGTTAATAAAAAGGTTCATCGTCATATTTCCTCTCGAGTCTTTCTTTCTTTATTTTTTTTTTTTTTTTTTGTAATCTCTAATCGCAAAAATTGAAACAACAATATTGCAGACAAGTCTCCGACTGAGGGTCGTGTATAAATTGACGAAAGTTGAGGTTGAAAGAGCTCCATTATGCGCGTTCGTTTCGTTTTCTTTCTTTCTTACAATTTTGCTTTTTTCCCCCTTTTCTCTTACATTTCTTCTCGTTTAAGAAGAGAATAAGGAGAAGTCAATACACAAGCACGAAGCGCGGAGATACACATTGGCGATGATTCATTCCGACATTTTCAAACCGTCCCGTCGGCCGAAAATGCAGAATGCAGTTACAACGTTGAATACACCTCATTCTTTCTTTCCCCTCCTCTCTCTCCCTCTCTCTCTCTCTCTCTCTCTCTCTCACTCTCACTCTCTATCTCTCTCTCTTTCTCACGATTGTTTGCTTCCACGTGGCTTCATATCACACTACGTAAGCTGTTCTCGAAACGTTTCAAATCGTTCTTCGATTATACGACAGTAGATATTATTTAATGAAAAATGTAACTCCGAAGAGTTGTTATAATAAAATAAGATATTTTCTTTTTTCTCTTTTTTTGAGAAGTTGAGAAAAATATGACGGACGTATAAGATCTTCGAGGTGAAAGGGCACGTGAAACATAATTTATTTTTGAGCCTCATAAGAAAAAAAAATAAAAAAGGACGTTTGCCACTACACTTAAAAAAAAATAGAAGAAAAAAGGAACAAGAACGATTGCTATACATCGCATTGATATGCATTAATTAACACTCTAACGAATGCATTGAAGGAACGATCGATAATCTCGAAATATTTCCATCGACGTTTTCGGATTCATGAAATTATAGAAGACAAAAAGGGATTATAAATAATTCCGCATTGTTCTGATTTCCTTTTTTTCTTCTTTCTTATAATTGACCCAAATAAAAATAGATCAAAAAAAAAAAATTAAGGGACGTTTCGTTGTTAATCTCGCGTGCGTTTCGAAAAGAGGAAGGAGTGGAAGAAGAATAAAAAAATAAAATAAAATAAAATAAAATAAATAAACGAAATAGAAATAAAAACCAGAAGTTTTAGAAGAGGAAGAAGAAAAATAAATTAGAAAACATTATTGAGGTACGTTTGCCTTAATTAAGAGAATTTAAAAAAAAAAAATAAGAAAAGAAAAAAGAAGTAAAATGAAATAAATAAAGAGATGAGATAGAAAGAAAAATCAGAAGAAGAAGAAGAACTAGAAACTTATATATAATTTTGAAAGACAAGCCGACTAGCAGTTCGTCCTGTTAGTTAATTGGTCGAATCGGCGCGTACCTAATTACCATCGAAGTACGTATTAAATCATTAGCGCGTGAAATGTAACGACGTTTAATGGAAAGTCGTGCGTTAACTACGATATTGTAACCGATAGGTACGAATCCACCGGCGTCTCTATACTTCGGCTCGATTTTCGAGATAAACTTTGTATCGTGGGAGATATCAATTAAGGAGGAGAATTAATTAACGATGATGTAGCACCGGGTCTCTCAGAAGTTTAATCCCGAAAGTTAGAACTTTGTTCTGACGGCGGCGAAACGACGACGGATGATCGTTCCAGAAGTCAACCAACTATCGTGTCTACCAAGCGTTTAATGCATTCGGAAACTCGCGACATACAAAACTATCGAATATCGAACAAACAAGCAACGATTTTTCACGTAAACAAGCGCCTTTTTCCACACGTCTTTGAATCCATACGTTTCGATCGATACCGATTAACGACCGATATTTTACACGATTTAACGAAAATAATATCGTAATATAGGAATTTTGCAAATATCCGTAGTTAGAGGATACTATGTCTGCGTTTAGGTTGAATCATAAATTGTTGGAAGTTTAATAAATTAATAAATAATGATCGGCGATCGATCGTTTTTATAGTCAAACACACATACGTTCGTACGAGTATAAGTTTTCTCTTTCTCTTATTTATTTATTTATTTATTTATTCATTTTCGTTCTTCTCTTTTTTCCTCTCTAATCAATAAACGTACTCAACCGTACATTGAGAGACATTTTTAGAACGATATCGACGTAAACGGAATCGTAATGCTTTTTTTTTCTTCCTTTCTTTTTTTTTTTTTTTTTTTTGAAAAGACGAGACACACAAGTGCCATTCATAAATAT
Organism: Dolichovespula media; assembly: GCA_911387685.1. NCBI lineage: Eukaryota > Metazoa > Arthropoda > Insecta > Hymenoptera > Vespidae > Dolichovespula > Dolichovespula media. Next base: position 3,491,363 of record OU426868.1, read on the forward strand.
TTGATGACCGTATATATAAGTTTAATGCTTTGCGAATAAATGAATAAATGGGAATTATTTTTCTTTTATTTTCTTTTTTCTTTCTTTGATGCGTTTAATTTCAAGAAAAATTATTTCATTGGCATAATTGAATGATGAGCCTACTTTTCCTTTCTTTCTTTCTTTCTTTTTTTTTTTTTTTCGTCCAAAAGAAAATTGAACGTAACAATGAAATCATTTGTGATCGACGTTATCGCATTTATCCTTATTAGATCTACGAGAAACCAAGACAGCGATACAGTTAACGTGAATTGATTATAATAAAAATTACATTTTATTCGATAATTGAACGTTATGTCCCATCGCAAAAACATTTCTAATTATATATTTGAAAGGAGATATCCAACGTTACTAACCAATGTCAATTTGTACGTTTATTACATTCGCACTTAACACTACATACCAATGGTATTGATATATATGTATGTACATGTATATACGTAACTACTTACGTATGTATGCGATATATGGAAATAGAGAAAGATAGAAAGAATGAGAGAGAGAGAGAGAGAGAGAGAGAGAAAGAGTGAGAGTTTCCATAGAGGTCATTGACAACTTTCGTATTTACGTACGTTATTTAACGTATCTCATTTGAAACCTTTCCCTCGTCCCTTACAGGTAAAAGGAAAACAGACAAAAAATAAAAAAAAAGAAACAAACTGGACGTGATCTCGTACGCGATTGGACGAGGTGAAAAACGAAAAAAAAGAAAAAAGAAAGAAAGAAAGAAGGAAGGAAGGAAGACAAAAAAGAAAACAAAAAAATAAGAAAGAAGCAAAACGAAACCAAACGCGCGAGACCTTTTAAATCGACGTAACAGGTCGAAAGGAAAAAGAGAAAAGTAAAGGTAAAAAAAAAAAAAAAAATAGAAAAAGGAAAAAAAATAAAACGTTCGTCGTCGCGAAAAAAGCAATTTCTTTTGATTTCGTCTTCGTCATTCGAATGAATTTTTAATTCTTCTCGATATCGACGATACTCGGTGGGTGGTTGGTAACGGGGGTGGGTGGGGAAGTGGGAGGGTCAGGGAAAGGAGGAGATCGACGGGGTGGAGAAGGGGTGATCGTGTTGGGATCTTTAGTGGACGAAGTAGGTACTTGGTATATGCATAAATAAATAATGCGTGTATACTTTACGTACATAAATGAACGCGTACATACATACGCAGAAATAATATATACATATGTATATATATATATATATACAAATATACGTACACGAATACACACGTACGTACGTACGTACATTTGTATTATACCAATACGTTTAGAAATAAATCTATGCCTACTTTCGCGTGTCCATCTCGAGAGAAAGTTCGCACCTAAGTGCCAAGTTTTCGTCCGTGAGAACGTAAAGTTGGATGAATTTGTTACGCGCGTGCAAATTTTCGTCGTAGATTTGAAGACGTATAGTCTCATCGTCGTATACGATCCGATTTATCGAACGTTTATTTTGATCTTAATTGAATCGAATTGAATCAATTTATTTATTTATCCAATTCTTTTCTATTTATTCAATTAATTCTTCTTTGTTTTATTTTCTTTTTTTTTTTTTTGTTTCACCTTAAAAACGAGTTAGAAACGGAAAAATGGGACGAAGGGGGAGAAGAATTAACAAAAAAAAAAAAAAAAGAAAGAAAGAGAGAAAAAAAAATAGGGACGTATAACGCGAGTATGAGACGCGTGAAAGCAAAAGGACGAATCTCGTACGGGTAGAATCGAATGCCTTTACTTTATTTTTATCCTCTCGAATCTTCCGCGGGCCGTGATCTTCCGAACGAGAAAGCGGATTTCACTTTCTCGGTGTCAATAAACTCTAACGCGCGAAATTCAAATGTATCGGCCGACTTCGGGGTACGCGCGCGCATAAAAAAAAAAAAAAAAGAAAAAGAACGCCCAACTGTCCAGCACGTTGATGTCATGCGATTTAATTCAAAGTCAAGTCCGTTTCTAATCGTCTTTTTTTTTTTTCTTTTTTTCGTTTACGTTACTGTAAAGAAAAGGAGAGAAGAGAAAAGAAAAAGAAAAAGGAAATAGTGAGAAAAATATCGAGATATTAAATTAAACGAATTGTTACAGGTACGTGCGTTTTAATCGATTAATCGTGAGAGGTTGCTCGATTTTTTCCTATTTTATTTATTTATTTATTTATTTATTTATTTATTTATTTATTTATTATAGAACGACAAAGAATATTCAATGGCAAATATTCGTGATAAATAAGAAATTCTTTTGTATACTTTCTCTTTCCTCTTCGTTTTCTCTTTCTTATCATTTTTGATTTGTATTCATTAATCGATCACTTTTGAAAAACTAAGACGATTTCTGTTCAATCCATATGTTTCGATTTCTACGAATGATTTATTTCATACTTCGTGACAAAAAAATAACGCAAATACGCAGATTACTTCGTCGTTTGAAAAGGTGCAAGAAAGAAAAAGAAAATGGATTGAGTAACAATAAAATGTCTTAGATTTTAAGCTACTATAATTGGACAATAATATATAATATATAATATTAACAATAAATGGACAAAGATATACAATATTAACTTTCGCATAAATTCATAAATCGAAAAGATTTATGACGACGTATAGTTGCCGAATAATATTTTTCAAATCATCAATAGCATTTCTATTGTTCATTGTTTAACCGAAAAAAGGGCTATATTACGGAACGATAAATAAAAGTGAAAGTCGTTCTAGGCATTACATATGGATATACCTTTAAAAGGTACTTTTATCTCTATTCTCTATTCATTTTAACCTGAAAGAAAACAACATTAGGCAATGCGATAACAATGTTTCCGTTATGGAAAAACCTAAGAGAAATAACATAACTACCATTAAACGTTTAATAAGAAAATATATTGAACGATGACTATGGTTAGTACATAATGAAGAACTTAAGTTAAATAAGTAAGTACCTATGTAATATACGTAGATAAAGAAATAACAAAAATAGAAATATTACTCACCCATTTGGATTTGACTCATATCGACTTATCTAGTATTGAATAATAATAGTCAGTGGAACGCAATTTAAATATATATATATATATATATATATATATATATATATATATATATATATATATATATATATGTATATGTATATATGTATATATACATTCTATATGTACACGTGTCTGAGTATATCAAAAAATGAAGAAAAAGGTAAGTTATCTATCGTTGTTTATTTAACCCCTTAGTATTATGAGGTCATAACCGAGGAGATAAAAATATTTTTCTCTATAACTCTTAAATCACGTACGAGGGACGGGTGTGACATTTTATTTTAAGTATGAAGAACAAATCAACGAAGGACGGTTTCATTATTCGATTGTAAATCTTAATATAATTTATATCAACACGTAAACACGCTATTTTTTTCTTTTCTTACAAGCGTACAAGTGTACTTCATTCGTTGAAATATATGTATTAATTGTTGATATATATAGAAATTTCGGGGAAAGAAAAAAATAATATCCGATCGAAGTCGAATTAGAAATGTAATTGTACGGGAAGCAAAGGATTCAATATTTTACTAAATGTATTTTTTTTTAGTTACAAATAAATAAATTGTATATATATATATATATATATATATATATATAATATTGACATAAAAATAGTATTTAATGACCAATTAATAATAAGGATGATTTATAATAATTAATAAAATTAAATATATATATATATATATATATATATATATATATATATATTTAGAATTACATTGAAATTAAATTAAAACATTAACATTGAAAAAAAAAATCTAATCGAAGTCGAATTAGAAAAGTAATTGCAGGGGGCAAAGAATTGAATATATACTAAATGTATCTGTCCCAGTTATAAAAAAATAAATTATATTTATACATACATATATATATATATATATATATATATATATATATATAATATCTTGACAAAAAAATATTATTTAATGATCAATTAATAATAAGGATGATTTATAATAATTTAATGTAATAATTTAATATATATATATTTATTATTTTTTTATAATTATAATAATTGAAATATATATATATATATATATATATATATATATTTAATTTTATCAATTTATTATAAGTCATCCTTATTATTAATTGGTCATGAAATACTATTTATATATATATATATGTATGTATGTGTGTATGTATATACGTAATAACACACTATTAGATATATGCATACATGTATGGTAATAGACGATCATCTCTTCAAAGTGAAATTCACAATGAACGGCTTAGAGAGATCGAAAGGCGGAAAACTAGATCCAATCGTTCGATCAAAAACTATTCTTGTACCCATTCTCTTACGTCTTTACGACTGACGCAACGTTACTCCGGTCATAGTTCTCGATAAGAAAGTCGCGATTAAGTAGGACAATGACCCGTGAAATTTCGATGGAACGTGGCCACGAAAACATCTGAAACGAATGGTTCGAAGAAACTCGGAAGTGAGAGTTATTGCCCGATGAATCTTATTAAAGATAAACAAGAATTTTGATATTTTACTATGAAGCAATAAGAAAATATTTTTACCCATCAAACTCATTTTCTACGATTGGAATCGATTATTCCGATGACGTATTCAATCGTAATCGTAATCGATCCCATTTATCCCTCTCTCTCTCTCTCTCTCTCTCTCTCTCACACACACACACACACACACATACCAAACATTGTAGATATTGAGAAATATTTAAGTACGATTTAAAATTTATACGATATATGTAATTGATCATACGAATGAAAGTAGCCTAACGTTATCTGACCAATCTTTAATATCAAAAAAGGAACTAGCACGTTGTACGTATGTAATATCGACAAGGTCGTTCGTACAACTTGACCCAAAATATTATTCCAACCGTAATAGCTATTACACTTACTTATCTCC
>OU426868.1:3498801-3518801 GCA_911387685.1 Dolichovespula media
ACGCGACTGCATGACGAAAACGAAGATGACGCGAACGCGACTGAAAAACGGCCAGCGCTTTGGCGCTAACTCGACGACAACAAAGACGAAGACGAAGACGAAGACGAAGACGAAGACGAAGACGAAAACGACGAAGACGAAGAAAACGAAGAGAACGAATCGAATTAGCATTTTTATGCGCACACCCGTGCGTTTCCTTGCGTTCGATGTCGTAATAATCGATGGTCGGTAAAGGGGTAAGGGGTTAAAGGGGTAAAGGGATGAGATGGTAAGGGGGGTATGGGGGAGGGGAACGAGTGGCAAGGAGGTCATGGGAGGGGAATGGGGCGGGGAACTAAAGTTGCATATGCGTGTTCTCCCCCGTTTCGAGTAGAGATAAAAATTTATGAGATGTACATAATTACAAGCTTTGTTTCTCTCTCAGTGCGAAGCTCCGATGTCGAAAGAAAGTAGGAGAAGTCTCGTGAAAGAGAGAGATAGATAGATAGAGAGATAGATAGAGAGAGAGAGAGAGAGAGAGAAGGTCTTAGTCTTTTATCCTTTTTTTTTTAAGCGTCGTTGACTTTTTTTTGTTTGTTTTTGTTTTTATACTCTTTGACCAACCTCCTCCCTCCTTTAAACGGACAATTCTTCGTACGAAGATAAACCTTTTATTTCGTTTTTGTTATTTGTTCATTGTTTCTTTTCTTTTCGTTTGTTTTCATCGTTGATCAATGTAACGGGTGTGAGTCATTTTTCAAATGAAATCGTAAACAAGAAATTATATATATATATATATATATATATATATCATGCTTGAGAAATTTGTCGATAACATTTGAAAGAAAGATATTTTCTTGTTAAAATCTTGAATGAGTCATTCGATATAAATATACAAAATAAGGTATACATTTTCAACCATGATCTGGATCGAAAACAATTGTTGTATACGAAAGTTACGTAATTTGTAGATGATATATTGCTAATACGTAGTCCACTCGATGCGAGTGACGTTATTTCTAAGATATACGTGTTTTCTTTTCATTATTTTTTTTTTCTTTTCTTTCTTTTTCTTTTTTTTTTTTTTTCGTTCAAAAAAAGTATACGATCTGTATGCAAGAGATCGCGGATGATATGAAATTCGGAATAAAATATACGTTAACTTTTATCAATGATAAGATCATACAAGATCAATTTGTTTATCAGTATAAAAATTTCAATAACGACGCTAAACGTTCGTTTAATAATCGAGTTAATAATTTCTTTTTTTTTTCTGAAGAAACAAACGATTTTCCGAAAACCATGTAAGATCGATACGAAACAATTTCTCATTGTATGAATCATTTCTAACGTATTTGAAGTGCACACATTAAGTGGCTCTCATTAATTCTTAGTAACTACTGCGTTTGACGCTTACTTCCTTTCTTCTTTTTTTTTTTTTTTTTACAATTTATCAATCATACCGCACAAGCACTTGTCGCGCCTAATGTCGGGACGATCGACCAATAGCGTTTGCGTGGTAATATTTGAATTGAAAAAAAAAGAAAAATCGAACGATCCTTTCCCAAAAACTACGTACGAATCACATTTCTAATCATATTCGAACTGTTAGAACGTCACATCAAAGTGGCTCTCATCAATTTCTTAGAAACTTCGTTTGTCATTTACTCTCTCTCTCTCTCTCTCTCTCTCTCTCTCTCTCTCTATCTCTCTCTCTCTCTCTCTCTCTCTCTCTCTCTCTCTCTCTATCTCTCTCTCTCTCTCTCTCTCTCTCTCTCTCTCTATCTCTCTCTCTCTCTCTCTCTCTCTCTCTCTCTCTCGCTCGCTTCGTACCATTTCAATCGAATTAGACGAGTAAGCGTAACGGCACGTACGATTTGATATAAAATTTAATATAAATCGTTTTATCAGATTTAATTTTATTGGATTTAATTTAACAAAAAAAAAAAAAAAATATTTCACCGGACGGATAACGTTTAGTCCGAATAATGTTTGGTAACGTTTAACCGATAATATTTGTCTAAGAACGAAATAATCTATTATCTACGAACCAAATACGTAACTACTGTACGAAACAATTTATCAGTAATATGAATCATTTCGAAAGTATGCACGTATTCAAAGTCTCCCCCGTTAAGTGGTTCTCATAATACTTGAGAACTTCATTCGTACACTAACATCCACATTTTATCATTGTTCTTCTATCAGATGATACGAACGACTCGTGTTGCCTCGTCCGATGTATCCCAAGCCGATATCGGCATGAAAAATGTCAGTGAGACAAATGACAAAATTGATTTAATAACATTTCATCGTCGAACGAAAACGATATTATTAAAAACACATGTATCGTGGATACGTATGTTATCGGTATAGAAAAGAAAACAATATCTAATCGTACGAATAATTTCTAATACGTTCAAAGTGTCTGATACGTTAATCGTATCCCTCTGTCTCTTTCTCTCTTATATTTTTTAACACTTAACCTACCGGCATTAATTGCTTTCTTTTTATTTATTTTTAACGCGTCCTTTCTCTACTATCGATAACCCCCTAACGTTGACACGTTAATAAGTTATTTTCGAGCATTCGAGTAAATAAAAACAATTTAAACGTGATCGTTCGAATATAATGTCTCCTTTTACGAGAAATGGATTAATTTTCCTTTGAAAATATTAAAGCTTCGATGGTGCGCATAATTTTGTCCCGGCCGTAAATTTAAATTTTGCTCTCTCTCAAAGAGCAACGACGGTTTTAAGTCTTAAGAATATTATATTAATTTACTTCCTATATATATATATATATATATATATATATATATATATATATATATATAAATAAATACGTATATTTATATATTCACAAGGAGCAATTAGCTCTGATAAAATAAAATATTTCCTTATCAATCTCTGTCATAATACGTATCGAAAAGTTTCGTCTCGTTGCATGCGTGTCTTCGATTCTCGTCGTATCGAGAAATATACAATCAACGCGGACACATTACATAGAGTGCTCATTACTTACGCGATAACTTCCGATGTTAAGGAAAAAATAAAAAGTAGATAAGGACAGAGAGAGAGAGAGAGAGAGAGAGAGAGAGAGAGAGAACCGAGATAAAGACAGAGAGAGAGAGAGAGAGAGAGAGAGAGACACGCACGCGCGCTTGCGAATGCATTTACGAAGAGAGAGAGCGAGCGAGCGAGTGTTCGCGTGTATGTGGAGGGGGGGGGGGGGAGGGGAGGAGGTGATGAGACTAAGTCGTAGCGGCGTTTCATGTTATTTAGTTAAGGCTCTCAACGTTACGGAACGTTAAACAGTTATGAAATGCGCTTATAAGGGAGCCAAGTTGCTTTCTCGGGCTCTCGTCTCCAAAGAAAGTTTCCACGGCAAGTGCATTTGAACGTTCGAAAGTCCGTATATCCTCCTCCGATTCTTATTTCTCTCTCTCTCTCTCTCTCTCTCTCTCTCTCTCTCTGTTTTTTTTTCTTCCTATGGCTCTGGTACCGGCCGTGGCACGCTCTCGAATCGTTCGACCGTCATGCGATTCTATTCGAGCCGAGAACCAACGGACTTCTAATCTCAATCGACACGAAACCGATTAAACGGACTTGTTGGCTGTCGTTTAGAAAAGAAAATATCATTTCGTTCGATTATCTCTATTTCTCGTTAAACGTTAGAAAAAAAAAAAAAAAAAGAAGAAGGGATATTCGAGTCAATAATTGGATCAAAGGTATTTGATTAATCTTCGTTTTAATTTCTACGTCTCTCTCTCTCTCTCTCTCTCTCTCTCTCTCTCTCTCTCTCTGTATGTGTGCGTGCGTTTCTATTCCTTTTTCACATCTAACGAATCGAAAATAATGTACACGTTAACTGACTTCAGGATGGACGATTGAATTCATTCATTCGTTCGTTCATTCATTTATTCGAAAAAAGAAAAAAAAATTTTTTTTAAATTGGAACAAGAAGTTTTAACGCTACGTACAATCTCATCGACGATCGAATCGATCGGCTTGTCATCGAATCGTATTTAGAAAAAAAACTTTCAATTCTTTATTTATTAATCAATGTAAATTAAAACGTATCGATCGAGTCATCCCGACGATAAAGATTATTATTTCGTCCGCGACGAAGATCTGGCGTACGACGATGTTACCATCTCCGGGAATGACGGGAATAAATTGAAAAAAAAAAGAAAGAAAAAAAAAAATTAAGTAAAAGCAAAAGAATGTTTCGTTCCGTTTCGTTTCGTTTCGTTCGACTTATCTTCGAAGTCCGCGAAATCGCCTTACAAAAACTCAATTCAATCGATAAAATATGTAGCATTAATTAACGCGAGTCGAACGCGGTGGAGGGGGTGGGTGGATGGGAGGTGGGCAGAATTATCGTCGTTTGATATTCCGTAAAGATTATTCACGCGCTTATATGTATAAATATAAACCTAAAGACGTATTTCGAGCGATCGATCGGGGTTGCATCATTGTAATAAAATCAGTATGTATGATGTATATTACGCAAGTTTAAAATTCTTTCTCCTCGTTCATTCCGGAAGGGACTGACACGAGCGGCGAGAGAAAGAAAAAAGAAAAAAGAAAAAAGAAAAAAGAAAAAAAAAAAAGAAAAGCCGGGGGTTCGTTGAACGACAACGATATCGTTTTCAACATCGTTACTTCCGCCGACTCGGCGAGAACTCAGTCGATTCAAGAGCTTTTTAGATGTGTCGCAAGTACATGACACTGATCTGCCCCTGTATGCATTTTATGCTAGGCGGCGCACATGCATATGCATATATATATATATATATATATATGCACGCATGCATGTATGTATGTATTTATTCATTCGTCAAGTTACACGATCTTAAAGGGGTCAACGACTTTCTCCGATTACCTTAGCGTGACACCGTCGTTGTTCTGTAACGATCAGAGAGAGATAGAGTGATAGAGAAAGATAGAGAGAAAGAGAGAGAGAGAGAGAGAGAGAGAGAGAGAGATTAATAAAAAGGAAGAAAACAGGGGTTGAGGGATGATACGAGTCGACGATTATTCGTGATAGAGAGGAAGAGTCCTTGCTTTCTCTCCTTCGACGTTACATCCCTCGTACGAGAGAAAAAAAAAAAAGAAAAAGATAAAGAAAAAAGAAGGGAAGGAAGAAGGATAAATGGGGAGGCGCGTGGAGGGTAGGGGAGGGAGCGGGTGGTAGTTAATCGATCGTTGTAAAGTCAACGACGTACTTCTTTCGTGTTCCGTAAATTAAATCATGCACCGATCGTTGACCTTTCTAATATTCTTACGTCGATGATGAAATAAAGAAATATATTCAAGCGCGTTTCGTAATGTTACGTATAATTCATTCGAACGAACGAACGAACTAACCCGTTATATCGAATATCACCGTGAACGATACCATTTTCATTTGCGATGAACAAACAAACAAACAAACGAACGAACGAACGAACAAACAACCGATGACGACGTCGGGCATCATATTTCGTTAATTTATTTCGTTAAATTCGACTTTAACCGATCTGGTGAATCTTCGAACGGCAATGCTCGACAAATAAATCATTTTCATCAATATTTTCATTAATCCGTTATCGAAGGGGTAGCTTTTATGTTCGTAGTTATTATTCGCGAAACATTCCTTCTTCGATGTCGTCCTCGATGAATTTCGAGAGGTACTTCTATATTGAATTGTTATTGGTATTTTTATTAATTAACGATAAATATATTGTGCTATAGATGATCGATATATATATATATATATATACACATAAATATTTTTGATTGATATAAGTAATATAAAGTTTTAAGATTGCATCAGTGTTATTATATTATTGTATTGTTACATATATATGTCATATATATATATATATATATATCTATATATATTTATATATAAATATGTATATGTTATTATGTTAATATATTGCACTTATATAACTTACTGATATTTCATTATAAATACCTACGCGTTTGTTTAAAATACTGACCAAACGTTTGATAATACTGATCGAATAAATAAATAAATAAATTTGCAGTGGTTTGTATGACGTTACAATTTCTTTTAACAAAACAGATTTAAATGTAGATTAATAAAAGCGACGCACGATTAAATACATTCGACAAATCGAAGACTCGTAGATGTACGATCAGTTTTCTTGTATGTATCAGTTTTCTTTATTTTTTTTTTCTTTTTTTATTTTTTTCTTGGTATCACTTTTCTTCTTTGCTATTATCAAACGAGGAAAGAATTGTATCGAGTAAAAAGAAAATTTATTGTTCGAAACGGAAGACAACAAAATCGTCGTATACAATACGATAGAAAAAAGTAGAAAAACAAAAAAGGAAAGAAAAAAAAAAGTTAGACAAAAGTAGAAAACTCACGTACGCATCGAGTCCGACTCGTAAACTCGAGCATTAGCGGTAAGTTTCTTTGGAAAAGAAAAACAAAACAAAGCGAGAGAGAAAAACAAACAAACAAACAAACAAAACACAGAGAGGAAAGAAAAACGAAAAAGAAAAAAATAAATCCTTCGACTCGTTTCTCTTGTTCTTTTTTTTCTTTTCTTCCATTTTCATTCTTTTTTTTTCCCCTCTCTTATCCTTCCTCGAACACTTTCTCGCTCAAAATTGTGCTTCGGAAGTCTTAGGAAGTCTTCGGAAGTTCCCCGGTTGTTTCGCGGAAAGTTCGCAAGAAGAAGTTGCACCGAACGAACGAACGAACGAACGGATTAGCATTAACCCGTCCCCCGTCACCCCTCTCAGGCCCCTTCAACACCCCTCTGGCCAGCTGCATTGCTCTAGAAACTGCACTTGGCAGAGGTGGGAATGCCCCGGAAGGGTAAGAAAGCGGAACGGTGAGTGCCGCGTTACACGTACTTGAAACTTGAACGTGTTTAGTGACGTGGCCACTCTTTGAATATATATATATATATATATATATATATATATATATATATATATATATATATATACTCTGCAGTCTTTTTTGTTTTTGCTTTTGTTTTTTTTTTGTTTTTCTTTCTTTCCTCTCCTCTCCCCTCCTCTCCTCTCCCTTCCTTTCCTTTCCTTTCCTTTCCTTTTTCCTCCCCCAAACGTTGCGTTACTCGCGTGAAATTGTCTAACACGTGCTGCCGCGTCCAAAAATATTAGACATATTTTAGAGAGGGCACCGTGTACTCCTCCACTAAATTTAAACTACGACACTCTCTAATCTCTTCTATTTCTGTATGTTTTAGGTTTTTAGTAATTTAAAAAAGCACAATCCCTTTGTAACGTTATATCCCCGTACGAAATTATCTTTAACGATAACGTGTACGATCTACGTTGGCTGCATACGTTACATTTAATTTTAACTTGGACGAAAATCGACGAGTACCCAACCGATCCTAAGTTTTATTGATTCAATTCGATTATTTGCTTCTTTTCTCAATTATTTTTTGTTGTCGTTTTTTCTTTTTATATTATACGTCAGCAAGTTGTTTCATTCTCGTCTTTCGTTTCTTAGCTCGTCGATCGTTATTGCAACAACGATGACAATGATAAGAGGAATAACGAGTAAAACGTAGAATAAAGAAAAAAGAAATATATAAAATGGATCGTTCGAATTACTTTCCCAATTCAGTATATAATTGGAATTCATACATTTTAGATTTGTACCGATCGTTGATAACAAAAAAAAAAAAAAGAAGAAAATTAAAATAAAAAGATTTATCGATTTAATCGTTATCTAGTTATTCGTCATTGACATATTTGCAGTGTTAAAGTATACTGATATATATTTCATGCTGCTCGAGAGAAAGCTGTTGATCATCGAAAGTTTTTTCTTCTTTATTTTTTTCTTTTTCTTTTTTTGCTTCCTTTCTATTTTTTTCTTCCTTTCTTTCTTTTATTCATTTTCTAACTTATACAGAGACAAATCTCTTATAATGATCTAAAATCGGGAACTATTTGGTTTCATTAAACCAAGCGGCACTTGCAAAATAAAAATTTGTCTTGCTTCAACGATTTTATATATTTATATATATATTTATATATATATATATATATATATATATATAAGAATAAATGTCGATTGTTCCGTAAATGATGCATAACTGGCAATATTTTATTGGATATGATTCCGATAGCAAATATAAATATGTCAAAAAGAAAAAAACGAAAAAAGAGAGAGAGAGAGAGAGAGAGAGAGAGAGAAATGTTTATACGGGCTTTATAGTTGACTCAGAGGAGCCGTACAAATTTTTCTTAATTAAACTTAAACTTTCTTGCAATGTCAATCAATTGAGAGATATTTACTTGGATATTCTATGGTCGAACAATCAGTATATTGATGTATATATATATATATATATATATATATATATATATATATATATATATATATATATATATATATATATATATATATAATATATAATATATATATAAACCATTTATATTGCGTCCAGTTGGCATTATATTGCGTTCAGTCGCTCGTAAAAGTATCGCGAAAAGCAACGAACCATATCAAAAAGGATATCATTAACGATCGAGAGCAAGTTCTTTTACACTGACCAATTCCTTTGTAATATTTTACAATTGCCCCTATTGTCATGGAACTTCTTCTTTAATTCATCGGACTAGTTACATTGTATATAACGGAATCGGATATCGAGATAATTGTCCATAGAAAATTTTTCTAAAAATAAAGAAAAAAAAAAAAAAACCAACAAAAACAAATGATCCAACGAAAGAAAAGTGTATCGAATATATCCAATCTGAATATTATCTATCGCTGATCAATTTTTATTAAATATGTCCTATGTATCGTTTGACGTGTAATCACAATTCTTCAAATATTTTTTAAAATGTGAATAAATAATATATATGTATGTATACATATATATATATATATGTGTGTGTGTGTGTGTGTATGTAGCGATAATGGATTAAATATATAAATAATAATAATAAATCAAAGTATTATTGAAATATTTAATTATATTTGTGTTTGTAAGAGATTAAAAATATTGAATTTTTTTTTTTGAATATTTATACGTTATATATTACTTATGAAATATATTATTTCATGAAATATTTATATGTTATATTTAACGAAGAGAATAATTATCGGAGATATTTAATTCTCGAGTATTGAACAAAAGAAAAATTATATATAAATTAAATTACGTGTTTGTGTTCAGTAATGAATTAATGCAAAACAAAGAAAAGAAAAGTAATTAATCTTACGTTTAATATCGAAAATATTTACGAAATATCAAAATAAACTTTGCAATATATAGATATATATATATATATAATTTTCTTTTTTTTATTCCGATGTAACGAACCGAAAATGAAACTTTCGAAATTATCTTTCCGCGATATACGAGATAATTAATAATTACACCTTGATACGTCGTCAGATAATTTCTTTCTTTTTTTATCTTTTTTTTTTTTTTTTTTTTTTTTTTTTAATGTAGATTGATATAATAAAATACAAAATGTAAATTAATATAATCTAAGTAATATTATCTGATTAACATGGATTTATATTTATCTGGATTATCTTTTGAAATTGAATTAAATCGTAGAATGATTATTAAAAATGAATAAATGATAAAATAGAAATATAAATGCATACGTAGTGCAAGCGTACGTGCACATACACATACGCGCATAAACAGAAAGAGAGAAAGAGAAAAAGACAGAGAGAGGTAGAGAGAGAGAGAGAGAGAGAGAGAGAGAGAGAGAGAGAGAGAGAGAACAATTATTAGACTCGAACTCGTGCACGCCTCGTGAAAGATCACCGAAAAAGCTATTTTCTCTCTCTCTCTCTCTCTCTCTCTCTCTCTTCGTCGAGCTACCTTCGAGAAGAACATGGCGCTTAGTATTGCATACTTTTAGATGGTCGTTACAACGCGAAAACTCATGACCGGTGACGAAATCGTGAATAAATTTTCTTTTGTTGTTAATAAGAAAAAATTACGACTTAAATGAACGATAAACAAATTTGCACTTATAGAAGATAGTTGCCAAAATATATTGATACACTGTATGCCACTCTAATCTTATTCGATTTTATATTCCACTTTATATGCGAATTATAATCGTAAATTTTCCAACTTGACGTATTATGAGGAAATCTATTATTAAACGTTCAGTTTTCATCCAAATGCGAATTGATTTGTTATATAGCTTTTCATGATATGAATAGAAATGATAAAATATAATGGTAGACACACTCTCTCTCTCTCTCTCTCTCTCTCCCTTTCTCTTTCTTTCCTTTCTTAGTATAGTATATATAAAAATATATTTATTATATATATTTATACGTAGTAGTATATATGTAATATATACATAGTAATAAAGATATATAGTAATATATACAACAGTATATATTATATTTAACGATATTTGTATAGTTAAATAAATACTACTATATTTTTTCTATTTACATTCACAATAGTATATTACTTAATATTATTATATATTATTAATAGTATATTATTAAAATTATATACAAATATCAGATTAAATTTGATTGAACAAAATTAAAAAAAAAAACTAAATTGAATCAAGTATACACACACACACACACACACACACACACACACACACACACACACACACACACATATGCGATATATTAAAAAATATATTATTATATTTTCTACCAACGAACGAAAAAGAAAATATTCACAAGTATTCCGTTTAACGAAATAGGACGTTTAACAAATACGTTCTTATTTTTATAAAGATGGCATAGAAATAACGAAATCTTGCGCAACATGGAGCAACATTATGCGTTTCTAACTGTACACATATAACGAAAATATCTCGCGATGATACATTTATGTTATACACGTAATGTATAGAAATATTGATTTATTTATTATGCATTAATACCATCAATAACAATTTCATATCAATTGATTATAACGTCGATTAATTAATAATAATAATAATAATAATGAACAATAAACAAATCCAAATGAAAGCGATCAATTTCATAATTGTTACGATATTTTACGATCGGGTTATGTACGTTTCGATTATTATTGTATCAGTTACGTCAGGGACAACGAAAAAATGATTTCGATCGTTCGCCAAAGACGCAATCGGGATATGATTTATAAATATTTTATCATTACACCTTATTTCTCAATAAACGAGAAGTAATATGATTTATCAATATGGACAAATAATAAGATCATTGGATTCATTATTTATTTTTTAATTATTATTATTATTTATAAAAAGGAAAAGAGAAAAAGAAATTATTTATATATAAAAATAAAATAATTTTGTCGGGTGACACGATAAACGTGCGACAAATAATATACAGACGAAATCACTACATTTATTGACGAATAAATAAATAAATAAATAAATATATATATATACATATATATATATATATATATATATATATATATATTTATTAATAGACACTATTAATATTCAACAATAAAAAATTCATGTGATATTATCTACATACATACATACATAGACGACCGATACGCATTTGGCAAATGTTAGACATAAACGATTCACTACGTTTGAATGCTCCTCTACTTTCTTTTTTTCTTTTCTTTATTCTTTTCTTTGTCTTTTTTCATTATTATTATTATTATTATTATTATCTTCTTTTCTGTAATAGAACTCTAACGTCATTTAATACGCCTCATCTTTGTAACAGGTAACGTTGGGATGCTCAGTTGCCAACTTACGATGTCCAATCTTATTTTGCAATATAATAGTTTACAACGACGGAGTGATATATATGTATATATAAATATACACATATATATTTATATATATTTATATATATGTATATATATGTAAGTGTTTGAAAGAAAGCGTAAGCTGCCAGCCGTAGAGAATTTCTCATGGACGCACGATGTCATCCCGTTCGAAAACAAGATTTCACAATGAACGAGCAAATTCGCCTTTTGCTTCGTTTAGTATTCCGATTTTCTTGTTCTTACGACTGTATTACATTTCTACGATAACTGAAACAAACTGGTAGTTTTCTCTACCAATATAGATATACATACATATATATATATATTTGTACGTATATACGTATGCCCGTGAGAGCGTAAAGAAAAAGTCAAGGATCGTAAAAAAGAAATGATAATCGTAAAGAATTGGACGACCTTGTCCAATAAGATAGTCCAAAGTATGTATTTGATTACTATGTAAATCGACGATCTAAGTGAATACGAATCGAGCCAAGCTTGCGTTATACATTTATTAATATTAATTATGCGTTTAATCTTATTTCACGGTGATCAACGATTTACATTAAGTATATATTATTATTTATCAAATTTTATACAATGTGTACTTTTAATAACAAAAGATTTTCGCGATTTTTATTCGAAGTTTAGAACATCGATCACTTTGATAATCAGAGGATTAAGAAATGATTTTTTTCTTTTCTTTTTTATTTGTGTAAATTTCTTCTTTCAACATTCTTTACTCTTTAATTTCATATATATTTCTTTTTTTATAATTAAAAAAAAAAAGAAAAGAAAAAAATAAGAAATATACGTATCCATCTTATGTGATCCCAGATCATTGATATGTAATCATAAAAATATTAAATGCTTTTATTTTATTTAAAAATATTCTATTTTGCCTGATATTTAATGAATCAAAAATTATTGTCAAAATCAAAAGATATCCTTCATTTCCTTTGCCCCTTTTCATTCAAGTAATATCCCTTTCTCGTTTTTCATATAAAAAATCACAAAAATGAGAGAAACGTTTCCTCTTTTTTCTTTTTCTCTTATTTTTCTGTTTTTTTTTTTTTTATATATATATATATATATATTTTCAAATTCTAATTTCACGCGGACTAGAAAATTGTCAATGAAAATTTCGCGGTGATTTTAGTACGAAAGAAGAAATGAAAATAGGAAAAAGGAAAAATAATAATAATACTAAAGAAGAAAACCCGTTTACATTTTTCGAATATGTACACGCGTCATCGTTCATAAGTATGTTTCTGTGGTACAGTTTGTATGGTTAAAAAAAAAAAAAAAAAAAGAAAGAAAAAAAACCAAACAAACGAATAAAGACAATTATGGCGAATTAATGAGACGTAAGAATTCCGTAGGCGTGTTATGATTATATGATAGAAATTTATAGTCGACTATAAAACTTACGGATGTGAATGAGTTATGGTGTCTCATAAAAGCCAGGTGGTATGCACAACGAAAGATTTTGTCTGACATAAGTGTGACGGACCATCGTCGTCACACTGATTAACGTCAAAAAAAAAAGCAAAGACAAAAGAAAAATGAAGAAAGAAAAAGAAAAGAGTAAAGAAGAAAAGAAAAGGAAAAAATATTATTCCTATGGCGTTTTAAATAACTGACCGCTATTTATCCGCTTGACGAAACGTGTTTACGCTTACGTCTACGCTTTTATGGTGAAACGAAATTATGTAAATGACTTACAATTATATTTCCATATACTAATAATTAACTACGAGTATATATATGTATATGTGTGTGTGTGTGTGTGTGTGTGTGTGTGTGTATTATTACTACAACTTTAGATCATATTTCTAATTCTATTAGATCTGATTTTTATTATTCCACTTTTAAGATAAAATATTCATTGCATCCTATTAATTATCTACTATTATTAATCCCTATATTTTAATGATCTCTTAACAAATTCATATATTATTTTTTCTTTTTATTTTCTTTTAATAAAAAATTATTATATAAACGTGTTTACTTTGCCAATCCGATCGACTGATTTTTTAATATGTATATACATATATATATATATATATATATAATTTAATTATTAACATGATATATATTATATATATATATAAATATTTTGGAAGTTCGAATTTTCGATTAGATTCATTGTATATTATATTGCACATGGGAATTCACACGAACACACACGCGTAGATACCATCCTTAAACACTAACACGTACGTACGTGTACAAATACACGGAAATACTTTGAAATAATAAAACATGTGAAAATATTTGGACGTATTTGACGACTCTTTTCAGTTAAGAAAATTCTATGTAGTTGATAAAGCGATAGAAGAGATATGACCGGTTGCTTCCTCATTGTTGCCGTTAAGCAACTAATTGTTAAAAGCGAATTGCAGCCTTCTGTATGGCCATTCTTCGTTCATTTTACTATACCTCGCTTGCTAACGGACTTGCGTAAGCGATAGCACCTTTCCATACCTAATAGACATTCCTATAGATATTATATGTAATATATGTATGTATATAACATAAGCACATACTAAGCATATAAATGTAAATTATGTAAATCACATATATATATATATATATATATATATATATATATATGTATGTATGCATAATTCTACACATAGAAACATAAACATAAATTATAGATAAATCATAGCTGTATTTCATAGACATAAAATTAACAAAAGTAATGCGCACGCGAAATAGCAATACCTATCTGTAAAGAGAAATATACATATATGTTTATGTATATATATATATATATATATATATATATATATATATTACGAGTTTTGTTCCGTATAGGTTCGTAAATAGTTTTCTCGGTAAATGGATCGATAATTGATTAAGAAAGCAAAGAAATAAAATCTCAAAGAATTTCCTTCTCTCGTATATAAGTACTCGTACGTTTACACGTCCAGCCATAACTTTATTATAAGTGTATACCCATAACGAAATTAAATTACATCACACATTTACGAGCCACAAACGGGCTAGGGATGGATCGGTAAAATACAAAAATTAAAACAAAAAAGTAAGATTAAACAAAAAAAATATATAATAAAGAATAATAAATGAAAAGATAAAAATAAAAAAAAAAAAAAAAAGGAAAATAAATCAATTCAAAACGTATATAAAAGTGCAAGCAAAATGCATGCGTACGTATAATATAATATTATGTACACACACACACACACATATATATATATATATACATAGTTTCGTACGATAAAGGGGAACGCATAATCCTTGTCTGTGTACGGCCGAACACGGAAAATTCAAAGGCAAGCGTTACCCATGACGCAAGCGACGCAAGAGCATCGAGTTGTTGTAAAGCAGGGATTCTACGGTGGCATAAACGGAAGAAGGGAGAGAGAGAGAGAGAGAGAGAGAGAGAGAGAGAGAGAGAGAGAGGTGGATAGAAACGGAGAGGAAGGAAGATGGTTAGAGGCAGCGGGAGGAAGGGGCCGGGAGGAAGATCTTCCTGCGCAGGAAAGAGGGTGTCTCGACTAAAATAGCCACCACCATAGATATAGCCATCCCACAAATACCTACTTCTACGTTTAAATCACCGTAGGTTTAACCTTCGAAAATCCATTTAAGTTTTAAGGGTAAGTCCAAGCTCTCATTTCTCTTCTATACCTTTCCTTTCTCTCTCTCTCTCTCTCTCTCTCTCTCTCTCTCTCTTTCTCTCTCTCTCTTTCTCTCTCTCTCTCTCTCTCTCTCTCTCTCTCGTTTTCCCCTCTTTCTCTGTGTATGTGTGTGCGTGTACGTGTGCGTGTATTTTTCTTACTTCACTGGAAAGCACAATCGATTATGGGCATCAAAGACGCATGTTCCTTTTTCTTTCTTTTTTTTTTAATTTTCTTTTTTGTTTCTCTTTTTTTTTTAGTTTTTTCTGTAGATCGAAAACCCAGAGCCGAGACCTTTAAACGTTTCGCAACCTTCGATCCACCTGAGAGAGTTTCAACAATAACGTATGATAATTGACGATGAACTCTACACTATCCTATATCGCTCATGAATAATGAACGTGCTGTGTGTCCCTTTTTTTTCTCCTTCCTCGAAAAGTTCCAATGTTTTAATTAATTTCTTTTTTTTTTTTTTTTACTACCACGTATACCCACGCGGATTTTAATTTATTGTATTGCGCGAGAGAGAAGAAAGGTCGGGGAAAAAGTAGATGATGATGATGATAAAATAACAATGATAATAATAATAAAATAATAATGATGATGATGAATTTAAACGGATCAGTGAAAAATTGATAGACGATCTAAATCTTTTGTTCTACCTTTATTAATTAATATAGCATTTACATTTATTTATAGTGTCAAGTATCATATTCGTACACATACAAATATATACCAAATATAGATAGTTATATATAGTAACTATACTTATTGATGGTTTGTTAATTTTGAAAGGAAATTAATCAAAGAAAACGGATATTTTGGTTGCACTCGATAAAATTTGAAATAGATTTGAAATTTTAAATAATCTACGAGAGTCTTTACGAAAGCGTTGATATGTTTTCATAGGCGACGTATGTATTATTTTAAAATGATATTATTTCCAAGCTATTTCTACGAATAACTTTTCGAGTATACCTAAAATACTCGGTCAAAAATAAAAAATATTTTTATTTCGAAAAAGGAAGAGTTTTCGGTCCTATGTTTATATGACCTTTTGCCACCCTTAGGGAAAAATCGAATACGACACCAAAGCTTGGTCATCTATTTCTGAAACACCCTGTTACATGTAACCGTGTAATTTAGAAAATAAAAAAAAAAAAAGATGAAAAAGAAAAAAATATAGACACACACACACACACACACACACACACACACATATATATATATTTATTTATTTATTTTTTACGTATATCTTAAATTTTGTTTAATTTTGTCGATGAAAATTAAATTGTCACTGGTCGTGCGTACGAAATTTTTCTTATTTTTTTCTTTTCTCTTCTTTTTTTTTTTCAAATACAAGTTTTATACCCGATACAGTATAATTATACTAGTGAAAGTAATATAATATAACTTTCACGTCGTGTAGATCTTTTATTTTTTTCTTTTCTTTTCTTTTGCAAGAAATTCAATGAAAAATTCATTACTAATTTAAGAATCATCGAATAATATTTTTTCTATATATATAGAAAGAGAGAGAGAGAGAGAGAGAGAGAGAGAGAGAGAAAGAGAGAGAGAGAGAGAGAGAGAACAGATATATCTGATAATATATACATATACACATATATATATATATATATATATATATATATATATATATATATTATCGTTGAAAATGTTCGGTATTAATTTTGTTATAAACTTATTAAAATTGACATTGAAACCTCGCAACTTTAATCCTTCTCGATATTAAATAATAGATAATAAAATGAAAAAAAAAAAAAAAGAAAAATAGAAACAATTTCAAAAAACATTAATACCCTTCAATATTAATTAACATCGAATCGCAAATAATAAACGATACCCCGTCAATTAATTAAAACCAAAATAAAAGAAAATCAAATATATTAAAGAAGTAGAGTAAAATTTACAACAAACATTAAAAGGTCTCACGACTCGCAAATCCGTTCCTTTTGTCTCTTTTCTCTCTCTCTCTTTTTTTTTCTTTCTTCTTCGTTTTCTTTTTTTTTTTTTCTCAATCACCGGCCGTTCTTACGAAAACAATTTCGGGTATGCGGTTTTCGAGTGACGTAGTTGAATAAGTCGAAACGTTCTCTCGATGCAAAACACAACCGGCACGGACGCTTTGAGGTTTATGTATTCGCGTAAGAGAGATAGATAGACAGACAGAGAGAGACAGAGAGAGAGAGAGAGAGAGAGAGAGAGAGAGAGAGAAGGATAAAGAAGAGGAGTGAAAGATAGAGGGAGAAAGAGAGAGAAGGATAAAGAAGAGGAGTGGAAGATAGAGAGAGAGAGAGAGAGAGAGAGAGAAAGAGATAGAGATAGATAGAAAGAAATATATATATATATATATATATATATATATATATATAGAGAGAGAGAGAGAGAGAGAGAGAGAGAGAGAGATAGACAAAGAAAAAGAAAGAGAGAGAGAGAGAGAGAGAGAGAACGATAAAAACGGCTATTACGGAAAAGGGATTACGGATGCATTGAAATTCTATGGCGTTCGAGCGAAGTGCTCGTTAAATGGAAACGTAAGAGAGTTAAGTAGCGTAATGCGGGACTGGTCCGGCATCGGTACCCGGGTTCATCGCCCACTTTCACCGACCTCGATCGTCTTTCTCTCTCTCTTTCTTTGTATATATATATATATATATATATATATATATATATATATATATATATATTTATATATATTCTTTCCTTTTCTCTTTCTCTCCTTCTCTCTCTCTCTCTCTCTCTCTGTCTCTCTCTCTCTGTCTCTGTCTCTGTCTCTCTCTCTCTCTCTCACGAAATCACTAATACACTTTTACGACTTCGAAGTTATTCGCTTATTTTCCCCGAATATCGTAAGCGTAAAGAGCTCCCGGTATTCGTTCGGTTCTCGCGAAATCGGTTGTGACAAATCGAAAACCGTCACGATTCGCGGTCATTGCCACGGGTAACGTAGATCTTACGAAATAAAACTCTTTCTACGGGACGTACATGAAAGTATAAAGCTTAAACTTCGATACGACGAATAAATATATCTCGTTTATTCCCGGGTATTCTGTTATCTCTCTCTCTCTCTCTCTCTCTCTCTCTCTCTCTCTCTCTCTCTTTCCCTATATACACGTATATATATGTGTGTGTGTTTGTGTGTATTTATATACACAGATGGTGTGGATAACGCAAAAAATAATTCACCCATGTTCACCCATCGTGAATCATCTCAATTAAAATTGATTCAACGAATTTCGTTTTGTTTTTCCTTTCTTTTCTTTTTTTTTTTTCACATACCCATCGACAATACAGATTATAAGGACGAACGATATAGGACGAATGGTTTCCCATTAAAAATTGGAACTTTGAAATGGTATATCAATATAAATTGTTACGATTGATCCCCATTAACGAAAATCCTTTTTATCTTGCGACCCCTTTTCCTTCCTGCAATCGAATAATATTTTTCAATATCGCGTTATCCCAAAGTACGTGCACATTTATTATTTAATTACGTGAGTAAAATTAATGATCTATCGATTCCGTTGGCATCGAATATATTCTTCCTTGCGTTTCAATTAGAACGTTCGACGTTTTTATTTAACCCTTTCAACCCCTTTCCTTTTCCTTTCTTTGTACATTCTCGTTAATCCCTTTTTATTTCTTCGAAAGCCGGAAGATAAATTCGATTGAATTTTTTGTGTCGTAGACGGATCGATCGATCCGATCCGATCCGATCCGATCCGATCCGATCCGATCCGATCCGATCCGATCCGATCCGATCCGATCCGATCCGATCAAATCTATATACATATGAATTCATAGACACTTCCGCTTCTATTTCAGATTTTCTTCGTTCGAATAGTTAATAACGCAATGAACGCGTGTAATATCGTAAAACGATGGGCCGGCTTATCGGCGGAAATTACGGAGATAGCGTGGACGGTTTGATGGATCATCGAAATCCCACTTCCACTTCCATCGCGATGAACGACAAAAGCGAGGGCCCGTTATCGGTCCACTTCCAACGCACTCGCGTATGTGAGGTTAACGACATACGTACGCATATAGTGGGAGGAGGTTAAGGAGGAGGAGGAGGAGGAGGAGGTGAAGAAGGAGGAGGAGGAGGAGGAGGAGGAGGAGGAGACTCCTCCCGAAGCATGCAGGATGTCCGTAATGCGATAGAAGATGTCGCCAACGTATCCTGAACAGTTTGGACGAGAGAGAAAGAGAGATAGAAAAAGAGAGAAAGAGAGAGAGAAAGAGAAAAAGAGAGAGAGAGAGAGAGAGAGAGAGAGATCCAAGCTTATTACTAGCCCGTCGTCTCTTCATTTTTATTTTCTTCTTCCCTTTTTTTTCTTTTCTTTTTTGTCTCTCTCTCTCTCTCTCTCTCTTTCTCTTTTTTGTCTTTTATTATTATTAGTATTATTGTTGTTATTATTATTATTATTATTATTGTTATTATTATTATCTGTCTTTTTCAAACCGACCGCGATAACTCGATGATTTCAACATAACGATCGTCCGGTATCCACGTTACGTTTCCTTCGTTCATTCATTCGATGATAAAGTAACGACGACGTACCACTAATTTTTGTTCCTTTTGTTTTCTATTTTTTTTTCTTTTTCTAAGTTGGGAAATT
>OU426868.1:3523801-3533801 GCA_911387685.1 Dolichovespula media
ATAGATTCGTGTCATCGATTAGTTCCCCCTTCTCCCCTAATCCAACCCTCGCCCCCACCCCCCACCCACCCATTCATATCCGTATCAATCGCAAATTCTTAAGATAACGCGACACACGAACGAATAATTCTGTTGTTTGAATTTTTTGATCAAAAGTAAAAAATCAAAGGTCTCTCTCTCTCTCTCTCTCTCTCTCTCTCTCTCATAATCCAACGGGTTGCCATTAGAAAGATTGAAAAAAAAAGAGAGAGAGATAAAAAAAGATTTACTATTGATCATCTATCGAACGATCGGTCGAGAGAAAGAGATCGTCGATCTATCGAGAATGGCGGCGTAAAAGGAAAGGGGAAAAGAAAAGAAAAGAAAAGAAAAGAAAAGAAAAGAAAAAGGAAGAAAGTAAGAAAAGTGATAATAACGATAACGATAATGATATTATCTTCGGACGATCGACGGGGGGGAGGCGGGGGGGGGGAAGTGAAGATATACGGATAAATAGGAATGACGAAATAATGATCATCAATTGGATCGTTCGTTCATCGATCGAAAACTCGAATAGATAAATTTACCTAATCGTATCGCGTTAAAACCCGGAATAATCTGCCACAGCTGCCGGCAGACACTTAAAAGTTAGATTCTATTTATAGTAGCAGCAATCTGGTCATTTATTCTTCGTTACCAGATAATCTCATTTCCGACGAAAAGCTAACATACTCTCGTCGTACTCTGACATCTTGTTTCCTCTGAGGCCAACGACCGACCGACCGACCGACGACCGGTCGCCGAGGATCGCGATGAGATACTCTAGTACGACCCAACCTCCCACGATCTCCTACAATTTACTTTTCATTCCTTTCGAGATTCTTTCCCTCCCACCCCTACCGCCCCCGGGCCCCGCCCCCTCTTAATTCTTCCCCTCCCCCCCCCACCCTCGATTTGACAACGCCCGGAGCGAAAATTGTCGGCCTTTTCGCTAATAAAAATTTTCTATATAGCAAATAGACACACGCGAATCCGACTAACGGATATCAATTTCCATCGTTCCCTTTCTTTCTTCTTTTTTGTTTTTTAACGACGAAGATAAAATCGCTAATTCAACGATATTCGCTATAATTATTAGAGGAAAAGGAAAAAAATATCGGTAAAGTTCGACCTATATATATTATAAAATAATGGCATATATGTATTATATATATATATATATATATACATATATATATATATAGTATATATTATATATTATAATATAATGGTAACTCGTTAGATTATGAGAGAGAGAGAGAGAGAGACCTTCGATGTTTTACTTTTGATTAAAATATTCAAAGAACAGAATTATTCGTTCATACATATATATATATATATATATATATATATATATATATATATATATATATATTATGAAATAAATGTAGATACGTGTGAACGTATATGTAGGTAGTTATGTACAGGGATATGAGCTTGTTAAACGATGTAAAATAATTATATTACCGATACAATAATCTCGATATTTGGTCGACCGACAAGCGAGAAATATTAATTCAGGAAATATCAATAATGTTATATTGTATTTTAATGATACTTATATACGTAGAATTATAGAGATGTTAACAGTTAGGAAGGAGGAGATGCCATATCGATACTCCGGATTCTAAGATTCCGAAGACCTACTTATACGTCTTTTCCTACTTTATGCACAGTTGCCCTTTTATCACATAGACACTTTCTCTATTAATATCAGTGGGGAAAAAAAAAAAGAAAAAAAAAAAAAAGAAAAGATAGAGAGAACTCGCTTCGAACCAAGACCTTGTTGTTGTTAATCGTTGAAACGAAATCAAAAATACAATAAACGTACCTAAACCTAACGGTGAACGTCTCGTAATACATTTTTCTATTTATTCTACCTTTCATTAATAAAAATATTCACTGTGTACGTGTTTGTGTGTGTATATATATGTATATATATTTATATTTATTTATTTATTTATATATTAAGGTGTCCCATAAGTTTCTTCCTTTTATTTCATAGTCATTCATAGCGTGGTACGGAAGAAACTTAGGGGACATTTTAATTTATGTGTTTATAATACTATACGATGTATACTTAATTATATATTATAGTACACATTCTTTAAGTAAACATATACAGAGTGTCCCAATGGAGAAAGTGTCCATCAATATTATTTTGAAATCGAATGATTTTCCTTCGAAAAACCTTGAGACTGTAAGAATGTCGTTTCCGCGGCTATACAAATACCTTCGATGCTAATCCCATAATCTTAAAACCCCTAAATCAACGTCTTAAAAATGACATTAGACATCGAATGGCATGTCATCGAAATGATTCTTTTGAATTCTCTCTTACTACGGTCTTGTAATTTCCTTTTTCTTTTCTGTTTTTTTATTTTCGAATAAATTTTCATCCCAACGGAGTTTTCGTTAGTTAGACCTTTCAGAAGTTACAGATTGAATTCATACATTTGTTTCGTTAAATATCGCAAAACGTTTATTCTCCATAAGAGAAAGAGAGAGAGAGGTAACAAAGTTTTTGCCTGCGAGTGGCAGCAAAAATCGGACTTAATTGGATTCGTAATTTGATTTAATCGAGAGTACAGATATGATCGTTGATCGTAAAAATCATTCGAAATAATCTTTATATCGAACGAATCGGATGTATTGCGGAACTTTTGACGTGCCACTCGACGAAAACTTCATTACTGCATTCGATGCAGTTCGATATCGCATATCGAGCACGTTTGATGAAAATAAAAATTCTTTTCAATCTGAAATTTCGAAAAGCATTCACGTCGGGCGCTATTAACTGAAAACAAAATAATAAAGAAATAAAGATATGAAATAGTACAATATTAAAGAGTATTGAAAGATCGTGCGATATAACGTACTACCTGATCTCCGTTGTTATTTAAAATTTTCTATTATGAATTATTATGAAAGTCGTCGCTCTTCTTTGAGGATTCGTCCGAAACCCATAACTGTTCTTTTTTAAATAAAGATCGAACTGTCACGGAATGTTTCCTTATTACCTAACAGTATTATCTCGGCGAATAATTTACGTCTCGAGACCTTCCTTGAACAAATAAGAAATATATATATATATATATATATATATATATATATATATATATATATATATATATACATACGTATATATAAAATATTCATTGCGATACCTTTTTGACATTGAACTTTACCCTTTCATAAGGAAATCGAATCATGGAATGAAAAAACGACTTCCGAAATGTGACGTGTCAAACGATAAACGATGTGATTATCTATATTTTTTTTTCTTGCTTTTTTTTTTAACACGATACGCCAATGAAAATTAAAGTAGAAGACAAAGCGAACAGTAATCGCGATGTATTATAGTTTGCAAATAAAACCTGCTTTGTGGCGACGTAGTCGTTAGAGCTAAGTGACAATTTTTCTTGAAGAGAAGTCCATGAAAATTATCAAATAAATAATAATCAACGAACGAGAGTTTTCATGGCTAAGGATTTATGTCGAAGTATTTTCCTACTCTCCTCGTCCACCCTCCCTACTGACTCCTTCCTCCCAACCACCCCAAAAAAAAAGAGATAAAGTTCAAAGGAACGCAGTAAGGAAAGGAGTTTGAAGAGAAAGAGAGAGAAAGAGAGAGGGAGAAGGAGAGATCGATTTTTTTCATTCCCACGTTTTATCCGCGTTTCAAGGATGCAGTTATATCTTTGGAACTTGGGATTGCCGTTGGCCGTGGGGATCTTTCTACTCTACGTTTTATTATTTATATATTATTAACGTGTTTCTCGAGTTTCCAAAGGTGCATGTAATGCAAAAGAGGAAGAACAGAAAGGGGGCGGACAACCTTCCAACGATACTTTTTTTTCTTCTTCTTCTCTTTTTTTTTTCTTTTTTTTACGACCAGGAGATATCGATCGTCGAGAAAGAGAAAGAGAGAGAGAGAGAGAGAGAGAGAGAGAGAGTGTAAAAGAGAGTAAGAGAGAAGAACGGATGCAGCAGGCACCTTACCCGTGCCCAATATGCCCAACTAACCTTGAGGGCCTTTACCCTAGCGAGAGCGACGTGGTCGACCGTGATCACTGACCTCCAAGGTCACTTTTGTCGCACACAATATAGAATGTCATCCGGGCGGCTCTACGATCTCGTTGCACTCGAAAGATTCTCTCCCTCTCTCTCTCTCTCTCTCTCTCTCTCTTTCTCTCTTGCGCGCGCTCTCTTTGATTCTTTCTTTCTCTTTCGCACACATATCCTCGACTCTTCTTTGTCAATGATTCAGCGTCGAGTAACTCCGATGATAACCAAAAAAAAAAAAAGAAAGAGAAGATATAATGATCGACGACAATAACGACGTTGTCATTGGTCCAATTCGGTTCTCGTCATTGTCGTCATCGGTTCTCTTCGGTCCTCGTCGTCGTCATCGCCGGTCCAGTTCGATCTTCGTCGTCGTCATCGTCGGTACAATTCGGTCCTTGTCGTGGTCATCGTCGGTCCAGTTCGGTCCTCGTCGTGGTCATCGTCGGTCCAGTTCGGTCCTCATCGTCATGATCGTCAGTCCAGTTCGGTCACCATCGTCCTCCTTGTCAGTCCAGTTCGGTCGTCGTCATTAGTCGTCGTTGATGACAGAGATTGTAAGCAAATCGATAGCTTACAATGTAAATAGAAATGAGAACGAAGCATTCTAACGATTCTACGATCTCGTTGCGCTCGTAAAAGATTCTCTCTCTCTCTCTCTCTCTCTCTCTCTCTCTCTCTCTCTCTCTCTCTTCGGTTCTTTCTTTCTCTTTCGTGCATATATTCTCGGATCTTCTTTGTCGATGATTCAGCGTCGAGTAACTCCAATGATGACAAAGAAAAGAGAGGAGAGAATATGACGAGTATCTTCTATCTCTTCACGATGATTCAAAAGCGATGACCAAAGAGTCAGTGTCCAATCGGCTTTAAATTATACAGGATAGATAGAGAAAAAAAGAGAGAGAGAAAGACAAGTTCTCACGTCGTTAGATAAGCCAATGAGAAAATAAAGAAAAAAAATTAAAGAAGCAAGATGGGAAAAAGAACGAGACGATCGTAATCGATTCGTCATAGATCGTCAGACTGAAGGAGCAAAGGAGACAGTGGGGGAGAGAGAGAGAGAGAGAGAGAGAGAGAGAGAGAGAGAGAGGGAGAGAGGGAGATTACATGAATGAGAATCTATTACAAACGGAGACGTTAGAGCGAGAAGAGTTAGCGAATGTAAACTCGACGATCATGACTTCGACGACTACGGCAACAGCCATGATGATGATGATGGTGGTGGTGATGATGATGACGATTACAATGATAATGATAATGATAATGATAATGATAATGATAATGACTGATCCCCGATCGTTCGAGAACAAGCACGCTGTTTTTCCGAGATAATATTATAGCGTTATATATATATATATATATATATATATATATATATATATATATATATTTATATATGTATACATATATGTATACAAGACTGAAGCACTTTGCGTTATTTTCATCACAGGAACGTTGTGAAACTCCTTTGGCATTGATTACCGTTTCCTCGAACCGAGAGAAAAAAATAAGATTTCCGATCACGGCTGAGTTATATAGGGTGATCGAAGAAAAAGGAATTTACTTGTGCGACATAAAAAATAATCTAAAGATAAATAAAAATATGAGAATATTAAAGATATATTATATATATATATATGCTTATAGATAGAAGCAAATTTACATATATTTTGTATGTGTATATATATATATATATATATATATATATTCTATATATAGTTTTACATTATGTATAAATACTAATACGAATACGCGCAAAACACTTTGATTGTTCTATGGAGAAGAGCGTTGCAAAAAAAAAAATAAATAAATAAATAAATAATACAAATAAAAGAAAAAAATAATGTTTATATATATATATAAATAAAAGAAAAGAAAAGGGAAAGGGAGAAAAGAAGAAAATTATATAAATTTTCAGTCTTACCTATTTAAAAGTACACACAAAGAATTGGATCGATACGATGTGCGAGTAGGAACAAACAACACCTGGCCGAGTATGTGTTTGTAAATAGGAAAAGGGGGTCGAGGGGCCAGGGAGGGAGGGTGGGGAGGGTGGCGCGGAGAGAGAAAGAGGTGGGAAGGCAAAGAGGAAGAAGAGGTGGGTTGCTTTCTCTCATAGTGCTCTCACCTAGGATTTCCTAGCTCGTTGGCACGTGATCTTGGCTCTATACGTCCTGCGGTTACGCGTAGAGTTACGTGCGTGATATGCTAGCGTGACACCTAACCTAACTTTGCTCCTCAAGCTATCTATCTATCTCCTTTTTCTACGAATATTAAAGAAATTACTAACTGGTACTATGTAATAGCAAAGAGAGAAAAAAAAAATATATATATATATATATACACACACAAACATATATGTATATACATATTCTACGATAATATTATTTA
This sequence comes from Dolichovespula media, assembly GCA_911387685.1. Lineage (NCBI taxonomy): Eukaryota > Metazoa > Arthropoda > Insecta > Hymenoptera > Vespidae > Dolichovespula > Dolichovespula media. Next base: position 3,530,276 of record OU426868.1, read on the forward strand.
TTTCTCGTTAATTCGCTCGTACAATATTTTCTTTCTTTTTTTCTTTCATTAAATATTTTACGAATGACAACGAGACGTAATTTATTTATTTTTTCATGCGAATAATAAACTGCGCGATTAAAGTTTCAAGAACAATGAACTAAACATACCAGTACTTGGATAATAACAATAATTATAATTATTGTTATTATGATTTTATTTAATAATTATTATTATTTAATAATAATAATAATAATAATATTTTAATAATAATAATAATGATGATGACGATGATGATGATGATGATAAATTAACGGGTTCGTGAACGCAGTTATATTATGAGTTGGTAAAATTGAATATTTAGTTAATTGTAAAGAAAAAAAAAAAAAAAAAAGAAAAGAAGAGAAGAAAAGGGGGAAAGAGAAAACGTAACACGTTAAAAACAAACAAGCAAGCGAATAATTCTGCGTTCCTTGTAGAGTATCCTACGTCAAAAATATTCGTAGAAATTGGTATGAAATAAATGAATAAATGTTATATTTCATTCTAGTCGTCTTACGGATCGACGGAAAAACAGAACAAACTAGACTAAACTAGCCAATTACAACGTCGAAGTCGCGAAAGCCGTTCTGAACCTGACCGCTTTCACGTTACTACATTGTTCTCGAGAAAAGTCTGTATAATACGACTCTTGAGAGAAAGAAAGAAAGAAAGAAAGATAGAGAGAGAGAGAGAGAGAGAGAGAGAGAGAGAGAAGGGAGAGAGGAAAAAAAAGAGAGAATTAGATTTCCGGTAATGCAACGTTCCAACTTTAAACATTCCAACTATCCATACGAACTGCTATCGACTGTCTTATTATCCGTATCGTTGATCGAATTTTCAATTTATTTATTTATTTATTTATTTATTTTTTTCTTATCATTGCACTCATTCAAATATCCCCAATAACGAGAAATCGAATTCAATAGATCGGATAATTTAATTGTTAAATTTAGACCATTGAACAAATTGAGTTCGTATCTTTTCTCTCTCACGCGCTGCTACCTCGTTCGTGGCTTTCCTCCAATTATTCGGCTTATTCTTTCAAAAAAAAAAAAAAAAAAAAAAAAGAAAGAAACAAAAGAAAATAAATAAATCAATTAATTAATCAAAAGAAATGATAAAAGAAGGAAATTTTTGTTTGTTTGTATAATATAAACGTAATGATAGCATTAAAAATATTATATCGTTGTGAATTAATCGACGTTGTTGCATTACATTTACGATCGCTATTGAAATTGATGGGATAAAATTTGATACGAATGGGTAGAAAAAAAAAACCAAAAGAAAGAAAATACGGATTATAGTGATTGATGCACTGGAAGCAAATCATCGCGTTCTTTCTTCTTTTATCTTTGTCATTTTCTTTTATTCGTAGAAATTAAATAATGTATTGAAATTAAATCAAAACCAAAAATATCTGAACGAAGAGACGTTAATCCGATCGTCGGACGATAGGAGGGATAATCCTCGAGTTCTCGTAACGACAATCTTAAAAAAAAAATAAAAATAAAAAATGAAAAATTATTCGAAATGTAATTTCGAAAAGGTTCGCTTCTTTTTTTCGCGTGCTATTAAATATTAATAGGCGATACGGCTGAATGCATTATCGTTAGTTAGCATAGTCGAAACAACTATACCGATAATAAATAATTTTCGTTTACATGGAGTTCGTGTGTGTGTACACGGTCGATAAGGTTCTGGTATCACCGTAGGCCAAAGAGTTAATAATAGCCTAGTTATTCGTAGTATTAGTTAATCTTCGATTAGTAGGCTATTTATAAGAAAATCTAATCGGTGTAACGAAGCCTCCTGTTGCATGAAACGTATTACTCATTTTCTCTCACACTCTCTGTCTGTCTGTCTGTCTTTCCGTTTATATGCATATATCATTCTTTCTCTCTCTTTCAAACGCGCGCTCACGCACGTACGGACACAGACATACATTCGTTAACGCGACCAGAAACTATCGGGAGTCCACCACCTGAAGAATTAATGAACAATCGCCGGAACGATAAACAGTTTGCCCGATGAGCAAAAGTGTGTGTTATATCGATATATACATATATATATATATATATATATATATATATATATATATATATATATAATATATATATAACCGAGACGGCAATGAGACACAACGCGCGTTTAACGAAACGAATGCGTCAAAGCATTTAACGATCGCTAACTTTAAAATAGTTATGAGCTATCGTCATTTTGATAAACGCATAATCCAATGACAGCTTTCCGTGATATATATATATATATATATATATTAAATATATATGTATTTTTTTCATATCATTAATTTTCCTTAATTAATACCATTTTCTATTGTTAAATCGTTAAGAATATCTTACGAATATTTTATTGAATGAATAAGAATCCTCGGATGTTATTTCTCGATAATATACTAAATGATACGATGTAACGATAGTTATATATATATATATATATATATATATATATATATATATATATATTTATATAACTATCATATCATTCTGTATATTATATCATATCTATATATAGCATTTTTCATATATCATTTCTGTATATATATATATATATATTTGTAGTTAAAAATGAATATTAATGATTGAAATGATCGAAACGATATAAATATATATACAAGGTATATTCTAATATACCAGATTAATTATCATTAATTGTTAAAATTGATAATTATACTACTAATCGTGAAAAAAGAAATCTAATTTTGTTATAAAATTTATTTCGTCTTTTCTCTTCTTTTTTGTTTTTCTATCTTCTTTTATTCTTTATCTTAGATCATCGACGATAACGAGCACGTAACTCTCTCGAGTCACACTCCGACCCGTGAATTTTTTCAAAATTTATTAAAAAAAAAAAAAAAGAACGAAACAAAAACAAAAATAGAAAGGGGAGAAAACATGTGTTATTCGAAATCTTTAGAAAGCGCGAAAAATAATCTTAAAATAATCCCGTCAAACGTCGAATGATAGTACAAAATCTTTTATTCTATTTCACTTTAATCGAATCGTCGAAAAAGTGCATCAATTGGTTCTTACGTTAGTTGCCTTATTACGAAAGATAATTACAATCTCTCGCGAATATCAGAGAAAAGATTCTTTTTTTATTCCTCTCTCTCTCTCTCTCTCTCTCTCTCTCTCACTTTCCCTCTCTCTCTCTCTTCTTTTTTTCTTTCCCTTTCGCCTTATAAATTTATAAAAAATTTTATGCAAATGTTTACACAAATGTTTGCAAATAGAAAAAAAAGTCCGATACATCGAATACCGATCGGCGTCATTATCAATTAAAGAGAGAGAGAAAAAAATATAAAAAACAAAAAAAAAAGATAAAATCATCAAACGGAGACGTACGTAAGTTAATACGAACGAATATGTCAATGACCATACGAAATCGTCGTAATGACCTTTCGATGATTTCTTTCTTCTTCGTATTTTTTTTCTTTTTTCTTTTTTTTCTTTTTTTTATTTTTTGCCACAAGAAGGCGTATCTACTC
>OU426868.1:3538801-3558801 GCA_911387685.1 Dolichovespula media
GTTGACCTTAGTCACTAAAATCAAGGGCTTTTACGTGCGGTGCGAACGCAGTCTCTCTCTCTCTCTCTCTCTCTCTCTATTTCTGTCTCTCTGTATCTCCTTCTCTCTTCAACTCGCTTGCTCATTCGCGTCGCACATACATATATAATCGACTGCTTCCTTCCTTCCTTCCTTCCTTTCTCTCCCTCTTTCTATCGCGACGTGCGCGCGTGCGCACGTGCGCGCTCGCGATCACCAGCAGCAAATCTCAAATGGGTCGACCGGTATACACGCACGTAACGGCTTCGTCTTTTTATCGTACATTTCACCTTTCTACTTTGCAATCAAGCACTTTCATATTGCTTTCACTTGGCCGATGAAAGTACCGTCCGCAAGCTAAGTAGGCTCCCGTATTTTCTACAGGCTCAGCGAAAAAGAATCTTCCGTGGTATCCGTACGAAAAGGATCTTAAACTACTTTCCAACGAGGACGATAATATATATATATATGTATGTGTATATATATATATATATATATATATATATATATATATATATATATATATATCTCCGAAACGAGAATACAATAATAAGATGAGTCCGATAAACGCGTGCTCGTTTTGTGTTCGCTAACGTAAAAAGAGAAATAAGAAGAAAGAAAAGAGGAAAAATAATAAAAAGAATCGGGATAGGTGGGAGAGTGGGGGAGCAGGTAATTCGCAAAGAGGAGAGAAAAATTATTTTCTCCTTAACGAAATATAAATTTATTTGTAACAAATCGTAAAAAGGAAAAAAAGATACTATAGATACATCATTATCGTTATTATCTATCGTAGAAAGATAAAGAGAGAATGAAAACGTAACGACATTATTATTTTGTAAAAGAAACTTCTAAAGAATATTCTACCGATTCGGGAATATAAATGTTTTCTTTTTCTTTTTATTTTATTTTTTTTTTTATTTTGAGGAAACGCCTGGTTAATTTTGAAACAGCCGGTATAGAAACATGGCTCTATCGGATCGACAACGCAGTTCGTTTATACGGTAAAGTCAGCGTTCCGACGGTGGTGTCTTTAAAATTTTTGGCGCCCGAGAAAGGCCATCGAACCTTGTCGAAAATCGAGCGAGGATCTCTTTTTCTTGTTTTTTTCTTTTTTTTTTTCATGAGATCATTCGATCCTTATCGTTCGACCGATCGATATGCTGAACGATGATCGCTCGTCTCGGTCTATTACGTTCGCCGCGTAACTGTTACACGGCCCAATAACATTTTCGTCCGAATGAAAATTTTATCGCCGATGAGAATTCATTTATTCCGTCCGCCTTTCTATATATATATATATATATATATATATATTTTTTTTTTGTTTGAATCGTCAAATCGAAGATATAAAACAAAATGACACCGTTACGATCCGACGAAAGAAAAATGTCGGAATCGATATGATCGCGAATCTAATAGCTTTTGGGATCATTTCTCAAATAAGTTTTTATCCTAACTTTTGTTCATCTCCTCGAGGCAAGTGAATATAAGATTCTTGACGAATAAAAAGAAAAAAGAAAATTTGTCGTAATTCCTTCGCATCGAATTAATATCAACGTTAAAACCATCGACGTTCGTATCGGTATGTTAAAGTACGCCTCGTGTGTATCTATCGCGAGAAAAAAAGAAAAATGGAAGAAAGAAAAATTAACAAAAAAAAAAAAGATTGGAAAGTAAGATGGAAAGGCAGGAATCAAAAAATACAGAGGGAGAGAGGGGAAAGAAAAATTTCGACGAAATCGATCATACGTAGAAATATAATTAGGAAAAATTATGATAAATTTATTGATCATATATTGATCGTACGTACTAATACTTTAGGAGATGTTAGTACGAAAAATAAAACACACAAAGAAAAGAAAAAAATAAAGAACATAATACGAAATTTACAAATAATAGAATAATTTTAAAAAATAAAAAAGAAGAAAAGTAGAAACGGGGAGACAATCGAAAAGAAACTTAAAAATAATAAAACGCTTACTCGAAAGCCGTCGTAATATTGAGAGAATTACATTGCAAACAATGCGAAAGTAGGACAAAAGCTAGAGATAATACTGAAAAAAGAAAAAAATAAATAAATATACTAACGGAGGATTAGAAGGAAAATGAAAAAGATAATTAGCCACACTATTAGAGGATTAAAGGGAAAATAAAAAAGAGAGATAATTAGGAACCAACCTAGAGAAAAGAAAGAAGGAAACAAATCATTAATCTTATCTTCGTCATTATTATTATTATTAATATTATTATTATTATTATTATTATTATTATTATTATTATTATTATTATTGTCATATGTATTATTATTATTATTAAAAAGAAACAGATAAAATCGATGATAAAAGATGACGTTGATAAGACAATCCACGGCAATCGATTTTAAATCGTATCATCTTAAATCTTATTAAGATATCGTTCGAGAGAGATTGAGAAATGTTTTCCCGCGGTATTTGCGCTAAGAAGCAAGCTCGATTATAAATGAGAAGAACACGACAGTGAGCTATCCAACCAACCAACCAATCAACCAACAAACCAACCAACCTACCAACCAACCAACCAAACAAACAAACAAACAAACAAACCAACCAACCAACCAACCAACCGACTAACCGGCCAATCAAATTCGAGGCATTCGCATGCGCAATCTCGATTACACCTGCATCGTCACTATTACTTTAACAGTTACACTTTCTCCATAAAGTCTCTTCGTAGTTAAGGTGAGAGCAGATTCTAGCTAAGCCAGGGAAAATTATTATTGTATACCGTCGTGGTTATTTAAAATATACACTCTCTCTCTCTCTCTCTTTCTCTCTTTGCTAATGGTCCAACGATCACAAACAAAGTCACGAAACTAGATTTTCTAACGAGATAAATATTATATATCAGTGTATAATAAAACGTATGTATACATATATATATATATATATATATATATATATATATATATATATATTTACGTAGTTATATCTTCGTAGGTAAACGAGTATGTACTTACGTATGTACAATGTACATATATAAAATCCACACATCTATCCATCCTCATTTTTTCTCGATTCACTCGGATCTCAATCGTAACTTCAATCTCGAACGAAAATAATTCCTCGTTGAGTTAAGCGCACGGCTTTTGGTGGCCATCACGATGTCCTTTGATCGTCGAAATTAATCGATAAGTTCGACGAGTCGACAGGTCGTATACGAAACAAATTTTATTTATGATTTATACGCTCACATATCCCCGTCGTTGTTATATTTTATTTAACGGAGAAAGTTAGAGAAATGGAGGATATATATATATATATATATATATATATCCTACTGTAAAAGTAGTATGGATATTTATGAAAGGTAAATAAATTCGAGTGGAGTTGGCATTTCGAAAATGGCTCATAAAAATATGTCGGAAGGTCTCTCTCTCTCTCTCTCTCTCTCTCTCTCTCCATTTCCGATCGTTTTCAAATAATTTGACTCGGACGTTCATGACACATATTGCCTTTTTTTTATTTTTTCTTTCTCTTTATTTATTTTTTTTTTTGATCTCTCGTGTTAACAGTCGCAACTAATCGTTTGAAAAACAACGAGCCTGTCCTTTACTATCTATCCGTCTCTCTCTATCTATCTATCTATCTATCTATCTATCTATCTATCTATTTATCTATCTATCTGAGTTGGTTGCACATGTGTGCATGCACAATATCGAAAAAGAAACAAAATGTCTCGTGAACCGGTCGTGGGTAACAGGATTTCGAAACCTCCAAGAGAGGCCCGCGTTAATCCAGATATCGAGGTCTTACGACGGCCTTGCGAGTTTAACGCCAACGCCATGAAAGATGGCCGATTAACGAACGATAACGTGTTCTTTTTTCCGATAATAAGATTTAACTGCGAAAAGTCGTCCATAACGAATTAAGCACCTTCTCGCCGGATTGCCCATTTTAAGTGTTCTATAATTTTAATTAGAAAGAAAAAATAAAATAGGAAAAAAAAAAAAACCAGAAAAAAATGCGATCATCGTTTAAACGAGGAATGTCGGATTGTACGGCAATCATGCGAATGTATAACGATGTAATAGAAAATTGTGCGAAACGTAAGGATTATGAAATTAATTTTGTTTGTGAAGATTGAAGATAGAGAGAGAGAGAGAGAGAGAGAGAGAGAGAATGAAAGAAAAAAGAGAAATAAATTATTGACCAGAGTGCATTAAGATTTTAAACGAGATATTTGCTAAACGTAAGTAAATGATTGTGTATTATCCGTCTTAAAGTACGATCGATGATACGATTGATAAATGCATATTCGTAGCTGTTCGATCATGTGATAATTGTAGATCACGATAGATGTATCATTGGATCTTACCGATCTTAACGAAAGTAAAAGAAAATTATGCGAGATAAAGAAAAGATCGTATTTTCCAAAAATAATTCTCGTTGTCGAGTGGTGAATAGAAAATCAAAAAAATAAAAAAAAAAAAAGAAAGGAATAAGAAAAGTAAAGGAAAAAGAAATTAATTATTAACAAGAGACATTTAAGATTGGAACGAAATATTTTCGAACGAGAGAAAGAGAGAGAGAGAGAGAGAGAGAGAGAGAGAGAGAGAGAGAGAATAGAGAGAGAGTTATTGCATCCGGGTGATGTGTCATCTTAGAAAACGATCATTATCGTCATAACATAACGTTGACTATGCATAAGAATATTTTCAGCTGTTAGATTAACGACAATCGAAGTGGATGTACTGCGATAAGAGAAAGAAAGAGAGAGAGAGAGAGAGAGAAAGGAAGGAATAACCGACAATAGTGAAACAACGTACGTCATTACGATCGAGTTAAGTATCTAAACGCGATTAGAAATCATCTCATACCGTTCGAATGGACACATTCGATAGTTTTTCTATCGTCGAATTGCAACGAGCTATAAGCACGAACGCATTCACCCGTTTGAAGTTTATAAGTCTTCGATGACAATTGTCTACACTCGACACCATGCTTAGAAAACGCCGATTGACTTTTGTCATCTGATAAACACAACGTTTCAAATTCGCCTCTATATGTCATCCACGTACACATACGTACATACATACATACATATGTGTGTGTGTGTGTGTGTGTGTGTGTATATAATGAAAATAATGTCTCTTCGAATGACATTAAAATTACTTTCGAGAATCGAAAAACGCAACATTTCTGTCCCCTCTTTTATCTCCCATAAACAATATTTATTTTTCGAAAGAGGACGATATTAAATTTTCATTCCATATAATCATATTTATTTCTTTATATACCTACCATATAATCATATTTATTTCGTTATACACCTACCATATAATCATATTTATTTCGTTATATACCTAATACGAAACGAAAGGATACCTTTTGGGATGCCGTTTTTTTACGTTGCAACGACATTACCAAAGAAAAAGAAAAAAGGAAGAGAAAGAGAAAGGGAGAGGGAGAGAGAGAGAGAGAGAGAGAGAGAGAGAGATACTTCTGAAGCATCCTAACCTTCAACTCGACGTAGAAATTTTTTCCTGGAATTTAGGCTTACCGCGCGTTCGAAAAAAAAAACACCAAACGAAACCAAATAAATGCATCATTCCGTTCACAAACGAAAAGAAACATTTTCTTCGAGTGATTTGTCGTTTAACGGATGTAAAAAATAATTATACTATGCCATTGGCGGACCCATTTGCCCCTTGCCACTCACCACCCACCCCTACGAGCCGTCACTCGCCGCCATCCAACGATTTTTAATAAGAAAATCGAACCACGCGACAACAAAATTAATTATTTATTTATTTAATTTATTTTCAATTACAAATTTCCGTAGATCCATCGCCTGCATCGATCGAATTTTACTTTGAACTCCTCCTCCTCCCCTCTCCGCTTCATCATCCCCCCCATCTTCTACCCTTCTTTTCTCCCGTCAAACAAAAGAAAAAAAAAAAAATACAAATACGAATAAAAAAGAAATATATCGCAATCAAGAGGGCGTTTAAGATAATTAAAAGTCATTTAATAAATTTGTATATAATTCGTTCGTCGTAACAGACGCGACCGACTGCGAGTTCTCGCGCGCGAATCTCATAGTCATTTAAAAAGAAACGTTTAGAGAGAGAGAGAGAGAGAGAGAGAGAGAGAAGGAAAGAGACGTATAAAAATAATATTGACATAAATTAAATGTCGGCCAGACTTTGGCCCTCTATGATAGTCAACAAATCAAAGGAGTGTAGAGAATGAGAGAGATAGAAAGAGAGAGAGAGAGAGAGAGAGAGAGAGAGAGAGAAAGAGAGAGAATTTCATTGGGACGAGAAATGCATAATGATCGTTATAATAATGATCATAACGTTAAAGAACAAAGCATCGTGAATCGAATTGATTAAGAATGGCAACTAAGGTCCTTTAACCGTTCGCCTTTGGTGCAAACAATATTCGTGATCGGTCTGAATGCATATAACCAGGCGACGGGCAAACCCTGTGTGCGGAGGAAACTGCAACGAATGCGGGAGCGAACGAGAGAGAGAGAGAGAGAGAGAGAGAGAGAGAGAGAGTGAGATGGTCGGAGTGGGAATAGGGGGGAGAGAGAGAGAGAGAGAGAGAGAGAGAGAGAGAGAGAGAGGGACAGACGGACGCACACAGTGAATATAGCGACGCAGTGCACGTCCCGAAGTGCGCGTCCTTGAAATTCCAAATCGGCCCACCGTAAACGCGACGTATAAGATCTATGCAAATCAAATTGCCGAAACGCGTCTTAAGAGACTATGCCAAGCACTCGCAAATTATCGTCGCTGTGATAATGTCGCTCGATGTAATTTTAATGCCCCCCCCCTCTCTCTCTTTCTCTCTCTCTCTCTCACGCTATCTCTCTACCCCTCCTCCTTTCTATCTTTCCATCTATTCGTCGCGATTAATTGATATTAAGAAATGTTTTTTCCTTCTTTCTTTTCTTTTTCATTTTTTTAATTTTTTCTTTTCGTTACGAAGACCGAGCGTCGTGCGAGGGAGAAAAAGTAAGGGGAGGGGAAAAGGAAAGAGGAAAGGAAAGAAATAGAAAACGAAGACAAAAAAAAAAAGGAAACAAATGTTACGCGTCAATCTCGCCCAATCTTTCTTATCGTTAGAAATCCGATCCGACGTGTAATATATTTCGACAAACCCACCTCCCCTCCCACCCCCGTCACGATTCCTCGCAATCATTGTCCGTCGTCCATTATAATAATCCGTCGTGTTTTTTTCTTCTTTCTGTTCTCCTTTCTCGTTTGATTTTTCTTTCTCTCTCTCTTTTTTTTTTTTCTTTTAGTCTTTTTTTTTTTTTTTGCCTCTTTTTCATCGTCGCGGATGACTTTTTTTTCGTTGGTTTCCACTTTTTTTTTTCTCTCTCTCTCTCTTTCTCTCTCTCTTCGTCGCCTCCATTCCGATCGACATTAGCATGTTACATCTCTGTAGAATTATAGAACACCGTTCGATAGACGCAGAAGACCGTTAGCATAGCGTAGACGTAACTAATGATAAAAAGAGCACGACAGAGAGAGAGAGAGAGAGAGAGAGAGAGAGGGAGGGACGGAGAATGAATTGAGGGAAAAAAAAAGAAACAAGAAAAAAAGAAGAGCAAAAATAAAAGAAGTTACGTACTATGCTATACTATGGTATATTATCGTAGAATACGTAATATATCGTGTAGAACGTGTTACGCCTGCGAATCGTATCGTTATGGGAGATGCGTCCGGCCTTGCGAACTCGCTATCTCGAAGGCTTGGATAGATAAAAGGAGTAAACGTCGGTAGAGGAGGAGGAAAGGAAGATGAAGAAGAAGAAGACGAGGAGGAGGAGGAGGAGGAGGAGGAGGAGGAGGTGGAAGAGAAGGGACGTGCACCTGCGCAATTTAGACGCGACATTTCCTTGAAAAAAGCATGAAATCGACTATATTACACGGACTACTCCCGACCATTCCTGATCGCTCACCTTTGCACGAATAATCAAAATAATAATAATAATAATAATAATAATAATAAAAGGAAAAAACAAAGATGAATAATTCGAAATCTAAAGAAGGACAGAAAGATATATATATATATAACGTAAGTGTATTTGTGAGTGTGTATATATATATATATATATATATACATTTTAAATAATTAATACATATAAAATAATTAAATGAATGCATACATATAAAATAATATAAGATAATTAATTATTTGTATGTTATTATTATATGCCAATAGATGTGATACAAATCTTCGAATTATTATAATATATCATCGTAAAACGCAAACGAGAGTATATCGAACTGTTTAAAAATAAAAAAAAAAAGAACCATGGATGACTTTGGATATACATATTAACAAAACGAGCTTAAAAGTGAGAGAGAGAGAGAGAGAGAGAGAGAGAGAGAGAGAGAGAGAGAGGGAGAGAGGGAATAAAATAACAACAACAATTTTTCTAATCATTTTATAACCCTCCATCTAACGATTCAACTTTGTCCTCTAATTTTCTTTTCCTCTTCTTTTTCTTTCTTTTTTTTTTTTTTTTTTTTTTTTTTTTAAGTAAAACGCAATCCGCAAGAGAAATATATATATCGATGTATTCGATTTTAAATAAGACGAACCTGCGGATGTGTGTATATAATATGTACGAGGTATGCTTGTAAAGTACGTATAAACAACTGTTCTTCGAGAAATATTACGTAGTTAAAAAAAATAAAAATAAATAAAAAGAAAGAAAAAACATCTAATGCAGTTGCAATCGTTCGTTGTATATAACGTAAAGAAGAAGAAAAAAAAATGTAGTCGTTACAAGTAAAACGGTTAATAATTATAATAAGGCGCGCTTTAACACGGCTCACGTCAATATCGTCAGAGAATCATTATTCCGAATGAGATAAAAAATTGAAGCAACAAGAGAGAGAGAGGTAGAATATATAAATACACATGCATACGTACTCATATACTTTTTCAACGTTAATTGAGATTAAAAATATGAAGAACGTTAGGAAAATACGCTTTATATCGATCGCGTGCAAAAAGAAAAAGGAAAAAACAGGAAAAATAAGAATAAAAAAAAAAGAAATATAACTCTCGTACTTGCCTCTCCTTTAATCTCGTCCCTTTTGATTTTACTTTTTCTTTCTTTTTTTTTTTTTTTTTTTTTTTCCTTCATTTACTTATTCCTCTTCCCTCTCTCGTACCTTCTATTTATTTACTCTTATTCATCCAGTTCCTATTACTTTTTTTTTTGTTCCTTTTTTTTTTTTTTTTTTTTTAACAAGCCCTTACGACTGCGCTGATAGATGCAACGAATAACGCCTAAGACCAATCGTAATACCTCGTCGTTTTCATGAAAAAAACCTCACGTTAGTTACTAAACGTTACGTACCTTACGTGTGTTTACGCTTACCATTCGTACGCATTTAATTTATCATTGTTTCCTTTCATATAATTTTCAGCGTGTTTTTTTCTCTCTCTTTTTTCTTTGATTCTTTTTTTTTTCTTTTCTTTTTATTTCGTTCTCTTCTTTATTTACTCATTTACGCAACACCGCTCATGGGCATTAACGATTGAATAATCTATGAACTCACTCTCTCTCTCTCTCATAAGAGCGTTTCTCATTAGACGGTGTATAAAATCGATTCCATTAATCTTATTAGAATAGATAATTAAAAGAAAGAAAGAAAGAAGAAAAGGAAGAAAAAAAAAAGGAAAGTAAAAATAAACGTTCTTCGAACAGTCAGCCATTTATAAATACATATACATATATACATATACATATATATATATACATACGTAAGTATGTATTTCGTTTGAATGGGCGAGGTCGGAGCTTAACAAAGTTGCATAAAAAGTGAAGGTGACCGGCGCTGATTCACGAGGGCTGATGCCCTCGTTGTCTGGCGTTTGGTTTACGGAGGGATCGTGAGAGAGGCGAAGAGAAAGAGAGAGAGAGAGAGAGAGAGGGGGAAAAAGACAGACAGAGAGAGAGAGAGAGAGAGAGAGAGAGAGAAAGAGTGAGAGAAGGACGGCCAGCGAACGGACTCTCGTCGTCGTCGTCGCCCAAGTGGCGCTCGAACTCGTCTTCTCTTTGTTTTCTCTTCCATACGGCCGGCCAATTTTCAAGATTTCGACGATTAAACTGTAACCTTATAAAAGCAATCAACATAAATCACATTTCCCTTTTCTCGTATCCCGCGAAATAACAATGTTTTGTAAAAAGGAGATAAATAAAAAAAAAGAAATATATATATATATATATATATATATAATCGTTCTCCTCCGTCTACCATTGCAAGAAAAAAAAAAGAAAGAAAGAAAAAAAAATGGAAGAAAAAAGAACGTAATCGATTGCCCCGCGTATATTCTCACGTCTTCTTTTTCTCTTCTTTTACCTTTTTTCCTTTCCTCTTGCTTTTTCTTTTGAATAAGTTTCTTCGCCTTTTGAGTAAGAAAGAGAAAAAGGGATAGAGAGGGAGAGAGAGATAGAGAATAGTAAGATCGAATATTTAACGACGACGGAAAGAAGTAAAGAGGCACGTATAGAAAGTTCCGAAATGAAAGAAAAAAGAAAAAAAAAATAACTAATTATAGCAGAACTAATCGATTAGCTTGGTTTTGCATAATGAAGAGTGAGACAGAGAGAAAGAGAAAGAGAGAGAGAGAGAGAGAGAGAGAGAGAGAGGCAAACGTAGACGTTAAGTATCATACGGTATATCACTTCCGAGTATCTCGATTATGAAATTATTTGTCTGACCTTGGCTTCGTAACATATTTGGAGAATGATCATAAGCGTAGATACGTAATACATATATATATATATATATATATATACACACATATACATACATGCATACATATATACATACAAATATACAATATCTAAGGAGATAAGAATGAATTAGTAAAAAAAAGAGAGAGAGAGAGAGAGAAATAAAAGAAAAAGAAATGAGAGAGAGAGAGAGAGAGAGATGGCGGAAGGGTGAGAAAGAAAATAAAGGGAGAAAGAAAATGATTCAAAAAAAAAAAAAAGAAAAAAGAAAAAAAAGAGAGAGGACAAGAGAAGAAATAAATAATCGAGGATGAGATCGCAAGTATGAAACGAAACGCTCGGCATCGTCGCGCGACGCAATCTAATTGTACGCGTGCCCCGTTCGCGCCGTGCGTTGCCTATCCCCACTTAATGTGCACGACGGTGACGAGGAGGATCCGCGACGGCAGCCGATGCGATGCGATGCGATGCAATGCAATGCGATGCGATGCGATGCGATGCGATGCGGTGCGATGCGATGCGATGCGATGCAACGGCAGCGACGTTGACAACATTGACGACGTTAACGATAACGACGACGAAGACGACGAAGCTGTTATTTGGTGGCTAATGAGATGATTGGGTTGGGGAGGGGAGGGATGGATTGGATGGAGGGGTGGCAGGTGTTAAAGGGGTGGAGTGTGGAGGTGTAGCGAGATGCTCGAGGTAACAGTAGAGTGTTAGCGACGGGGGTGGGTTGGTTGGTTGGTTAGTTGGTTGTTTGGCCGGTTGGTTGATTGATTGATACGGCGGGAGGGAGAGAGGGCAAAAAAGGGTACGGGGAAAGGGGTAGCAAGGATTTGGGGTTGGAGTGGGTTGAAATGGTACGGGGGTGGGAGGACTGGAGTAGAAATGAGTATCCCTCTATCTCTCTCTCTCTCTCTCTTTGACGTATGTATGTGCAGTAGGACGGATTGATAGAGCTAGAGCTCTCTACGAAGGAAGAAAAGTGGTGGAGGTAGCGCATAAACCGGGCATAAACTTTCCCCCACCTTGGAACGTGGTCCTTCCTTCTAACTACCCCCACCCCTCGCCACCGCCGCCCCCGCCGCCTCCGCCATCACCTTCCCTCTCCATCCCTCCTCTTCCTCCTTCTCCTTCTCCTTCTCCTCCTCCTCCTGCTTGCCGTCCCTCAACTACGTAGCCCATCTCTTCCTCCCTTCTCTCATCTACCTCCCCTGTCCATTATCCCCCACCACTACCACTACCACCTCTCTCTTTCTCTCTCTTTCAGTCTATCGCCGTCACCAACACATCGCCACGTTTACGTTCACGTATACTAACGCATATTAACTTAAAATACGCTTATGTGTGTGTGTGTGTTTGTGTGTGTATATACATAGAGAATAGAAACGGCAAAAGCGAGGGTCCCCCTCGTTCACGGTAGGCAGATATATATATATATATATATACGCGCGCACAAACACAAACACACAAATATACATCTCACACAACACGCATACACCTATCTCTCTAACAGAGAGTAGAACGTTTCGTTTGTGCGTATGTGTTGTTTGTGTGTGTGTGTGTTTGTTGCGTGTGTGTGGAGAGAGTAAGAGTGTGTGTGTGTGTGTGTGCAAGAGAGAGAGAGAGAGAGAGAGAAGTGGCAGCACGAGTAGAGTGCGCGCGTAACCCAGCGCACCGTCAGCCTTCTCGCATCGAACTCGAAGCCAGACGACGCGACATTGAGGGCCAAGTCGGCTGGTCTCACGCAGCGCGCACTCAGTTTGCAGTCTGGTAGCGGAGCGAACGGACGTCTAAAAACGTTCGAGAGAGGAGCCAGCCTAGCCACTACTACTAACACAACCGCGCGCTCTCTCTCTCTCTATCTGACAAAACGCATTTCTCTTTCGGAAAGGAATTCTCTCGTAGTCGTGTATATAAGTGGGTGCCGTACCTGCTCCTCATTCACGCAGCGAGAGATATAGAGTGAGAAAGAGATAGAAGAGATAGATAGAAGAAAGAGAGAGAGCAGTCAAGAAGACAGTCAAGAAGACAGTCAAGACTAGCGAGTTTCGGAAGCAGAGTTCAAGTTCATAGTTTGAAGTAACCGAGAGAAGAAGAAGTTCTTTTTTTTTTTTTCGTCTGATCGTGTGACCGTGATAAATCATATATATATATATATATATATATTTTTTTTTTTCTCTCTCGAGATTTCAATCTCGAATTTTAGTTTTTTTTTTCTTTAATGTGTATATACATATATATATATATAAATATATGTAAACGTATATGTGTTTATATAAATAATCGTGCGCAGAACGGAGAGAAGACAGATCAGTGAATCGAACATTTCGTTTGGCCCGATCGCTAACGAAAAGGATTAAAATACTTCTCTATCGGGCATTTATCGAAAGTGGTGGTGGACCCTGATACGCGTTCTTTCTTTCTTGTTTTTTTTTTTATTTTTTTCTTTTTCTGATCGCTTCCTCCTTGCCGTACCCCCTCACCCACGCGAGCCTTTTTGGTTTATGCGTTCAACCGGATTTCTTGCGCTTAACGCGTAGAATTTCGAGGAGTCAATTTGTGGTGTGGAATTGAACGAGGAGAAAGAAGACGAGGAAGAGGAAGTGGAAGTAGAAGTAGAAGAAGAAGAAGTAGAAGAAGAGGAAGAGGATAATCGAAGGATCCAAGAGGAAAGATCGAACGATAACACTATACCACTTTCGCGTAACCCCGAAAGTGACATAAGAAAGATTTCTACAAAGTAGTTCAGGGTTTTATCGTTCGCGAGCTCGCCGTTCGTGAACTTCTTCGAAAACTGAAAGGGAATAGAAGAGAGTTTGACAAGAGGAGAGAGAAAGAGAGAGAAAGAGAGAAAGAAAATAAAGAAAAACGGGAAAACTCGTGCGTGCGTACTCTCGCGCGTGTGTAACACATTTAGAAACTTTGATCGTTCGATCCATCGCATTGACGAATCATAAATCGGACTAATATTATCCTCGAGAGAACAATAATCTTCGATTCTTGTTTCTCGTTCCTCGTTGTTCATTATTATTATTATTAGTATTATTATTATAATCATTATTATTTTTCATTATTTTTATTAACATCATCGCTACTACTATTACTACTACCACCACTGCTACTACAACTGCTACAACTATTATCACCGACACCGACACCACCACAACCGACCACCACTGCTATTATTCGTACGAACGCTTGACGCATATAAAGACAAAGTGCATCGACCGTTGGACGTGCGATCGTATACGAAAGAATCTTTCAAAATTGGTGAGTAATATTAATACGTACAATTAATTACACGCGTAACGTCTCGATTGATATTAAAATCTCTCTGGACTCTCTCAACCACCCCACGAATTCCAACCCCCTGACCGAAAACCCATCCCCCGCCCCACGCTAGCCATTTTCGTCGCGCATTTTTCGAACGGTGTTGTTAAATCGTTGCTTTTTTTTCCCCATTTTCCCCTCGCGTTCCTCGATGAACGAAATAAAAATATTGGAAAAAAAAGAAGGATGAAAATAATGGGCGGCAAAGAAAGCGAGAGAGAGAGAGAGAGAGAGAGAGAGAGAACGACGAAGAAGAACCGATGAACTCTGAAACGTGGTAAACAACGAGATCGAGACGTTCGATCGATACATCGACGAGAAACTACAACGTCCCTCAGCGATTCTGTTCCATTTTCGCGAACTTCGCGTCTCTATATGATATCCCACAAGTGAGAGAGAATGATAGAGAGAATGATAGAGAGAATGAGAGAGAGAGAGAGAGAGAGATCGTATGTCGTGTTCGATCGTTTTTCACGCGAAAAACGCGCGTCTGCGTGCGGTTAGCTAACGGAGTTTAAGATATCGCGCCTTCTTACACGTGTCCCTGACACGTCGGTAGTGCTCGCTTACGGATATGTGATTTCTATGCGATTATATGTCTGTGTGTGTGTGTGTGTGCGTGCGTGTGCGTGTTCGTTCGTGAACGCGTACGTCGTATCGATCTCGATTACTACGATTTTTTCGAATGACGAAGATAGATAGATAGATAGATAGATAGATAGATAGATAGATAAATAGATAGATAGATAAATGGACGGATGGATGGATAGATAGAATTGGAATAGAAAAGAAAAGAAAAGACAAAATAAAATATGGCGGTCGCGTTAGGAAGAGTAAGAAAAATCGTCATCGTCGATCGATTCGATCGTACGGCTAACAAAATTTTGTCTAAGGTTGAAAGAAAGAGAGGGAGGGGAAAAAGAGAGAGAGATAGAGAGAAGGAAAGGGCGGGGGGGGGGGTGAAAAAAGGGACGAGAATCTAATTTTCTCTACGAAACTTGTG
Source organism: Dolichovespula media (assembly GCA_911387685.1). Lineage (NCBI taxonomy): Eukaryota > Metazoa > Arthropoda > Insecta > Hymenoptera > Vespidae > Dolichovespula > Dolichovespula media. The sequence continues at coordinate 3,553,910 of OU426868.1, forward strand.
CTTCGCTAATTGTGTATATATGTATATATACATACACACACATACATATATGATTGTATGCGAGTAAAGATAACCTATCCTGTAATCCTTGCAATTAGGTATCCGTTAAAGTTTCACTTCGTTTTGTTTCTTTCCCCTCCCCCTAACCCTCCCACCCCAATTGTCGTGACAAAGATGACGAAGTCGAGGAGCGATGATTCGTTTCGTTCGATACCTGACGTCGTCCAAAGACCTTCGAAATATACGTGAATGACGCAACCCGAACACCGCTCTCGCTCCAATTCGTTGGCACAATAAACCATGCATGTCCATTGTTCCTCTCTCTCTCTCTCTCTCTCTCTCTCTCTCTCTCTCTCTCTCTCTCTCTCTCTCTCTCTCTCTCTCTCTCTCTCTCTCTCTCTCTCTGTGTGTCTCTGTCTCTTTCTGTCTTTATCTATCTATCTATCCATCCATCTACCTCTAACACTTCGTTGTCGATTCATCAGCCCCCTCCCCTCCCCTCCACTTCGCCCTCCCCCTCCCCCTCCCCCTCCCCCACCCCTCCCGATGCATATCTTATCTTCTTTGGTCTCTCCTATCTCTTCGATGACTGTACACTTTCCAAATAAATACTCCTGTTTACCAAGTTGGAAATTTGTATTATTACAATATTCGACCGCGACGAAGAGGGATGAGAGATTAGGAAAATCGGGGTGGGCGGGGGGGAGGGACGACAGGGACGACGAGTGGTACGAAAATGGAAGGAAACAAAATTGGTTTCCCAACTTTTTTTTCTTCGTTCGTTGTCTCTCGTCATCTCTCTCTCTCTCTCTCTCTCTCTCTCTTTCTTTCTTTCTTTCTTTCTTTCTTTCTTTCTTTCTTTCTCTCGAAACGCGTGCATTCGCCCGAGGAGAGGAGAGTCTCGTGCAACGGTCCGTTCGTTGCGTCATATTCTCGACGGTTCAACGAGGATGCACGTTCATCGTCTCTTTAAATAGTTCCCAACGGTAAGAACTCGCCTCGAGATATACCGGGTGAACGATTTTACTATCTATTACGAAAATAAGTCGTTATAGGTTGTAAGAGATTGATATGGAGAGAGGGTGAGAGGGAGAGAGAGAGAGAGAGAGGGGGGGAGAATGAAATGAAAAATAATCCGATCTAAGGAGAATTAATTCAATTTGTGTTCAATATTGATATATATATATATATATATATATATATATATATATATATATATATATATCGTGAAATATAGTTTATCTTTCTTTTTCTTTCTCTATTTCCGCGATAACTCGAATGAATTAATTAATACAATTCTCTCGACCGATTCCTCTCCTTCCCCACCCCTATTCCTCGTTCGAACGTATTGTTTTCCGTTTTTCTGTTTATTTATTTGTTTATTTTTATTTTTATTTTTATATAAATTCGACAATTACGAGAAGAGTTGGTCGCTATAAAAGGGACGAATAAGGATGATTTTAAAGGATCAAAGTTTTACGATAGAAACGTACGCTATAATTGTTATCAGATATATATATATATATATATATATATATATATATATATATATGTAGACGATGGACTATTAACAATACGAAAATAGATCGTTTTAGATAATAATAAATACGATCGATCGAACTGTCGACTATTTTTCCAACGTGTTGACTGTATGAGACGTAAGACGGAAAAAGAAGAACGAGAAAGAGAGAGACAGAGAGACAGACAGACGGACAGACAGAGAGAGAGAGAGAGAGAGAGAGAGAGAGAGAGAGAGAGAGAGAGATTGAATATAGATATAGCTAGAGAAGAACGATCTTAGATAGTGATCCGTCGAAACTCTAACCTCAACCTCTCCCTCTCTCTCTCTCTCTCTCCTACTTCTATTTTCTAGTCTTGCGACTAGCTCTCTGATCGATCTCTCTGTCTCTCTCTCTCTTTACTCTCTATCTATCTATCTATCCACCTCTCTCTCTTCTCTTCTCTTCTCTTCTCTTCTCTTCTCTTCTCTCTCTCTCTCTCTCTCTCTCTCTCTCTCTCTCTCTCTCTCTCTCCGTCTCTCCACCTCACTCCGTTAATTGTAAGCAGCTCGACGGGCCGGCGCTGCTCTATTGCGGCACGCTCGCTCACAAAGTGGGCCACGGCCTAATTTGCAGAACTCTCTCAACCTCGGCGAAGCGTAAGCCGAGCGAGCGCGATAAAACTCACGGGCTCTCCTTGATCGAAGGGCACGCACGTGTGTCAAGAGCGAATGTCCTATCTATTTATCGTTCAAAGAGAAACACACACGCACACCCAGAGAGAGAGAGAGAGAGAGAGAGAGAGAGAGAGAATCGTTCGATACGTTTTTATACGTCTTACATATGAGGGCCACCTGATACGTTCAAACATCTATACATTTATATATATATATATATATATATATATATTTATATTTATATACATATATTCAATCTTTTTAGATCTCATGTCAACCGTTTTAAAAGGAAAAAAAAAAAAAAGAATAGAAAAAGACAAAACACTCTCTTCTATTATTTATATTGATAGTTGGTTTAATACTCTTTTCTATTATAGATATTGATAGTTGGTCTAAAAAAGAAAAGAAAATATGTGTGTGTGTGTGTGTGTGTGTGTGCACGCGCGCGCGCGTGCGTATGTATATCGGATAAATTAGTTTGTATCATTGGTGGTACGTATAAATAGATATAAAATAAAAGATCGCCTTAACTCTTCACTTTAATAGAAAGATTTGTCATCGATTTCAAATGAAATCTTAATCTTTTCAGTTTGTTACAGTCGTCCGCCACTCTCGAAGGATATATAACGTCATACATTTTCGATTGATCTCGCGGTAATCCCCGTTTTTTATTTTTTTTTTTTTTTGTTTTGTTTCTTTATTCCGTACAAATCGATGGCGCTTTTTAACGTTAACGCCCGTCCTTAAGAAATCGTCTTACGTTATTCGTATAATCGATTTTGATTGTAACGTAATGTTCTTTCCTACCCCTTGCCTTTCCTATTGGTCGGTGAAAAAATAGGGGGTGTGGAAGAGAGGGGAGGGGGGGGCAAGAAACAATGAAGTTTTGCAATAAGGGAAGAGAATAAATTTCGTCGGACGTTTTCTCGTGCGCATCTTATTATTATTTAATGATCGACGATAGCTTAGTTATCGCTAACGGGGATCTATGATCGCTCGTTATTACGAATCGGGATTAACGATATCTCTCTCTCTCTCTCTCTCTCTCTCTCTCTCTCTCTCTCTCTCTCTCTCTCTCTCTCTCTCTCTCTCTCTCTCTCTCAAGGGAGGATACACGGAAGTAGATTGTTGCACGGTTCTAATTCCTCTACGAGGTTCACGATTTCTATTCGATCATAGATCTTTAATGTTTTCTATATCTTATTTGTATTAGTATAGCTATTACAAATACTAAATATATATATATATATAGGGTGTGCGTGCGTTTAACTTGAATCGATCCATACGAGCATCATTGTTATTACCTACCAACGTAAAAATATATTTGCGTGTTAATACATTACTCGATCTTATATTAGATAAAAATAAATACTTTCTCCGCATGCACACATATACACACACGGACGCACACACTTTCTCTCTCTCTCTTTCTCTCTCTCTCTCTCTCTCTCTCTCTCTCTCTCTCTTTGTGTCTCTCTTTCTCCCTTCTTTTCTGAATAATAATTTAATCCGTTAACCGGGAAAGTGTTGAATTAAATCGTCACGCGTAACTCATAGCTTATCTTGTGATAAACGAATAAATAAATTATTAAATTCTCTCTTCCTCGAAGATATCGTTATAAATTATGATATATATATATATTCAATTTTATAAAAGCTTCCATTGTCTTTTATCCTTCCGTTAGAATTTAATTCATTAATTTCTTTAAAAAAAAATTATATATATATATATATATATATATTTATTTATTTATTTATTTATTTATTTATTTATTTTCAAATCGCGTTCCTCACCTTAAACGTCTCACTTTCATCGAACCGACGAAAAATCCCCCCCCCCCCCCCACGAATATTAACGGGCCTTTAATGGTCGAGCTATTAAATATACGATATCGTCGAATATATACTGTTCTTTCGGGATAAGGTTGTATCGATTGAAGTGAGTCACCCGTTATATGAAATACGAACTACCTCTACCATCTTATAGATTCTCTTTCGTATGAGATATCGCGGATTATACGTTACGTCATCGTCCGTCCGTTCATCGATCACACACACGCACACATACACACTAACACTCACTCACTCACTCACACACACACACATACACACACACACATAGGGAGAGAGAGAGAGAGATGAGCGCGCACGCGAACACACATACACACACGCGCCGCAGTTCTCAGATAGAAAGAAAAAGAAGTAGAAAAAAAGGAAAAGAAAAAGAAAAAGAAAAAAAAAATTCTCGCTCGAAAAATCCTTATCTCGAATCTATAAACAGCTCGGGCTCGACGACGCTCGATTAACGCGCGCGCGTTCTCCTTTACACCTTTCGTTTCATTGTCCCCTTTATGTAACCCCATTTCGAGATCTCAATTCTTTGCTTATGGATCAATCGAAATTCGATCACTATCGGGATCGATAATTCGAGCCTTTCTTTCTTTCTTTTTTTTTTTTTTTTTTCATTTAGGGAACGTGTAAAAATTCTCGCGTTATACTTCTTCTTTTTTTCTTTTCCTTTCTTTTTTCTTCATAATTTTCCACAAGCATTTATATAGGGACGATTGCGTTAATAATAACGTCATTATCAATTGTCACTTATCAATTATCGATTATCGTCGTTACTTATCGTACACGATGTGGCGTCTATTATTATCATCTCGACGATCGGATCTATAATCGGACAAATATTAATTTCGAATGAAATCGTATCTAT
>OU426868.1:3568801-3571301 GCA_911387685.1 Dolichovespula media
ATAGAATTTTATCGTAATCAATTTTGTAACTACGGATTGCAATTTTTCGAGTATACAGTAAGAAAAATAAATGAATCAAAATATGAGAATATTATACGATGTTACGGTGGAAAGGTAATTTCTTTTTATTTCTTTTCTTTTTTTTTTGTTTCTTTCGTCGATTAGATTCGAGTCGGAGAGGAGAAAGGAAGTACGAGAAGAAACGAAAGAAATGGAGAAAATTGATTAAACCGGTGGAACGATTGAATGATATGAAGGATATAAAAGTAGTGTGAGAGAGAGAGAGAAGGGTGGAAAGAGGATAGAGGGAAGGGGAGAGGAAAGGGAAGGAAAGGAAAGTAGAAGGGGTGGAAAAAAAGGGAAGATTAATTTCTTCGTAACGTGAAGAGAAAAAGAAAGTGAGTGAGAGAAGGAGGGGGGAGGGTGAGGGAAAAACCGATTGATGCCGTACGTATACGATTAGTACGTCCCTGCAGAGGGGAGGCGCCTGCGCGTTTCTAACTCAAAGTCATTAAGCGCACATTTATTCGCCGGGTCGCGCGTGGCCCGGCTAATACATAGGTAAGTACGTAGTAGTTACAGGAAAACGTGCGCTGGCTAAATATGACTCACCGGTCTCACGACATACATAAATACATACATATATACTTACATGCATACATGCATACATACTTACATACGTACGTACGTATATATATATATATATATATGCGTATAAACATAACTTGGAGTTACGCACGGTGATTCGATTCTTCTAAGTCAAAGCGTGTCAAAACTGTCCTAACATTTTTCTCATTATATTTCAAAACAAAAACTTTCTATAATCATAACATCTACTGTTAATAAACAATCGTATATATATATATGTGTGTATGTATATATGTATGTATGTATGTATGTATGTATGTATGTATGTATATGTATATGCGTTTGGTAATATTTCATTCCTGCCGATAATATTTTAATAATAATAATAATTATAATAATTTAATAAATGTATATATAAAATATAAATTTGCGTTTCAAAATCGGCACGAACTTTCCAGACAAACCAATACTTATACATAATATACAATGCAAATACTTATATATATATATATATATATATCTTCTTATACTTGCTTATAAAAATCCGCAAAAGAAATAAAAAATTTCGTTCAGGATAGATTGAAATTAATCTTAATGTATAAATCTTAATGTGTGATTATTATATTTCGAGAAACAAATGTAATAAATATAAATATCTATTTATTATATATATATATATATATTAACATGAGAAAAATCCCTCTCAAAATTCAAGGTGTTTCGAGAAAATTCGACGAGTAAGTTCGTTAATAAATGTATACAAATTTTTTCGACGACGACGACGACGACGATGACGAGGACGAAGAGTGCGATTAAACAGAGTCGTGCGAAATAATGCAAATAATTCAAAAAGGCGAGGGAGAAACGACGTAGGACGAAGGTGCGCGGAGTTATTTGGCGTCGTTGTTTTGTCGCACGAGAAATTTGCGTGGGTGGACTTTCCTGCTTCAACAAAAATCACGTTCTCGATCGATAATAAAGAGGACCGGCCAATATCGATACGATACGATACGATACGATACTTGTATCTTATGAGTCATGCGTGTCTATCAAACTACCCCTTCCACACCCCCATTCCCATCATCCCATCATCCCATCCCCATCCTCCTCATTCCCTTCGCTCCTACTGGAATTCCAACTTGTTTCTCAATTACGTCATTCTGCCGTTTCACCTTTTTTGTTTTCTATTTTCTACTTTCTATTTCTTATCTTCTTTCCTTTTCTCTCTCGTCCATCATTCGATCACTATTAAAAATGTTAATCGAACGTGACGACGTGGTTCTTATCACAGGTGTCATCCCGACAATCTTGTATCCAACGATCGATACGATACTTTTAATAAGAAAACGTTGATAAGAGATTGAAGAGAGAGAGAGAGAGAGAGAGAGAGAGGGTGGGAGGAAAGGGGGTTGAAAAAATCTAAAACAACAAATCGTTTATTACGATTATTACTTCGTTTGGATAGCGACGTGAATGAAATGGATAAAAATAAAGTGGATACGTTTGAAAAATTGTTCTCGTCGACAATGTTTATTTACTTTTTATTACCGTGTATATGATTTCCAAGTGGTTGGAAAAAAAGAAAAATACTTGACCCGTAAACTCGTATTCGAGCGATTGCGACGATTGTGTGCCATTAATGAATGCCGCGTAATAAATTCGACGAGAAAATCGACGTAACGTTTTAAGCAATTCTAAAACCAATCATAACATTATACACACACACACGTATATATATGTGTGTATATATATATATATATATATACATTGTAAATACGTATGTATAATAATTTAAAACAAATAACAAAATACGACAATTGTCACAACGTGAATACGTCACGTCGTGAAACTCAGTTACATCTATTACGAATTTCAAAGATTCTATATATATAAATATATATTATTAATTATC
>OU426868.1:3573801-3586301 GCA_911387685.1 Dolichovespula media
TGGGAGAGGGGTTGGAGAGAAGGGCTCACGGAAAAACGCGAAGGTAGGTCAATAGATAGATAGATAGATTGACAGATAGATAGATAGATAGTTTCGCACGGAGGTAACTAATAATCAGTCTGGGAATAAGTGTTAATTAATTAATCAAACGAAAATGAGGATCGAAGGGGAAAACGTTGGTAGTAAGTACTGGTAATAATGGTTTTCTTTTTCTTTCTTTTTTTTTTTTTTTTTAAATTAATCGATAATAAAGCTAAAGGTGATTTTCGAGGAGAGAAAAGAAGCAATCGATGCGCCTTCACATTGATTTCTATTTACGTACGTTACACGTGTATGAAAATCGAAAGAAAATTGCGGGATAATGATGCGGATGAAAAAGAAAAAATGAGAGAGAGAGAAGAAATAGGGAAGAGAAACGATAGATCGTCGGCAAGACAGAAACGGACATATTAATTTTCTGCACGAACTTTACAAGACTTGTGTCTTTAGACCTGTCAATGTCTTTTCGTTTCGTTTCCTATCGATTTCTCTTATGTTGAAGAAAAAAAAAGAAAGAAAAGAAGACGAAAAAAATATATATATATATGTGTGTGTGTGTGTGCATATATATATATATATATATATATATATATATGTATGTATATGTGTATGTATGTCAAATAATAATGGTATTACATTGAAACGCGATATAAAAATTCCACGGAATAAAAAAAAAAATCACCGAGACTATACGATTCGATGGATGGATGGATAGAAAAAATAAAAAAAAAAAAAAAATGATGAAAAAAGAAAAACGGAAAAAGGAAACGTGGGGTAACAATTTGGCGGGCGAAAATTGAAAGCAACAAAATAAAAAATAAAAAGAAATAAGAAATAAAAAAGAAAGCAAGAAAGAAAATGAATTCTGTCAATGAATAAACGTAATATATATTACGATTGAAATTATAACGAAGTGTAAACGTTATCCATCGTACGATCGAACCGTCCGATCCGGCATGCAATTCAACTTTTCTTGAAAAATTCAATCGATAATGTTGGGAAAAATTCAAATATATACGAATTGCGATATCCTCGTAACATAGAACGTATACGATGTTGTCGCGGCGACGATACAACACGTGATGTGTTTTACGGAAAAGCGCGTGCGAAATTATGTAACTGTGTTACCACGTGTCGCCTCGGGATTAGAAGCTCCGGTTATCGTATTACGATGTAAAAACTTAGGAAAGAGGGAGAGAGGGAGAGAGAGAGAGAGAGAGAGAGAGAGAGAGAGAGAGAGAGAGAGAGAACACGACGTATATACATAATTCTAGGAATTCAAAGTAAGATTAAACATCTTAATGGTTGATGATAAAGTCAAGAGAGATATTATTAAAGACTATTGAATAATTTTGCCTTCTCTCTCGCTCTCTCTCTCTCTCTCTCTCTCTCTCTCTCTCTCTCTCTCTTTTGGCGGAATAACAATAATTATTCCCCCCAAAAAATTTGAATAGGAATTTCGATAATTATCGAAAGTCTCCATCGACTGTCGTTAAAATATATCTTTTTTATATGTATAATATGTATATGCGATATCGATAAGAACGTATGGGGGGGGGAGTGCGGGGAGGGAGGGAGGGCGGGAGGTGGAAATAGAAAAAAGGGTCGAATAGAATGTACATTCTCGTACGGATTATTTTTATTGATTCGACGTCCAAAATAATTTCCATTGGTTCTGATCGCAATAACCCGTATGGATGTTTTATATTAGATATCGATTGAAATGACGGAAGAGAGGGAAAAACTTGTTCTGCGATCGTTCATCGGGAAATTAATAATTTCATCTAAAAGCTAGGGGAGTTGAGGGAGGGGGGCGGGGCGGAGGGAAAAAACCCAAAGAAAAAAGATAAAGGAAAAAAGGAAGAAAGAAAATGGGGGGGGGGAAGAAAAGAAGTTGTTTCATAATGCTCTTTGTGGAACGAAATATGTTCATAAAATTTCAATCGTATTTGAGTTACATCATCGATCAGAAGACAAGCGCCAAATTTGCAATGCAAAGTGACACGATCGTGTTTACTTACATAATTTTTTTCATGCCATACATAAATCCATCTGACGTTATGATAACGTTTGTTTAAGTAGAAGGGGAAGAGAGAGAAAGAAAAAAGGTCTTCGACTATTGCAATGCAATTGCCATTATTGGAAATATAAAACGGAAGTATAATTCACGAACGTGGAGATATATTTCTTAATTAACTGCATCACTCGTGATATTTTCTATTTGAAAATCCTAAGATAATAAATCCTTGTCATTCTTCGTAATTGAAACCGTCAAGTATACATAATGTGTGTGTGTGTGTGTGTGTGTTTGTGTCACATACATACATGAAATACAAACTTTATCGACGGTCATCGTTAAACAAACAAACAAACAAAAATCGCCTTAATCTTTTACTGAGGGCTTCGATTTGATAATCAATCAATAAAATCTTTAAGAAAGCTTTACTTGTTTATTTTCGTTCATAGAAAAAAGAAAAAAAAAACAAAAGGAAAAAGAAGGGCAAAAAATAACAGCTTATGAATAAACCTCAAATATAAATTAATAACGTAATGATATATATATATATATATGAATATAAATAATAAGCTTTTAATAAAAAAAAATAATAATAATAATAATAATTTTACAAATATATAAAAATAGGAGTAGTCATCGTAGGGCTGCGGTTTTTCCGTACACGAGTCCGCAATGAACGATATATATATATATATATATAATCTATGAGACCGCAAGAGGAAGAACACGTGGACGTGCTTTTACGAAAACGCACGCGTAAACGTAAAACGCTTATGTAACTACTGGTGTTCGAGAATGAAACGTCACAGGTTTTCGATTGTGTTTCTCTCTCTCTATATATATATATATATATATAATAATAAAAAGTACACACGGTGTATTGCGAATATATATATGTGTGTATGTGTGTGTGTGTGTGTGTACATAGAGTTGGAATCATAAAAACGAACGTGACGTTTTCTAATGTAAACCATTGCGAGATATATTTGTACGAGAATATATCGTAAATCTTTACATAGATACATACATACATACATACATACATACATACATATTATTTACCTTTCGAATAATATGGATCCAATTGAATTTTTTCTTCCTCGTTTACAAATTGAAGATCAAAAGGACACGTGTGCTAAACTATATATATATATATATGTCTTTCTGTACGTAAATTCTTTGTGCAAAAACACACACACATACACACAGATATATATACGTATAGACGTTTATGTAATATATGTATGTAATATATATATATGAATACATGCGTATATATAAGATGCTTTTATAGAGGAATTATAATAACGATCGAGTCGCAATTACGTTGAAAAAAATCGAACGACGATATGATACGCGCGACCACCGAGGAGATCGGTTACTTAAATAGGGATGCGAGCATTTATTTTATCGTCGTTAATTGAAAGCGATTTCACGAAGGGTAAACGCCGACTAACGACGTCGTTCGCTTCGACGAGAGTTCACTGACATTATCAGCGACCTTGAGCGCGACCTTACTTAAGGTTACTTACACACTCTCTCTCTCTTTCTCTCTCTTTCTTAACACCTTCACGCTGTAACAATTTACCAATCGTCCATCTTCCTTTTTTCTCCATCTTCTTCTTCTTCTTCCTCCCATTACTCTCTATCTTGTTTCACCCTTGACAGCTCGCGTCCCCGAGCCATGTCCTCAAGGCACCAAAATTCGAAACGTACTGAAATACAACGACTACTATGATTACGACTACGACTACGACTACGACTACGACGACGACGACGACGACGACGTTGTTTGCATAAATAACGAGATCCTTAGAAAAGAAGCAAAGGCACGTCCTATATATATATATATATATATATATATATATGTACGATACGCATGATTTGTCACCTTGCCGTAAGAATATAAACAACATAATTTCTTTGTTACCAATCGTATGTATGTAATATCTCGTCGACCCCACTCTCCGTCCCGTCCCTCCTCGCCTTGCCACGTACTCCTCTTGCCTTAGTTATTTTTCCTAAAATTCTGTATTTTAAATATGACAATGAAAACGCGGATAACTCTCTCATTTCTCTCTCTCTCTCTCTCTCTCTCTCTCTCTCTCTCTCTCTCTCTTTCATTTTTTCTTTCGACTCTACTCGAAAGCCATACAACATATTTTTCTCTTACACGTTCTTCGACAAATATGTAATAGATAAAACTATATGATACTACATTTATAGCGTACATATAAAGGGGGACATAAATACGTTCGTTCATACGTGACATCTTCGAGAGGTAGGGGTAGGTAGGTAGGTGGATAGGTGGGTAGGTAGGTAGGTAGGTAGGTAGGTAGGTGGATAGATAGACGAAGGGATGTGAAAGGGGTGTGTGAGGCGAGGGGAGACCCTATTAGAAGATAGGAATTTCAAAATGTTACAAACCGGCGATAGTTCTTACTCAAGAAGCGCGTATAGAAAAGACTCTGTGTGGTAGTATAGAGTTTGCCTCGTTGGATCTCATAGCACTGATAGTTACGTAATATTAAGCAACGCGCTGAGTATTGCGACAAACACGCCGTGTTGCTTTATCGGTCACCGCTGTGTTGATATTCGCTCATTAAAAGAGGAAGGAGAGACAGAGACAGAGAGACGGAGAGACAGACAAAGAGAGAGAGAGAGAAAGAAGAGAGAGAGAGAAATATCTCTCCTATCGTAAAGTTTCATTTAAAACGACAAAGGACATTGTTCGTCGAACTTTGATACTTCGTCTTTCCTAATTCGGTAATGACTGTGAAAAATCTTGGGTGGGAGGTGATATATATATATATATATGTATGTATGTATGTATGTATGTATGTATGTATGTATACGTAATAAGACAACCATAAGAAATTTATTTTAGAACTCGAAGAGTTTTATATGTTCGACGGACTGGAAACGTTCGCGTAAAAAAGAAAAAAAAAGAAACCAGAAAAAAGAGGGGAAAAAAGAAAAGGAGGGGAAAAAAACCGACGAAAAAAGAGAAGCGACGCGGAGAGGGGGGTTGAGAGAGAAAGAGAGAGAGAGAGAGAGAGGATAAAAAAGAATGATAAAGGCGTTCCTTCCTCAAAGAGCGTCGGGGGAGCGGTTCGGTATTACATGTTTGCGTATTAAGATCGCCGCTCGTAAAATGTAGCACGAAATACGGGGTCTATGCAAAGTCTCTTAATTTACAATTAAGATTCGACACGGTCTCATACACATAAGCCGGGCTTCTGGTGCACGCGCGCACGCACTCACGCACGTACGCACTCACGCACGTACGCACTCACGCACGTACGCGTATATACTTACATAGGTATATAAAAGATCGTGTATATATATATATATATATATATATATATATATATATATATACCTATGTAGGGAGAGAGGAAACCGAGCTTGTTCTTTATCTGTAAAATCTCGAATGGGTGATAGAGGGGAGTGGGGTTGGGGGGGGATGGTATTGGGTAGGGTAGAGAGGGAGAGGGGAAGGCAAACGATCGATACAATTCGCGATCCTCTCGAATGCGTGTTCTCGCGTGACGAACGGCCGAGGTTACCGAAGGAGGTCAACCATCTGTAGGAATCGCAAAACGTTTCCTCGTTCCTGATTCCTAAGTGCGGCGCAGTTATGGCCTTTTCCGACGAGGTGGACGTTTGCGTTCGATCGTCATCGCCATGCACGGGACCTCGTTCGTTCGTACGTACGTACGTACGTTCGAGGTGCACGTCTACACATATGTATGTATGTATGTACGTACTATATGGCCTATTATGCGATAGTTTAAGCGGAAGGAACATTGAGAGATACGCACGCTAGGTAGAAAATTACCTTGAAGAAAATCGATTTGTTCCGTGTACGACAAGGCCCTCCCCCTTCTTCTCCATCTCTCTCTCTCTCTCTTTCTCTCTCTCTCTCCGTCTGTCTTTCCTCTAAGGCAATCCAAAAGAAAACTATTACGAGTCGATGATTTCTTTTTTCTTTCCTTTTTTTTCCACTTTTTTTTTCTCTTCTTCCTCTTCTTCCTCCTCCTCCTCCTCCTCCTCCTCCCCTCCTCTTCCACTCTATTCGAGGAACGAGGTACGTTATCGATAATCTGATAAATTATTGATCTTTCCTGTAACACGATATTGATAGTTGGTATCTTTAGATCGATCACCGTTTCGATCTTGATTAAAAAAAAAAGAAGAAAAGAAAGAAAGAAAGAAATGCGTTCGTTTAATTGGAAACTACCGTCATACATACGGTGACATATTCGTATTATCGAATACGTACGAGTCCGACGTTACCCTTGCTTTCATACCTTAACTGTTTATAGTTCGTCCTTATTATCGTTATATCCTCGAAACTATCTCTTACATCACCGTTGAATAATAATATAAATACACAAACGTATAAACGAACCTATTATATTCTGTCATTGCGTTGTGAGATTTCGAGTTGATCGGGGGGTTAATTATTATATCACCTATTAATGGATCGAACTGATATGTTAAATATTTTGAAATCCTTTGTACGGTCGACTAATTTTCTTTTTTTTTTTTCCTCTTTTTCATATGTCGCAGATGTGCTAAGAAGACGAATTATGGTGGCAGAATTTGTCGCCCGTCAGAGTGGATCGCCCATAAATGGTGAGACCGCCTGTCTGAATAGCAACATGCCGGCCAGCCACACAATGGCGCACGCAGGTCACGCTGGCCACGGTGGTCACGATGCTCACGGACCACTACCGCCGCTTACACATCCGGCTCATCACGGTGCTCCTATTCAACAACAACAGCACCCACCGCAGCAGCAGCCACAACAGCCACCACCGCCACCGCCTCAGCAGCCTTCGCATCATCATCACCATCATCACCAGACGCAACAGCAACAACAGCATCATCAACAGCAACAGCAGCAGCAGCAGCAGCAGCAGCAACAACAGCAGCAACAACAGCAGCAGCAGCAGGCGCAACAGCAGCACCAACAACAGCAGCATCTTCATCAAGACGCACAACAGGTGACACATCCCGAAAACTTCCCCCCGAACTTCGACATCAGAAAAGAGCTCTTTTCCCAGCGCAAACAGCGAGAGTTCATCCCGGACAACAAGAAGGACGACAGCTATTGGGACCGGAGGAGGCGCAATAACGAGGCGGCCAAGCGGTCGCGCGAGAAGAGGCGATTCAACGATATGGTCCTGGAGCAGCGCGTAATGGAGCTTAGCAAGGAGAATCACATACTTAAGGCTCAACTCGAGGCGATACGCGACAAATTCGGTATATGCGGGGAATCGGTTATAAGCACGGAACACGTTTTAGCCGCTCTACCAGCGGAACCGCCGATAAGCGTAAAGAGGGCGAAATTGCCGGCCTCGGCGGCCCTCCTCTACGCGAGAACACCAAGTCCAGTTCACACGTCGGTCATACATCAGCCGGTAAGCGGCGCCAGATCGCCAAGATCGCCGGCCCAGCTTTACGTGCCCGAGACAACCGCTTATCCGGAAACGGAAAGCTTCCAGTATCCATATCCGCATCCGGCGATGCATCTCGACACGACGAGCGCGTTGAATTTGTCGCGAGGACGTAGGGCCCAATCGCCCTTCGAGTTATCCTCCGGTAGCGGCGACGAGGGAGGACCACAATTGATAGTCAATTCCTCGGCCAACAACAGTCTGCCCCACAAGCTCAGGCATAAATCGCGTATAGGCGACAAGGACGCCGCTAGTGCACTTTTGGCGTTGCAAGGAATAAAACAGGAGCCAGGACCAAGGGCGTCACCACCCTGGGACAATGAGGGTTCGAGCGACGAACGTGACTCCGGTATATCGTTGGGCGCCGAATGGACCGGACCAACCGTCCCTACAGTACCGGAAAGTGAGAGGGAAGTCAAGTCGAGGCTCGATCGTCTTGCATCCGAGGTTGCCTCATTGCAGTCCATATTGCGCCTTGGCAAACCAACCGACAGTCTTATGGCCGGACACCCATTGCCAACTAACGCGACGACACACAATGGGCCATGAACGGATGTCATCATTTCTTTTTTCCTTTTATATATATATATATATATATATATATATATATATATATATATATATATATATACATACACACGAGCTTGTGTCGACGAACTTTGTCCTGTTCGAACTATCGTGTTTTTTTTTTAATAATAATCATCCATCTTCGAGATGCGAAGTCGAAATCGGATTCGATCGAGCTCCGTACTAACGTCCCGACGAACTTTTTTATTTTTTTTTATTTTTTTTGATGGGCGTACTCGATTACGTCGATCGGTTCTCTCGAACGAAAGAACTCGTAGGAAGGTATGGAAGTGGGCGGGAGGGAGAGAGGAGAGGAGAGGAAGTTGACCGATCCAATGTCGATCATTCGCGATGAGAAGGAGCATCGATTTTCTTATTGGCGGAATAATGAACTCGATTCGCATTCGGTGATATTCGTTGAGAAATGATGGAGAAGGAGGAGGAGGAGGAGGGAGGAGACCCTTTGCCTGACGAATATTCCCTCTCTCTTTCTCTCTCTCTCTCCCCCTCCGTGCTCTTCTCTCCCGTTTCCCCTCTCCTTCCTTAACTCTCCCCACCAAGTCGTCGTCGTCGTCGTCACCCTCCCTCCCACCACCTCGCCCCTCACGATGCGTCGTCGATGCTGTCGCAAAGTGTTAAAACTGATAAAGGAACGAGATGATACGATATATTTAGGTTACTCGTTATTATAATTATGTTTCAATAAGATCTTTAAGCTATTCGTTATAAATATTTTATTAATTATCGTTATTATCGAGTTTTGTTAATTTGAAGAGGAGTCCGTGTATCGCTAAAACACACACACACACATATATATATATATATGTATGTATGTATATATATATATTAAGATACGAAAGTACGAGTCCATTCGAATCTTATATTATCGTTTCTAAACGATTAATGTAACAACGTAAGTTAAACGAACCTCCCTTTGAAAAACGAAGCTTTCTCGTCTTCTCGAGAACATTCATTATCGATCATCTATCGGCGTGTTATCGATGCGCGTACGAACGAGCTTTTTAATTTACGTATGTATGTCATTATTCGTATATGCGTTCTTTTTTTTTTTTTATCTACCTTAATAAATAGATAGACGACGCACGACGTACATACGCGTGCATCCGTACGTGCGTATGTAAAAAAGAAAAAAGAAGAAGAAAAAGGATAGATTAAACTCTAAAGAGTAATTTGACATTCTATGAATTAAGAATCGCAACGAGAGTCATTATTTTTCTATGCTCGCGTGAATTTCTTCCTTTTTTTTCTTTTTGTTTTTGTTTTCTTGTTTTCTTTCTTCTTCTCTCCGTTATCTTTCTTTCTTTCTTTTCTTTTCTCTTTTCTTTTCTTTATTATTCTTTATCACACTCCTTACGTGCCGTATTCATCTAAGCGGATTTACTCTTAATATACAATAACGGAGGAGTGTTTAAAAGCCGCTTTCGCATGAACATTTGCTCTTCTATGTATTACATAAGTGTACTTCCGTTATCTATTCTACGCTAAAATACGAGATCATCTCGGACGCGCGCGACGACATATTTCGTTCGTTATTAAATTACAATACGTTTTTCGAAATTCACTCGAGTAAAAAGCGAGATGGTGGGAGGGGGATAAAAGAAGGCCCCTTTTGTGCCCCCACGGCAAAATTATAATCCGTACGAGATTTGTAAAAGTTCGAAATCTATTCGTGAACGTTCGCGCGAAAGCGACTACTTCGTTTTACGATTTATTATAATCGTGATCGCGCAACCGGCTATCCCACCACCAAGATATATACCACCGTTTGAAAGGTAAATTTCGTATAATCCCATCCGAGATCGTTAACAGTGAAGCAATAGATAAGCTCTCGGTTACGATACGATCCACGAAAGGATGGAAGGACCATTTTGATTTTCTTTATGCGTAAATGCTTTTACCAATACATACATAAACAATGTCGTTTAAACGAGAATAGTACGTGTATATCGCACGAATACACGCTAAGTCGCCTTACTAATAGTTTATTCTATATATATATATATATATATATATATGTGGTGTGTGTGTGTATATATGTGTGTGTGTATGTGTGTGTGTGCATATTACGTATGTGTATATATATATATATATATATGGCACACAATAAATTAAAAAAAAATAAAAAAGAAGAACAAGGTAATCATCATCTTGTTTTTCTATTCTCTTAACAAAATTCGAGCCTCTTTATACGTACGAACAAATGAATTCACATTCTATGTGAAACGATACGAAAATTATTAGGTTCGTCAAAAAGGAAAGAAAGAAAGAAAGAAAGAAAGAAAGGAAAAAGAGGAGAAGAAGGAAAGAAAAAAAGAAAGAGAGAGAGAGAGAGAGAGAATGAAATAAATCGATCAATCAATGAAATGAAATAAAACACTCGCGGTTTCTTACGAGAAATCTTCGTGATAATCGTGTATTTAGAATCGTTTTCATTATAATATTGTCATAATTTTTATCGTAAAACGTTTTTCGTCCTTTCGTCCCTTCGTCCTTCTTGCCCCCCCTCTTCCTCCCTTCGCGACCCATCATCCATCCATCCATTAATCCATCCATCCATCCACAACCTCTCGCGACTGTTTTTCTTTTATTAATTTTTCTATCCATCGTTAATCGTAAACGAGATACGATCGCGCGCGCGCATATGTCTACGTATTTAAAAAGGTTCGACTATTATTCATCATGCAGATTCATGAAGCATGTATACGTATATATATATATATATACGCCGTAAAATTGCAGTTTACGCAACTGCAGTTTGTGCTTTGCACAGCACCGTTAAACGTTATTTATCGGAATATCGGTAAACATTATTTTAAGTATCATCATCGGACCTTCGTTATAAGCCGAGAATTCATCGTCAATCTTTAAACCGATATTTAGGATCGAAGTATTAAGTGAGCCTATAGTTATATATTAAAAACGTAAATAAATAAACAAATATATATGTATGTATGTATACAAATATATATATATATATATGTATGTATTTGTATATTATATATATATATATATATATACAAATTAATGTATTTTTCGATATCGTGATTATGGCGAGCGGTTATTGTTTGCAAATTGTCGATTTGCCGTATAATAAATAAACAAATTTCGTCGGATCAATCGAAACGATGAAATGCGTTGTCGTCCGTCGTCTACATCTCACTCGCGATGCAATGGAAAACAAATGTTTTTTCTTTTGTGAAAACAAAATTGAACGTTTTCGGTCAACGAATGACTAATTTTCAAAAGAGAGAGAGAGAGAGAGAGAGAGAGAGAGATAAAGGCGGACGACTTTTGCAAAATGTAAAAAGAAAAGTCATTTGGAATATACGTCCTATTAGAAAACTTTACATACGCCTCTGTGTCTACTATATAACATATTGTATACATAATACATGTACATAGTAAGTCATAGTAATATTCGAACACTTTATGAAATTGAATTTTTTTTCTTTTTTTTTTTTCATTTTCTTTTTTTGTTTCTCTTAGACTAATCGCAAAGCAACAAAGTGTTCTAAAGATTGTTTAGTGTACCTATATGCAATATAATTTGTGTGGCTACATATAGTATATGAAAGAATTGAAGGAAAAAGAATTATTTTTACAAATACAAAATGAGATTCTTTTTATGATATTTCGTCGAGAGATTTTATAAGAAAAAAAAAACAAAAAATAATAATGATGGTGATAATAAAGAAAAAAAAAAAATTATAATAACTGATCGATTTTTCTGTGACAAAAGAAACGTAAGAGACAAGCAGATCTACAAAACGCATATATTATTTCTTTAAGCTTTGGATAGCAAGTATAAACAAAAACAAAAAAAAAGACAACAAAATTCTCATTTTGTACCTTTATCGTTGTTAAAATAAAAAAAGAACTATTTTTTCTCGTTTCTTTTTCTTTTCTCGTAATTTTCTTTTCATACTTCACAGATGTCGCACTGATTTTTTTTTTTTAACTTCCACTTTATTCCATTGCAAAATTCGTGCACTGCAAATTCATAAACTTTCTTTCCGATTAAAACGCAAAAATATTAAGTATATTGGAAAATACAGATTGACGAATGCGTAAAAAAAAAGAAACGAAAAGAAAAGAAAAAAGAATGGAAGAACGAAAGGAATGGAAAAACGAGAGATGAGAGGAACAAGAAAAAAAAAAAAGATTCAAGAATTTGGGCCATTCGAAGTATAACGACTATAATGTTTCTTGTAATTGAACGAACGAATCGACCCGACGACCAGTTTCCAACGATATTTTGGCGTCGACGATTTAAAATTGATCAATATTAACCGAAAGCCATCATTGTAATTACGTAGCGTACCTCTATTTATTATTACATCGACCGCCTATTTAACGAAAGCGAACGACCGCGATCGACGATTAAAATTGAT
>OU426868.1:3588801-3643801 GCA_911387685.1 Dolichovespula media
TGTTTTTCACAATACTCGATAATGTTTTTACTAAATCATTTGAACTGTCCTATCTGTTCGACGGATCGACGAACGACTATCGACGGTCATATCATTCATCCCATATTCTTCATTAATTTTTAAACGACAATGCAAAATGAAAATCAGCTGTCAACTCTTTAATCCTTTATTCTTCATCATACATATTTTGACGAAACTCACTTTTTGCCTATCGATTTTATATATATATATTTATATTTCCATGTCGTTTAAGCGACGACAGTTGCGTGATTTCATTCTTATATATGTGATTACATATACATTATTTTACATTAATATATTCTTATTCTCTCAGTTTACAAGTGTTCTCTCTTTTTTTCTCTTTACTCTTTATTTTTTTTCTATTTTTTTCTTTTTTATTTTTTTTTCCCTCTTAATTTATTTATCTATTCTCCCGCAACGAATCTTTTTACTTTAGTTTTACTTTTAAGTCCAAGTTTTTCTATCCAATCTCTACCTCTATCTAATGTCTTTTTTTTTTATTTATTAATCGTTTATTTTTAAATAATTATGCATGTTGATAACCGTTTATTATATAATATAAATCATCAACGATTCTGCGCGTGCAAAGAACAAATAGCATTTTGCGTAATATAATTTCTTTCGTAATCTTACATACGAATTATAATATATATATATACATACATATGTATATATATATATATATATATATATATATATATATAACCATTAATTTTCGTTCCGTTAATTTTTTATTATTTATTATATTCCTCTAATACCAAGCCGTATATTTCGTAATTTAATCAATCGACTTCGAAATGATAAGATCGTCGAAATGAAGCAAAAAAAAAAATCGATATGAACGCGTTAAATATCAATATTTAAAAGGGTACTTAAGTACCATATATTCAACGTGCGAAATCGATAAACACAAATTATCGTCAATATATTAATCTTTAAACAATATATCAAATATATAATAAATTATCCCTCTTAAAGGGGCAAACCTTTTTACGAATAAAAAGCGATTTAAACGAAATCCAAAAAAAAAAAGGAAAAACTAATAAAATCTAACAACATTCACAATGTTTCGTATTAGGACTTTCAAATTAGATAATAACAGCTTAGCTGTACATATGATATAAAGGAACATTCTGAATTGTTGAGTTTCTTCTCGTTAAGAGATCTAATTTTTCTGCGTGTTTTAAGGACTATATACGAAGAAGAACGAAAAAAGAAAAAAAGAAACAGAAAAAGATCTTCGGAATAAACAGTAAACATTGTACTTAATAAACGTCACGTCCTTAATAATATTTTATCGCCTATCGGTATCGATTACTTCCGTTTTTTACATTTAGTTCTACCACGACGTCGACGCGAGGAATTGGTACGAGTATCAGCTTTCTTCGAAGACCTAGAAACATTACGAAAAAAAAAAAAATTAACATATACGTAAGTACCACGTAGACATATTATATTTCATCATATACGTTACGTAGTAAATATATACATATATATATATCAAAGACAATATTAAAATATTAATTGACATGTAAAATTCACGTAAAATTCACTTGCCATGAATCAAAACGTATACAAATAAATTCGACTAACTTTTCCTCGTGGTATTTTTTTTTTTTTCTTTTTTTTTTATCCGTACCGCACGTCGCAGTATTCGAAAAAAATAATCAAACATTTAATTGATCCAAAACGTACCTGTGTACTCTACTCACTGATACCGACGTATGTTTCTTCAAGGTAAGATGTTGCTGTACCAATTCGGCTAATTTACCTTGCTGGGCCAACATCGAAAGAAAAGTACAAATAAATTCGTCGTAATTGTGCGTCCTACGACAATCGTCTATCTGTTAATTAATAAAGAGTAACATCTCAACGTTTGTACGATTCGTAATATATATAGTTTAGTTAAAACTTTATCTACCAACTTTATACTTATTTCTTTTGTCATTCTCATCCTTCAAACTAGTCTCGCAAGTATTTATCTCATGTTCCAAATTTTTCAATAAAGCTAAGAGATCCTTCGGGGCAAATGTATGGGGTTCAAAAAGTTCCGGATACTTCGAGCACAATTTTGGATCGATCTTTTCGACTTTCTTTTCTTCCGTTACCGTATCGCCGTTACTAGTTTTTACACGGGCATGTGGTATTCTTACTTCTCCTGATAAACAGACCTTCTTATGTAAATGTCCGCTGTCCGAAACCAGTCTCTTTCCGTTTATATTAATGTTACCAAGGGAACGACCTAGCAATACAAAAAAAATATTTTTTTTTTGTTTTATTAATAGTTTCCTCAAAAAGCAATTATATATTAATTATCGTTTTCATTAATTCGTGTCAAAGGTGTTATTTACTTAAACCTGCTTCGTTCTTTTCATCTCCAGCCACTCTGATAACAACAAACTTTTTGAAATCTTTTGTTGACGTTGGACTGCTCTGACCTGAATTCCAGCCCCAAGCTGTAAACAATTTTAAAACATTTTTTTAAGAATTTAATTTTTTTAAATAAAAAAGTAAAATATACATATATATAAAAAGATACATATAGAGAATATCAAACGATATCTTCTATCTAGTATAAGGAAATTTAACTGCGAGAGATTTTATGTTAAATGCGATATTGCTTTTATTATACTTTCGATAAACATTGTAGTAAATTTTCAATTGATTTCAAATAACTGATATGAGGAAACTATAAATAGTCAGGACGGTCAGATAACTGTTCTTCGGAAGGTGTCAAAGAAAACATACTAACCACGTGGTAGGAATGTGTGAAGAGTATATAAGCTAAAAGCACAAGACCCATGGAATTGTAGTCTTCAATGTAATTTTAACGAGAGCGATAGTTTAACATGATATTTAAAATCATTCTTTTCTACTTAATTCTTATTGTGGTAAATTGTTCGAAATGTCCAGAATTAACAAAACCTCATGATACAAATTGTGCTATGTTTTACAACTGTATTAATCTACCAATTGATGGTTTTGTATGGGTTCCATCAAAGTGCAATGATAATTTGGTAAATTATCTTGATATCTACAAAATATATATATATATATTTTTTTAAGTGGATTAGTTTCAGCATTTAAATACTTTTTTTACACTTCCTTTGTGCATTCAAATATTATTATGTGTTTAGGTATTTCAACCATATTTAAAAACGTGTGTTCTTCCCAGTGATACCTGGTCGTGCGATCATTTAAAAAATAGATTACTTTCTACAACAAGAAATTATGAAAATTCTAACTTCATCCAGATTGGTTATCATCAAAATTATACACGAACAAATTCAAAATTTCTTGTAAATGCTCATACATATAATACATATAATTCTAATGAAACCTCCAATTTGTCAAACAAATCATCGTCCATAGATCTACATCCATCTATTAAAATTGAGAATACTATTTTATACAAAAAAGATAATAAATATAATAATAATAATAATAATAATAATAATAATAATAATAATAATGATAGTATTATAAATCCAATGATAATCAATCAAAAGGAAGAAAATTATATTTATAAGTACATAAATAAAAGAAATCAAATTGCATTACCATTTATGAGCAAAACTAAAGATAAGATGCAAGATCATTATGTCTGGATAGATCAATTAATTAATCTTTTAATAATTTATAAAGAAGTCTTGTTATCTTTGGATAAATTAACATTACCATCAGTCGATTTCATAAAACATAATAAACCTGTTGAACCACCTGAATCACCTGAATATAATAAAAATGTTCTAAATATATTACTGAAATATCTTATTCGACAATACGTGTTTCAAACTAATTACCATAATATTGTTGAAAGTGCAATTAAATATCAAAATTTCTCTGATATAAACACTAATAATAGCATAATTATGATTACCAATGATTTTGGAAATAAAGAATATCTGACAGTAGAGAAATACAAATCTATAGCTTATAAAATAAAATTAAATTCTATAGATTTAATACCATGCATAAAGGAAATACGTTTTGCTAATAAAAGTGATT
This sequence comes from Dolichovespula media, assembly GCA_911387685.1. Taxonomy (NCBI): domain Eukaryota; kingdom Metazoa; phylum Arthropoda; class Insecta; order Hymenoptera; family Vespidae; genus Dolichovespula; species Dolichovespula media. Next base: position 3,592,831 of record OU426868.1, read on the forward strand.
GCATCAAATATTACACGTGTGAACCATTAGAAGCACGTGTAAAAGAATTTACTTGTCCAGATAATACAGCTTTTAATGAGTACACAAGAATTTGTGATACTTATAAATACAAAATATGCAAAGAACATAAATCTGTATTTACTGAATTATCTTTAATAAATAATACTGAAAGCAATAAATCTTCATCTAATAATGACATATCCAAAGGAAAAATATGTAAAGAAATTGGAAGAATGGTAGACCCTACTTCGGATAGATATTATTATTTATGTTATTCTTCGACAAGGACACAGATAGATATTAAAGAAATTCGTATGAGATGTCCAAATAATTTGAAATTTTGTAAATCAATAAAATTATGCACTACAAGACAACTTTGTAGGGATTAAATGAAGATACATGGTAAGTAGAATGTAATGAAATAATATCTTTAGAAATTTATCGTTAGAAAATACTTTTACTTGCCTTGAGTTGGCGAATTAAATGCAGATCCAATTTCAGAAGATGTATCAGTACTTGATGAACTGTGGGCTGGTGAAGTCTGGATTCGAAGTGGAGTAGCATAATCTAAAGCACACATCACTACCTTTTCCACGCTATAACAAAAATATATATTATTATCAGTAAAAAATAATTATATTTTCAAATTGTAACCTTAGCAATTTATTTACAATCTGTAATACTAATGTTACTTAACCTCGACTCAATTTTAGCAGTACCAATATTTGAACTTGACTCTTCAATATCAATTGTAGCATCATTATTCCTTTCAATAGATGGAGTAGAGGATTCATCTCTATCTGGTTTATTGGGTAATAGATTTTCTTCATCTACCTTATTTTTTCTATCGCATGATTTTTCCATTTTCTCTGCGTCGTTTGTTGATTTCTCTGTTCCATTATCTTGATGGCTTAACTTAACAAGTTGCTGTAATGCTTCCAAAACTATTTGTCTGTTGGTTTTCAACATAGTTAATTTATGCGAAATAGCTAAGCGACGGTCAGGAACAACAGCCATTAAATTAAATCTTATATCCTGTAATTGTTCTCCTGTTGCCATACCTAAACGATCTGTTATAACTCTTCTAAATTGTTCTGTCCATTCTTCGTGCTCTTTCCATGGTCCATGATCCATAGGATATGGCTTTAAGCCATCCAATTCAAAGAGTCTACCATTTATTGGTACATAACTTACAAAATGAAATGCTTCACCAGTAAATCTACCAGTTGAAACTCCAGTATTTTTATCTTGTCGTCTTTTAGCTTGCGGCATAGCATGCGAGTTGTGAGCACAAGCTAATTCTGGCGTGTTACCTATTGCCCATCCTTTATTTTCTGGGCACATACCAGACGTATGCACTTTTAAACGCGACAAAGTTGTACCCAAATGAATATTTGGACAATTCAATAAAACGGATAGTAATGCATGCGTTGCACAACTATTAGGAACAACCTATATATAAATATATTTATAATATAATTAAAATAAACTCTATGATCTAAACAAATAATGCTATTATTCCTACATGTAATATTTTTGTTTTCTCTTATAATTAAACTTGTAATAATCAAAATGAACCTGTTGCGCAAAAAATATGTTATTCACAATATCTTCATCTTTGACAAAACTTTCGGTCTGTTCTACGACTTTACGTCTTGAACGTCTTTCTTCTATCCAACGAAATAAGAATATAAAGCCATAAACAGGACCTTCCAAAGATTTTTGTAAGTCATATATCTCTTCAACTTGTACACCTTTAACACCAAAGTCTTCTAACAGAAGTGTAAACAATCCTAATAAGATATAAAGAAATCTGTCATAATAAAGTTTTTTAATACAGCTATATCGAATATATACAGTAAATACTTATTTATATTAACATTTAAATACACTTAAACATCAGATCTAGCATTAACTTATATGTTTGGTCATAGCATCTGACATCAAGTCACATTTTAATAAAAATGTACAATAAATTTGACATATTTTATATCCTTCAAACAATAGCTGTTTAAATGTTAATTTAACAATTCTTTGTTTTAAATTTCTAACTTTTTGATACAGATCATTAATTATATTTTATCTTCAAAATTATCGTCCGAGTCACTTCTTTTTCCTTCGCTTACATGTTACATTAATTGCAAACATGAACATAAAAGGTAATAATAATATCAATCTGTAATGTTATATCAAATGTAACTTCAATACAAAGATACTCGATATATATATGTGTGTGTGTGTATGTATATATATATATATATATATATATGTATATCAATTTATAAACATATAAAACTTTTAAATTATTTTTTATTATATTTATTTATTTATAAATCATATATACCTGGATCACTTTCAAGTTCTAGCCAACCTTCTGTTAATCGATTAATATCAACAGGCATCCTGCATACAATTTTAAATCTGTTGTTATAGGTAACAAAACCGTACACTTTTATAATTTTAACCTTATACTGTCAGTTAAAAGCGCCATGTTACATCAAAACATGTATCACGTGATAAAGTCACGTGACGATACCAGGCATTTCAAGAGAAATAGATAGACGCAATATTATTGTATAACCATCTTTATTATTATATTATATGGTTAGTATAATATAATACGTTTTATATAAACTAGTTTCGTATGGAAAAAGTCGAACGTATTGACTGAAAAACATTTTCATTCGTATTATATTATTTGTAAAAAATATTTAAATGGCGATGATGAAAGGTATAACATCACAAAGTGTTATACAACAGTCTAAACGACATTACATCCAAACTATCAAAATAAATACCAAAATCACTGTTAAAATATATTAAAAAAAAAAAATTATTTTTATCATCATAAATTTATATTTATATACATGCGAAAATAATTCCATCTCATGTAGAGTAAAGTAAAAAAGAAAATTAGTCCCGTTGTGAGACCTCATAAATTTTTATACGCAATAAAATCTTAGATGCAATAATTAATAGTGCCTAATTCCGATTGTATTTTTATCAAATATGTATTAAATCTTAAACGTGCGTTGGACTTCAATTCCTCACGAATTCTATTCAATCTTGTTCATATATATTATGCAACGTTAGTATCCTATTGACTTATGACGTTTCGACATTGACGCCACTGGATTGGCGAATGCAAGCTGCTGTCCACCAATCCTATTACCGTATAGGACAATGCAAGGTTTTAAAACTTTTAATCATATCTGAGTTTATAATGGTTTATGCCAACAGCGAGTACAGACGTAATTCTGAAAATGACGATATTACGAGCATACTGGAACTGCATTGAGTAAAGATGCGCACGAGGATGAAATAAACATATTTAAATATATAACATATTTTACATTTGTACCTCATTACAGGGATATTAAAGACTATGACTTTTCATTTGCGATATAATTAATTCGTTGTTTCGTTAAATTAGTACTTTTACGTATATTCGAGTTATTACGTGTTATATCTAATGGTTTGTTTATTGAAATGGTGAAAAATACAGGACGTACAATGTCCCAGAACCTTTCACTCCAAGTAGAGATGGCTTACCGATGAAATTCCACCCAATCATCTTCGATAATTTGATAATATTTACACTGAAAATGACTTAACGTTTCATATTGATCGAGAAAAAAAAATATATATATATATATATATATCTTTTTACTTAAGCACGTTCGTTGATTGCATTCTTTTTAATTAAGAGGAATAACTGTAAATATTATAATCAATATATTTGAAAATATTCAAAAAGAATTCTGTTTAATAGAATAGGCAAATATGTACCAAAATTTTGTTTTATATACAACTATGCACATGATATATGAGAAATATTGTACAAAAATAATTTCTACAATTTACTTTAACATTGGTTTTATATAATTTACTCAAAATATAACTTTTACTCAAATGATTGTTCCTCTTCCGGACTTAATGCGTGTTCAACGCTTTGTTGTGTTACAAACACATTTTGTGTCTTGTTCGTCATATTTGCTTGCTGAAAAATTATGTTATAATATAAAAAAAAAATGTTTTTCAGATTTAGAACATTACAAATTACACTATGTAAAATTACATACCTGAGTAACAGATGTATTTGTATGGCTACTATTAGACATACAAACAACAACCAACTTAGGTGTCACATTTTGCAAATGTGATTTTTGTGAATTTACATTAGTTTGTGCAATTTTTACTTGTTGTTGTTGTGTCTGAGATTGCTGTTGTTGTATTGTACCGCTATTTATATTGGATGCAGTTGGCGTTTGAGATCGAGATTGCAAAATAACGAACTTCTGACCTCCACCAGTTGTGGTTGTATTACCAGTTCTACTTGTACCAAGCATTATCGTTCGTCCTGCTTGTTGACCAGGGTTCGAATTAGACACTGAAACATTTTCTAATAAGAATAAGATAAAAACAAGTTACATTGCATTATTATTTATATACATATAAATCTGACATACACACATATATATTCTCTTTCCAATAATATTTATTAATGTGATTTATTTTAATAATAAAAGAAACTGAAAATATTTTAGAAATTAAGATATTTAAAACTATGACAGAAATTCGTATTATTAATAAATCCATGTAACAATAACATTAGTTACCTGTTTGTACAAGAGTCTTGGTAGTACATGTAGGTCCCTGTTGCTGAGTTGTAGTCAATGTGGTAGTTGTAGCAGTTGATGCTAAAGCTGTTGGTTGTGTTCGAGCTTTAGCAACTGCTGCGCATAAGGCTGGTCCTATATATCCATAATCCAATTTATATTCTTCAACATAATCTGGCGCTGTTCGTACCGTTTTTAAAACAGGTGCTACTGATTTCTGAAAAATTTCAATTCTTATTTTATACATATAATCTCAAAAAAAAAAAAGAAAACAAATATTTGTATATGTATATATTATATTTTTTACTTTTTGAAAAAATTATTCTTGGTACAAGTATAACTTCCAATTACTCTTATTTAAATTTACAAAAAAAGAAATAATGATTATACTTACAACGAGTAATGATTTTATATGACCAGCACCATTTTTATCGATGCTGGATAATCCTGGGCCCTCAATACATGATTCAATGCGATCAGAAATCGATTTCAATTTAGGTATAACTAATGCTTTTATCACCTCTGGACCTAATTCACATAATCCTTCGATTGCTCCATAGAGAGAAGCTAAAGGCGTCTAAAAAAATTATCTTTGTTAAGTTTATCTATGGAGACGTTTATAATGCATATTTAATAAATTTATCTTACCTCTTTACATTTAGCTAAAGCTTGACTAAACATCCGAGTTACTCTAGTTTGTACATTATTTGTAGAAGTATTAAAGTTCTTGCATATTTGAGCCATGAGTCGAGAAGCAAAGTCTCGCAAAGCCCAATGATTATCAGCTTCCGGTCTCATACATAACTGACGTGAAACTATACAGGTAGCAACTGACGGTATTAGCTCGTGAAGCTGTAATTTTATTTCATTAATGGATTAATAAAAAAAAAAAAAACTCATATAAATAAATCAAAACAAATATTACACATAATAAACTACATACATATTTTTCAAGATATAGACTTGGATTATCAAGAAGTGCTTTAACCATACGCATAAGGTAGATAAGTAGTGCAAGGTGATTTTGCACAACATTAACTCGTACACCCTCTGCAATAAACGTACACATACGTGCTAACATCTCATGTAACCCTGGATCTGCAGACAATGATTGCAATGCTTCTGCTCTCCGAGCTTCATCAGAGCCAACACAAGCTTCCGTTATTTCCTTATAATATAGTTGTTGCTCTACACTTAATTCGTGGGTTGCCAATTGTTTAACATGTACAGTTTCTACATTACGTAATTTCTGACTTTTCCCACCACCGCCTGGTTTCCCAGCACCTATATTTTGATTCTTGTTAGTTAACTTGCTCGTAGGGTCAACGCTTTCCAATTTTTGAGCCTCTGTAAATAAAAAAGAATAATTAATGTTAGCCTTCCTTATAATGATATAAAACTAATAAAACATATATGTAATTGCAATCCATTAGTATATAGTACATTGATTACCTTTAGATACAGGAGGTGGATTTTCTGGTATTGTCGGTTGTACACCATCTATACAAAGCCAATGCGCGCGCAAGGTAATTTCTAAAGGTAATTTGGGCCATGCCTGTCCACCAGACATAGAAACAACTTCATTGAGATCTATTTCTTTTTCTTCTACAAAATGCAATTCACGACCACCACCAGAAGCAAAACGAAATGGTATGTGATCTTTAGCAAAAAATCCATATGTTGGTTCAATATTCTTAATTTTTAATGCATGATCTATATCATGAGTTGTCAGACGTTGACGTTTGCCATGTCTCATAAACTTTGCAGCGTCCTATAAAATTATAAGGTAAGAATAATACAATTCAGTTGGCATATATATATACATATACACACATATTATAATACAAAAGGCAAACTCAACATTAGAAAATATGTTTTTTCGATAAACCAATGTAACATATATAAGGAACAATCCTACAGAGTTTTTATATTGAGTTTACCCTTTATTTCCATATAAAAAAAAGTTTAAAAAATATTGGATAACTTTTATAAGCAACAGGTTTACAGAAACGTAGAACGAACCTCACGCAACAATCAAAAATGATCTCTGTTTGAGTTCGTCCTTTTTACTAGCAATGTCTCATTTATATTATCTATTACAACAATAGCGTATAAAATTTGATATTATTTACTACTAACTTGTATGATTTCTTTGAGTCTGTAACTGACATCTTCAGCTAAATCCTTAGCCGCTTCGTCTGGGAAATTTCCTACTCCTATGCTCTCAGCGATCACTTTTATAGATTCTTGAGATAAAGTTGTCCCGTACATAGATTCATTTTCACTCATTGTTGATATATTGTGATTGTTACATTCCATATGATATACGGTATAAACAATTATTTGTCTTATTTAAAAATGATTTGTAGTATATTATGATTTCCTATTTGGTCTAAATATTACATGTAAAATATTATTTCTCATTAACAGATAAAAGAAAATTTATCTAATGGATATTTATGATTATAAGACTAATGATTATAAGACGAAAATAATAATAATAATGATTGCGAGATTGCAAAGATTTTTTATCAAAATAAATATTTACCATCTACACATAAGTATTTGACTTTTTTCATATATTAATTGCATGAACGTGTTGGATACCTATGATATTTATTTAATTTGTTAAATCAAATTGATCACTTTTATAACCGTTCCATTGACATATATATATGATATTTTTCCATTTCTTACTTTTCGACGAATATCAAAATACATTATATTTACAAATATAATTAATACAAACTTTATAATTCCTTCAGTTATGTTTCACTTAAAAGAACCGTTCAAATCTAAAGAACGTAACGACATCAACGGCATCAGCCATTGCACTAATATTCGACGATATTTAGTTGAACATAGAAAAACATTTCGACGTTGTGTGGTAGCGTTATATTGGTTATAAAGAATTAGCCAAAACAGGTTGTTGGCGCCGCCTAGCGGCGGTATTTATAAACGCATGGCGCCTTACATGAAATTTAACATTATTTCACATATAATATATATATATATTTTTTTTATTTGAATACATAATTATAAAAAAAAACCCATTAATTTTTAACCATCATTTTTGATATGGAGGTATTTTTGTATCAATCTGAAACAAAAACAAAAGCTTCGATTTCAAAAGAATATCCAAACTTTTAGAATAAAATTTCCAAATCAATTCGATTGCATTCTCTAAATTCGTAAATTTGACAAAATATGAAGTATTTAGCGAATAGAAATAATAAAAAAAAAAATTTAATAGAGCCTATCGTCGCTATGGAATTTATATTTTTCTGAAATTCTATCGTCGTATAATGAATATAAAAATTAACTAAATTAACTAGTAATTGAAAATCGTCCCTTATTATTAAATTTAACACTAAGAATTCGAGTCTTGTTTTTCTTTACCATCGCTACATTCTTTATCAAATTCTATCGTAAAATCGTTTATTTTTATTTTATATAACAATATTTATTCATTCTGATTTTAATTTTTAAATTGTTATATTATTTTTGAACGTTTATCGATAATAGAATAATCAATATCTTGATCTTTTATTTCGATTGATATACTAATTTCATATTCTAATCTTAACACTCCTTGGATACTATGTTGCTCTTTCAATTATGTTGACCGCTCGCATTAATAAAAAAGAAAAAAATATAATTTTCACCAATTGTTATTATATAAAGAAAAGACATAGATTATGATTTTTAAGAAATTGTTTTAATCGCGTTTTGGAAATAATTATCTGCTTGGCGTCAAACGTATTTGATTTTATTTTATTTTTTCTAAAATATATAATTCTTGATTTTGCATTTTGTAAAATTATTGGTCACATTTTGATGACCGCGAATTTCCGTTCGATATCTATTTGCAATAAATAAATATTACTTTCAATTGTTGTTCTCTTATACCTTTCAAATAAGTTATAATGATGATATAACAATAAGTTTTGCAGTTGTTTCATTTGTCTAATTACACAATTATCATATGAATAAAGCATTAAAGGATTTATGTTTCTTATATTTAAAAAAAATGTACAAATTTTTAATTTTATAGGATAAGATGATTAAGATGAATTATTTGAGTATTGCTGTTCTTATATCTGCATTTATTGTAGATGTAACGATAGCAGATCCCAGTATACAAGATTTGAGCAAACGAACAGCAGATCATGTTATAAAAGATACAAGTAAACAAGTAATATTGAAATCTATATAATTGGATATAATTTATGTTAATATTTGTTATTTTTTTTTCAGATATAATTATTAATTCAATTGAAAATAATTGTAAATGTATACAATATGATTGTGGATGTTGCAAATATATAGAATTAGATACCTTTTCTCTAAATGGATCGTGTTAGTAATAAGTATTAATTATGTTAATGCATATTAATAATATATATATATTTTTTGTTTATTACAAAATATCATTTTTAGTATGTGCAAATGCAACTTATTTGAAACAGGAGTATGGTTTTTCTGTCACTGTGACATATAACAGTATCACTATAATCAATACAACAATGTCAGGTAATCTTAATGAAAATTTTTAATTGAATAAATACATTCTACACATACGCAAAGTATATTAAAATATATACGTTTTTATAGCAAAAAATCCACCGCCAATTTGCTATAATTTTCTACATTTTAAAAGTTGCTTACGTGTTTATGACATAGAAATAAGTAAAACAATTATTCATATGTGTTTCGAAGTAATGATAAAAATGTTACTAACAAAACAAGTAATACCATTAGGTTGCATTACCAATGAATTTAAATTGTTAAAGAAAATATACAAAGGATATCCCAATGTCCTAATGGTATAATTTTATATCGATGTCACATGTTATAGACTACAAATATTTCTATTGTGATCTGAAATATATATATTTTAAATATTTACGTTTAATTCCGTTGATGTTGAACATAATGTATATTCAATTATTTTACCTTTATCGATAATCAATAAATATATTTGTTATATTTGCAATTCGTGTATTTACTAATAGTAAAAAAAGGCTTCTTACAATAAAAAATTCTTTTCTTCGTATAAAAGCAAATAAAAAAAAGTACATTGTAAATTGTATATTGTAAATTGTAAATTGGATAGACAATATAATGTACCTAGTTCAGCATTGCGATCAGAAGCTTTTTCCATTCGGCTGAGCAATCATTCTGGAAAAGAGAATAAGTGAATATCGTTGGTAAAAGAAATATCGTAAAGGGGCAACCATATAATTATTCGCACACGTGCATGTTTATTAAAAACAAAATATAGATATTACATCTGTGAGACACGCGAATGATTAATACTTAATATTAAGGATGCATGATCGAATCGCTCTCGGGGAGGCTAAGAAGAAAGTCACCGTGATCTTTCGTTAATTCAAAAGTGCGATCAGAAGCCGTTTAAAGTCTTCGCTGCAGTCGTTCTGTAAACGGAAACAAAGATTTTTGGGAAAAATTAAAGTTTGCGTTAAGACGGAAGCGATCGTGTGTGAAAATTTGTACTAATCTTTCTTTTTTTCATATACATATATTTGTGTGTGTGTATGTGTTTTTGGTTTATATATATATGTATATATATATACAAACACATACACAACATGCCGAATGTCATTCTTACGCATGCATGTTCCAAAAATAAATTACAATTAGTATTATTTGTTAATTTACACACATATATATATATATTAAATGGTAAATGTACGTATTAATCAATAATCCTCGCGTGTTACTACCATATTTTTATTTATCGAAGCCCCTGGGAGAAAGTTATAAGTCGGATAACGTAATGACTAAATGCCAATCGATATCTTCATAAAATAACAAAATAACGCAAATTGGAAATACAGAATATTGTTTTTTTTTATTATTATTTTTTTTTCCTTTATATATATAGTAGCTCACAGCCTTCGTTTTGTAAGGTTTCGATTAATCCTTTCTCTTGAAAGTTTCGTATATAATGTAATTTTAAAGTGCAGAACAGCATGATCTATAAATGCGATTATCTGCATTTTTTATTCGAGGGTCAAGAAAGAATGGGGGGGGAAAAAAAAAAAGAAGGAAAAAAAACGAAACGCGAATCGGAAAAAAAAAATTGGAACACGCACACACATCATACATATATCAAATCGTATTCACCGTCAATCGTGAAAAATCGTATTGAGAAGAAACTAATTTAACTTAAATTTTAGGAGAGATAATCATTACGTATCCATCCATGGTATTAAAATACGATTTAAAAGCAAAAGGGAAGATGTTGAACGATCGAAACGTTTTCATCCGAGTAGGGCAAGCAAGAGTCTCTTGTAGTCACCGGAGGTGTCATCCTGAAATTTATGGAAATTTATGGGAAGGTAGGATTTGTATATATAGCGCAAGTGAGAGAGTTAAAAAGAAAAAAAAAGAAGAAGAAGAAAAGAAATAGTCTATGTAAACGATGCTTATGCAATGAACAAATAATATGCGGTTATATATATATACATATATATGCATACACGTGTATATACATACATAGATACATATTTTAGTGCAAATGAAGATTATCAAAATCATTTAACAAGATTTATCAACTTACATCGATGTCACCTGCAAGCGACGTCCCATAAATTTTCTGATAATCCTCCTTGATGTCACCCAAATCAATTTCCGATCGCGCTACTATTATCCGTATTAACGTTGAATCAGTAGTACCGATTCCGTTCATAGCTTTGTAAAGTCTCTCTGCGAAGTACGCGGTTTTGTCTCGGGCGCATTTCACTAGGGGAAAGAAAAAATTATAAAATTATTTTTTAATTTACGAAGAAAAGTTTTCTTTTTTTTTTCGTTCGAATTCCATGAATTCATTCGAATTCGTTTGACCAATGAGTTGATTTCCCTTACCAACTCCGAGATAACCATCTTCGAGTGATCCTGAAAATTCTTGTTTGATGGCTTCTTCCAATGAATGACCGGCCAAGCGTTCGTATTCCTTGAAAATTTGTCTCAACTGCGGAAAACTTCTCGTGATCAATACAGCGTTAAACGTACTCTCATCCGTTCCCCATTGTTCTTCGCCGGCGGCTAAAAGTTTTTCGGCATCCTCCGTCGCTGCTGCAACGTCGACTTCCGAACTTTCGTCTCTGTTTGCCTAAAAGTAATATTGATCTTGTATCAATTGCAATCGATTGTAAACAATCGTTCGTTGATATCCCTTCAACTTACACACGACAACGAAACCAGGAGTCTCTTGAAATGACCGGAAGTATCGCTCTTGAGGTCATCCTCCAATTCAGTATCGTACACTATATATATATAAATAAAAATGAAAAAAGAACAAAAGAATAATTAATTTTCCTTCATTTCGTCAGTAATATTACTCGATCTATTTTTATTTTCTTATTTACTTCTTCAACCATAGATTTTATTCGAGTTGGTAGGTATTAAAAAAAATTGAATTCGAATAAAATAGAAAACTTACGCTCTTTGTAAACGGCAGCTATGGTTTTGACCCCATAATTGCTGAGAGATGCGAGTACTTCGATGAGAGCACCCTCGTCCGTGCCCATTCCAGAAATTGCATCGTGCAACTCTTTAGCATAAAATTCGGGAAGTGGTGTCATCAAGGCGATAATGGCTTTTTCAAAATTACCGCCAAGCTCGGACTTCAATTCGGATATCAGATCTTTTCCGTACATAGTCTTAAATTTTTCAGCGATCTCAAGACGTTGAATGATTCCACGATGGGCAAGTACATCGATAATGGCTTGCTCGTCGGTACCAAAGCCCTTCATGGCTGTTCTTAAAATAGTCGCATCATCCTCGGAATTGAAAGGATCAGCCGGGTAGACGGTTGGCGTGCACTATGGAACGATGCGAGGGACATTAAAAACAAAAATGAAGGAAAAATAATTCTCTCGTACGATCGAATTTTGTTCGTTCGTATCGCGTTCGGTTAAATTCGCTTCGCGATAAAAACGTGAATATTTTAATATATGCATATTATTATACACTTGTACATACCTGCACGTGATAATATTGAGTGGGAGACATCTCTTCTCTTATCTCTAAAAAAAAAAGAAAAAAACAGGAATATTAAACAATGTTCTTATAGCATTATTTCCTTATGCGCAATAACCATTAAACGTAACAAATATCAACTATGGCGAAAGTTTGAATTATCTAAACGATCTGATGGATTTAAATCAAAAACTTGATTACTTAAGTCACTTTCCTAAACATATTACTTCCTTTGAAACATCTAAAAGATTCGTGTGTGTGTGTGTGTGTGTGTGTGTGTGTGTGTGTGTGTGTGTGTGTGTGTGTGTGTGTGTGTAAATTATATATATATATATATAAAATAAAGCTATTATCAAATCACTATCTATCATTATTAAATAGCTTCAATCACGTATCATTTAACGATCTAAGAATGTACGAACTCTCTCTCTCTCGTTTTTCTTCAATGCAACGCGAAACACCGGACATTATCGATCGACGGATACATCCTATTTCTCGTAATTACGAGGGCGAGGAAATGTATGTCGACACGTTTCGCATTAACACGCAAGGTCATCGATCTTTCGTGAATAATCGAATCATAGTTAAAAAAAAAAGAAAGGTAAGGAGAAAGACGGAAAAAAACGATAATAAAAAATAAACTTCGCAACAACGATCGACGGATTCTTTCAACGACTCATCGACGCACGTCGACCAAATAATAAACGCGATAATAATTTAAATGCGTCAAGTCCACCATTTTGGTTCTTTTCGATCTCTTAGAGAATGAAAAATGTTGCGAGCGCGTATCGTTCGCGAGAGAGGAGAAAAAATAAATAAATAAAAAAAAAAAGAAAAAGAAACTTTTATTCGTACTTCGATCTCGTCGTATTCGAAGACAAATAGAACGAATTATTCTCTGGGTGTGGCTTCCTTTACCTTTTTCTTTCGTTGGTTAAATGAAAGACGCAATCTTTTCCAAACACCGTTACCGGTACCAACTCGTCGCACGAACTGTCGGTTGCTATGTGTACTTCATACGGTATAATGAAACACTGGACCAACTGTGGAGAGTGGGGAGGATAGCAAGAAGATGAAGAAGAGGAAGAGGAGGAGTACGGGGAGGGACGAGAAGGAGTAGGAGGAAGAGGAGAAGGAAGAGAATAGGCGGCAGTGGAGAGGAGAGGAAAGGAAAGGAAAGGAAAGGAATTCAGAGAAGTCGACGGATTCGTCAGGCTATTCAATGACAAATATATACAAAATGTATTACTTAATTGCGTTGGCATGTACGTTTTCTCTATTATACAGTTATTTTTTTTTTTTTTTTCATACGACACTCCAAGAAGTCAAGTTGAGTTTAAACAAAATTATTACTAACTTGATCTTATTATTTTCTTCTTTTTCTTAATCTTCAAAGTTACTTTGGAAGTGTGACTCATGTTGGTAGAGCACTATATAATAACATTATTGTTTTCAAATAAAGAATCGTTAATATCGCATATAACTGAAGCCTCTTAAACGTCAAGCCTCTTATATTGATAATGATCGACACTGTGGTATGTAAAGTAAAAAGTAACGTAATATGTTTCTTTCTTTATTCATCAGATTGTTGCAATGAGAATAAGTTCTAGCATGGTATATTAGTATGTTAGTATTGGATAAGATCAATTGTATGGTAGAGGTATCGATAAAGATTAACACACGTTAATATATATATATATATATATATATATATATATATATATATATATATATAGCGTGTAAAATAATATTTACGTTCTATTACAAATTGTTACTCTTTTTATTTATCACGTTGTTGTAATAAAAAACGAGTTCTAAAATAGTACGCCTATACGATGATATCTAATATTTGATTAGAATTAATCGTTGATCCAATTGTCGTAACAATTATTTCGAAATTTTGCGAGTTAATGTAATAACAAAAAAAAAATAAAGGAATTTGCAAGAACAATTATAAAAGCGATATCAGTAAATGAAAATTGAAATTCGTGTGTTGACGAAATCGGTATTTAATTTATCAACGCATTGGAGATTTGTTATAATTTCTGAAGTTATATTTAAAACGTTATATCCATCTGTCAATAGTATAATGACATCATTGCTCGAAAATAGAGAACTCATTGATAATGCATAACTCAGCCTCGAACGTTTTGAAAATGGATTATATAATGAAGTATTGGTAAACAACATCGAAATTAGGGTACATAGATTGATAAGTAATAAACGTACTAATTGCGAATTAGTACAATTTTTTTCTATTTTCTTCCCCCATCTTCCTCTCATCTACTGCATCGTCAGGTAAAATAATAAATCGGATAAAACTGACTGAATAAACGTTTTATCGCAAAATGTTACTTATTTTTATCCGTCACGTTTCTGTATGCACGATGATAAATAAAAGCGGAGTGTCTTCCTTCAAAACACATTGTTGTGTCGTTGTCGTATGAAACTATATTAAGTTTTAAATGCACGTATTTTATTTACATTCGAAACATTCGCCACTGTCGTCGATCTATTGGATTGTCAAGGATGTGAAATTTGTAGAGAAAAAAAAAAAGGCAAATTAAACGTATTAACTACAAATTTCATCCTCGACGACCCAATAATTGTTCTGTTTCCCTAACGATTTATTTCGAAATTTTGTGCAACGGTCTGTGGTAACGAGAAAACAAACAAAAAAAGAAAAAGAAAAAAAGCGCGAGATAAAGAACCAATTAGGGAAATTCGTAGAAAAATTAGGAATAATGATTTAATGATCAACTTATTGCGTTCACCTTTAATGAATTTCCGGTTAATCGATAGAGACCGAAGAGACCTTAGAACGAAAAACTAGTGTATGAGGGCAATCGTAGAAACCCGATCATCGACGACGAGCAGCCGGCATCGACTGCAAGCACGAAACCGAGAGACTGAAATTTCGGATGTGTTACGTGTTGATCGATGGATACAAGTGGGAAGGGGAGAGGAAAGGGGAAGAGAGAAGATGGTCGGTAGGATCGTTGGCGACGACTACTACGACGTAACTTTGGTCGATGACGCGAGAGCTATGTTTAAGATAGCAGAAACAGAAAGAGACACAGCAGACAAGAGAGAGAGAGAGAGAGAGAGAGAGAGTGTGTGTGAGAGCAAAGAGCGTTAGTATTCGCCACCAGCGTCGATCGGAAATCACAAGAAAATAAGGACAAGGAGACTGGATGATTCATCGGAATTTAGTAAAATAAGGAGGATAGAGGAGAAGAGAGAGAGAGAGAGAGAGAGGATAGTGATATGTGACGTATCATTTCGTTAAGAGAATTGTGTTAACCAGTTTCATTTTTTTTTTCGTGACCGACTGATACTTTTTCTACGTTTTAACGCGATTTTAATATAAAAGAATGTGTGTGTACGCGCGTGTGTGTGGTTGAATATGTGAACTAATGTGTGTTTTGTCCTATAACAAATTAATTTTATATTTTGGATGAGAATTTGTCTCCTTGGTGACATTATCCTCAGAACCGGCTACACCAATAAGGCTCTCCCTTTAAATAATATCTTTTTGGTTATGATTACGTCTTATTTAGACTGATAATAAGTCAGTTTTTTCTTTTCTTTTTTCATTTTTATTAATAGAAACATTGGTATATTCGGCTATCGACCTTTCATAAAAAAGAAATAAAAATAGAAAAAAAGAAGAAAGAGACAGTTATATAACAAATGAAACAAAATAGTGATTTATAAATTTGAAGAGTGAAATGCAACAATAAAATAACAAGAAATGATATCGATTTATAACGTTTAATATTGTGTGTATGTGTTCATGTGTGTATGTGTATATGTGAGATATATCGATATGTGATGTGTGTGTAACACGTGATCTTTTTTACAATTCTCTTTCATTCGAAACAGTTAGTTTCTTCGAATTTGTTTTTTGAATGAACTGTCTTCGTTGCATTACTACACATATTTGCGTCATGTGTTACACGGAAATGAATCAGGAAAAATACGCATATATACGTCTCTACACACACATACACACATACCCAGAATATACGTTTCGATCTATAATCATAAGTGACGTGTCCTGTTATATTTTTGATATGAATAATAAAATACAATTCATGATATGAAGACGATATATTTGGGTGTAAATATGAAAAGAAAACTGTATGCATTCTTAGAAATTAATATCGTTAGTCAATAAATTATGCGTGACTCATCGAGAGTAGAATCATCGTTATCTATGACGCAATTAAGTTATATCTGTCACGCTTGTGACGTGTAATTCGTGACACGTAGGAAACGTAAAATATGACACAGTATGCAATCATACGTAACAAGATACGCGTATGAATAAATCATTACGACGAATTATTTTATTTACTCATCTTAATTTCTTTTTTTCCAATGATTAACGTTTCGTGTTTTTATATTTTATAACATATAGATATGTAGGTAGGATACCGTCAATTATAATTAATATTCACACGTAAGTACATTTAATAAAAATATATTCAATAATACAAATATATTGATAATATAATACAAATTATCTCGATCCTATTAATCCTACGGAAGTTTCCTTATCAACTACGTAAATGTAAATGACTTTATCGACGATAGCGCCATTATTAGTAAAACGTCAAAAATTAAAAGCTACAAACAAGATGTCAAATTTAAATATTTTGCGTTATTTATAATTGATATGGACATAATGTTTCTTTAATAATAACGTTATTACGGATTAGTACTTTATTCGGATAGATATTCATCAATTTTTAATGAATATTAACAATATATTTCGTTTGGTATTATCGATTTTAAAGGATTAATAAAATAAAAGAAAACAAATACTCGATAAAAAATTAAACTACCAGAGAGAGCGCAAATCGCAGTGACTTCAATCGTATATACGGTATTGATCAATACGTTAAAGTAGTTCACGGATGGCGATTGTATGTAATGTTAGTACATTGAAAGTGATAGCAGATAAAAATATAGATTATTTTGAAGTTTAATATTATTTTATTAAAGGCAGCTCTCTTTCTCTTTCTTTCTTCCTTTTTATCTTCCTCGTTCTTTCTCTTTCTATAATATTTAAAAAGAAATTCTTCATCTTTGAGAAGTTAAAAGAGAAAGGATAAAATAAATTGTTTATTCCATGATGATTTTATTCAAGACTACTTTACTTTTTGGGTTTCTAATACTGGTTAGTGGTATACGAGAGTATCAGAAGAAAGACATAATTGCTCTCAGAGAAGAGGTGCGATCTATGTTTGATCATGCATATTCTGGTTATCTGTCTTACGCGTACCCTTATGATGAATTGAGATCACTTAGTTGCGATGGCTTTGATACTTGGGGTAGTTTTTCATTGACGTTGATCGATGCATTAGATACCTTAGCCGTGATGGGAAATTTTTCAGAATTCCGTCGTGTAGCCGAGATAATAAGTGATAGGGAGAATTTTGAAGCTAATATTAATGTATCTGTTTTTGAAACGAACATACGAGTGGTTGGCGGCCTTTTGAGTGCTCATTTATTGTCGCGCAAAGCTGGTGTACCTTTAGAACCAGGATGGCCATGTAATGGTCCTTTGTTACGTCTTGCTGAAGATATGGCGAAAAGATTACTTCCTGCCTTTGATACACCAACGGGAATGCCATATGGAACTGTCAATTTGAAATACGGAGTTCCTGAGGGAGAAACAAGCATTACGTGTACAGCAGGGATAGGCACCTTCCTTCTGGAATTTGGAACGCTTTCTCGTTTAACCGGTGATCCTCTTTACGAAGAAGTTGCTATGAACGCTTTAAAAGCATTAAATCATTATAAATCTGATATTGGATTAGTCGGCAATCATATTGATGTTTTGACTGGTCATTGGACCGCTCAGGATTCTGGAATTGGTGCAGGTGTCGATTCATATTTTGAGTATTTAGCAAAAGGCACGCTATTGTTCCAGGACCCAGAGCTAGCTGCAATGTTTCATGAACACAAAGCTGCTATCGAAAAATATATTCGCAGGGAAGATTGGCATTTATGGGTTTCTATGACAAAAGGTCAAGTAACCTTACCAGTGTTTCAATCTTTAGATGCTTATTGGCCCGGTGTGTTAAGTCTGTTTGGAGAAATTGGGGATGCCATGAAATCTTTACATAATTATCATCGTGTTTGGAAACAATTTGGCTTTACTCCAGAATTTTATAATATTCTTCATGGTGAAGCTGGAACAAATCGAGAAAGTTATCCATTGAGACCAGAACTTATTGAATCTGTGATGTATTTATATAGAGCAACTGGTGACCCATATCTAATTCAAGTAGGAGTTGATATACTTAGAAGTCTACAACATAGTGCCAAAACTAAATGCGGTTATGCTACCATTAATGATGTACGCGATCATCGAAAAGCAGATAGGATGGAATCTTTTTTTCTTGCGGAAACAACAAAATATCTTTATCTTCTTTTTGATCCAGACAATTTTATTCATAACAATGGACAACAAGGTGATATAATAAAAACGCAATGGGGTCATTGTATTGTTGATTCTGGAGGATATGTTTTCAATACAGAAGCCCATCCCATTGATCCTGGTGCACTATATTGCTGTCGCAGGATACAAAATATGTTACCGGATAAAATATCAACCTCAGATAAATTTTTTACAAGATACGATTCAAAAGAAGGATACAATACAAAAGATACAATTCATAAAGATGATAATATAAATAAAAATGACACTGATAATTTTGTTAAAATAGTAAAATTATCACAATTAAGACATAAACCTGTAAATAAAGTGAAAAATAATAAAAAGCATGAAAATGTTAAAAAATTAATTATGCAAGAATTATCTGAAAATTTTTCGAAAAGTGAAGATGAAACTGATAAAAATAATACACTTCATTCTGATTCCGCAAAGATGCAAGTTACAGCAAGACCAAATGTAATTTACAAGGCTGATGACAGCGATACTACAGATACTTTTGAGACATCTACTACTTCAAATGATCAATATGACCCCGCAACAGTTCAAAATAATTCAAAACTATTTAAGAAAGTAGTTAACAACCAAATTACAAGATTTGAACCACAAATCATGTTAGAAAATATTAGAAAAAAAAATATGTATCCAACAAATACTACAGCAAGATCGATGTATCAGACTTTGTCCTGCCAGTCACAATCATTCTTACAACGAATATCTATTATAGGAGAATTCTTTTGATACTTATTTAAAAAATTTTACTTATATAAATTTTTGTTTTTTATTTTATTCGCCTAACAAACCTTTCTTTAAGTTTATTGTTAATGTAATCGTATTAAAAATATATTTTTTTGAATCCAAAAAAAATGTCCACTTTTGAAGATATATACATCTGTTGTATGGTAATTTTTGATCCGTACTCTAATGATAACGAGACAATAATTGTTATCTGAAATATAAAAAATATATTGCATTTTTGTTGTGTAAAAATTTCATTGATCAATGTAGGATCGAGAGGCGAAATATTTTCATTGTGTCTATAAAGAAAATCATTATTGACTTTATTTATGATAATACGTCGACAATTTTTTTTATGTAGAAATATCAATAAAGTCGTTAATGAACTTCCAGGTAAATACTAATAATAATGTAAATACTAAAAAACACTAAGTAAATATGTTAGAATCAAAATTATTTAACAGAAATGTTCTCCTCGAGAAATTCGTACACAATACGATATAAAAATTGAAAAAGTATTCCATATTCAATATTCACGAGCCTTCAAATAGATGCTTTTTTGTTATAATTATTTTTCACCGTGCATTTATTTTTGGGAAAAATTTATCTATCGTTTGTATTTTGTTTCGTAACTAATCAACACATCATTCTGATTAATAATATATCATAAATCAATATTATATAAAAATTTTGCTCTAATTCTTGACTATCCGAGTATCGTAAGCATGTTGACTCGTACAAATATACATATGCAATTAAAAACTTCATTAATGAAGAGGATTAACACTTTAATGACAGGTACAAATTATAAATATTTTCAGCGATACATCAATAATTTTATGCAATATACATATATGTATTGATTGATGATAATAAACGATTTATCTATATCCCAGAATATATGTAATATTCGTAGGCAATATGAAAGCAACAGAAAGTTCGGAAGTAAAGAAAGAAGAATCGGAACGTATGAAGAAGTTTCATGAGAAACTCAAATTACAACCGATACCACGTATGTAAAAATATATATAATTTGAATTTACCAAAGCATAAATATACACTTAAAATTATAAATATTGTATTAATTTATCGTAAAATTTTTATATGTTATTTATATAAATAGGTGTACAACCGGGCGAACGTTTCGTTGATTTGGTTTTGGCGGAAACTGATCCTCAAACTGGTGAATTAATCACAGATAGCGAAAAGGAACCAACCAAATGGGGTGATTGGCAAATTGGTGGAAGGGTGAGCGACTTTTGACCACAAAATACTTTTATATCTTTCTTTCATTCAAAGATATAAATGTATATCCAAAGTACAAGAAAAAAAATAACAATTTCAGTTCAACCTTGACTTACAAAATTCATTCATATCAATGTAAATCTTATTTGATAAGTAAATAATGGTACTTATGTTTTCTTTTCTCTCTAAATACACAACTACAAGTTATATTTTTCATGGTGTTATGGTTGTCAATGCTAGGTGAAATGATATACATTAGATCCTTTTTTAATTTATTAATTAAATATATAGTAGGGGAAATTCAGTATCTAATTTATAAATAAATCTTTATTTCATAGGATCTCGTAATATGCGCACTGAATACTTTATAAGTACATAGAGTAGACAATTTTCTAATCATAAATTTGAATAAGTGACAAAGTATTGAAAAAAAGTACGAAATTGAATGGCACATATAGATATATGGAATATATCATGAACGATTTATTGTTTATAAAAATACGTTGCACTCGAGTTTTATTAACGCTTAATCTTGTGTATTACCAGTAAAAATGAATGTACATAATTATCTTATTTATTTATTTAAAATTTCTTATATATATTCGTCACATTTACATTTTTGATATATATATATATATAAATAGCTTTTCTAAAAAGTACAGAAAAATTCTTTATTAATGTTAAGCATATTAGCCAAAGATATAAATATTTTTTAATATTTGATATTACTGTATATATCGCTTCAAAAGCTCACCAAATTCTGTATTTAATCCTCTGAAAATACATTAGACAATAATAGATTATTAAATTAAATTAACAAAAGATCCAACAATAAGTATTCTTTCATGGAAAATTATATACCAAATCCCCCATTTTTATACTTTTTTATTCAACATAGTTTGAGCAAAGACTAAATATAAAACAAGTTTTTTAATGTTAGGATTTTGTTTTTGAAATGAACCAATGCAAGAGAATACTTCTCAAGTTGTAGTTTTATAGCAAGTAATACAGAAAATACAAGATCTTATTCATGAGAAGTAGAAAATAAAACTTAGAAAATATTTACATAAAATATTTTTTTTGTTTTTTTTTTCTTTTTTGTTTTTTTTTGTTTTTTTTTTTTTTTTGTAGGAAGTTCCCTATAGTCTATCCCCCTTGTTTTTGTTTTAAATAGTGCAAAGAGAAATATTTGTCAAACCTTATTATCTCTTGTGTAAAAAAGTACATTTGGCTAATCCCAAGCATTACCTAATATAACAATTTCTATGGTAATGCATAATAGATTAAAAATATTTGTATAAGTGTAAAATTTCATTTTATAGCTATGGCAATGGGACATCATATCATTAAAATTTTCAAAAGAGAAATTAAATATTCTTAAATATATAGTAGAGAAGAAAATTAATCAGGAAATCATAATACATAAATACAGTATTATTGAAACCATCCGCGCTCGTCAGTCTTTCATCTAGCATCGACGGACCTATAAACTATAGTTAAGGTGTAGCATCGACGGATCTATAAACTGTTGTTTTAAGGTAGCATCGAGTTGTTAAAAATTACAGATCTTATAACGATTTATAAACTATAAAGTTTTATTGATAGCTAACACATCCCGCATCATCATATTTCTGAGTGTCCATAAGGCATTCACCACATTTCCATGGTTGCCCACACCATTGCCCAACCATTCAGCAGGTAATTTTGTTAAATCAGGAATTTGTGTGTTTTCAGGAGTAGCATTCATTTGTTTATCCCAATTTGATATGTACCGGTTTTCTACATTTAGTCCTTCAATATACCTGCGGATCAATCGCAATACTGTATATATATATATATATATATATATATATATAGACATATATAGATATATATATTTATGGTACTTATCTAAGTTTGATCTCGTTAAAGAATAACTTTTATGTTAGTAAATGTGAATCAATGTCAAGTATAATAACTATTCTGATTATAACGATTGTACATTCTTATAATGTACGGTCTTACCGTAAATATGCATCCGAATGTAATACTCTACTCGGTCTTGGAGGAACAGCAACAAACATTGGTTCGGGCTGTTTGGTAGCTGGTATATTACTTGTCTGTGTTGCTGCGGCTGATGTTTCTAACGCATATCGATTATGAAATAATAAAAATATTTTCTAAAATTTATTTAAAATTTATCGAATACTCTTTACCTGTTTCCATTGGTGGGAGTATTGTCGGGCCTTTCGAAGCCATGTAATTTCTGAAAAAGATGCGAATTAATTAATATTTTTCAAATATATTTATTTATTATGATATATTTATTATATTTTATAAAATAGTAGGATCCGTACTTGCTCCTTTCAGACGGTGGTATGATACGTCCATTTGCTTTGAGAATATGCACCTCTTTAACGTGTCTAGCAAGTCTCTGTACACTCGGAAATGGTGGTACAGATTTTTTAGTACGGCCACAACCACGCCATTGACATTGAAAATCAACATCTATAGAATACATTGAACGGTATTATTACAGATTATAATATTATTATAGGTATGACTTCTTGACTATTTCATATTTTACCAGGAGCGGCATTTATAAAGGATGATTGTACGTGTCCATTTTGTTCAGCGATACAATGATCGATGCAATCGGTCATATCTTCAAATTGCCAATCACAGTTGTCCCAACAACATTCATACACTACATCTTGTAAAGCATTCGATCCAACTGTAACAGATGATCCCTTCAATTGTCCTCCATCTTCGTTCATCTTAATAGCTCTTTCTTCCCAAGCTTGTTTCTCTCCTGCTGGTAGTTTTCTCCACTGAAATATATAAATCATTTACAATATATTTTTTTCTTTTCTTTTATGTACATCATAAAAAAAAAAACGAATTTGAAAGGGGGATTAAGTATGAGAGAGAGAGATATCTCATTTCAATATTCTTAAATATAATTAAGCGTGTATACCACACGTCCATTCAGATTAATTATTATATTGCATAGTTTGACCCCTTCAAATATATATTTTTTTTTTATAATAAAATAGAGAATAATTGTGAAGAAATAAATACCTCATTACCAACTATTCTGCTAATCTCTCCAAAGGATGACTCGGGATTGTTTTGTGTAATTTGCGTTCGCATTTTACTCGAATATAAAATATAGCCCGTAACTAATTTTTTACCCGTCGTTTTCTAAACAGAAGAAAACACAAATTATAATATCACCGTATATGAACAAATATTGCCCGTACAGCTTCAAGAAGAGCACGTCCAATTTTGGATCTATAAAATGCTGTTAGAGAATGAAAATTCAATATGCAAAAACACAAAGTATGCTGGCATATTTCATTATATAAAAATTAAGTGAAAAAAAAGAATTATAATATAACAAGTGACGATTTGGTAATAAGCAAATAATTTCACCGTAGAGCTTACCTTTTTAGATGACACAGGTGTCTGAATATTGGAGAGCACCGGTTGAGCTTCAGTAGATCCAACAGATGGTGGACCACCAGCATCCATGCTGTCCTCCCCAACTCCTACTCCTACTCCCACTCCTAATCCTACTCCCATGCCTAATACATCAGGTTCCAGCTTCGGTAACAATGGCGATGCTTCCTATACCATTTATGTTTTGTTATTTTCATTATTCGTTACCTTTTGTTATATTATTTGTTAAGTTTCGAATATATAATCTTACACAATATTAAAACAACGGAATACATTTTAACATAGATTTTGCAGTTATTATCCTTTTGTATTAAAATATGCATTATGTGTTGAATTCAATTATTTTCTTTTCAATAAAATAGCTCAAGCCCCAAGAGGATATATACACATATATATATATATACCCTCTATATCATCATAAGATATAATATTTCTATTTAAGTTTAATTTAATTTGCAGTATAAAGATTAGTATTTTATGCACTCCATTTAAAGCATTTTTTTTTTTCATTTCTACATGTGTGTGAATTAGCTTAAAGCGACATGGAAGCAAGAACTTTTTGATGGTGTTGCATATCTATTACGTATTTAACAATATAAACCCAACAGGTGCTCTGAATGTCTTTCTTGTATCTAAATTATTGCTCATCCTATAAAGTGCTATGTGTAAGAACATAATTGCACATTATAATAAAAGAAAATAAATATGCTGGCATAAAATAACATCATGCATATTGACAGATTGATACACCAAGAAATAATAAGAATAACTTTTTTCTTTTGTTTTGTTTTTTTTTTTAAATTATTAATGATCTAATTATTTTGAAAGTTAATTTGTTGCATCAATCCATGTAGTATTAAATACATGCAATTTTGATGTTGCTTCCCTCATGATAGATAGTACAATTTTGTAAATTAGTAATTACCATTTCAAACTGAGCTGAACTGGGCGTGACGGACTTGACTTGATTTTGCGTCTGAGCCACGTCACCCGGAACCTACAACACACGCATTACATGCCAAGCAATAATTTTATAGTTAGTTGCGTATAAGAAGGAAGCTGTACATTGTTATTTTTAATCTATCTGATTTTAAGGTGTCATTAATATTTAAGTTAATATATTCTGCATGGAAGTACACTCACTTTAGCAGGATTAATTGGTCTCCGGAAGAAATAAATTTCATCTTCAGTAACGGTAGCACTATGGTTAAATTTTTTTAATCCTTCTTGATTTAGTTTCTTCATAAAATTTTTACTTTCATCGTAAAGAGATTCACAAATATATATATCATCTTCTGGAATTTCCGTTGGTCGACCTATTAATTTGTTATTAGTTTATTAATTTCGCCAAGCATATTATCGCATTTATAAGTTGTTTTAATTAGAGGTTTTATTAATATTATATAATATTTTATATACATACTGCATATATATTCTCCATAATCGAGGACGGCACATTTTCCAACAATTGCAACAATAGGGTGGGTACCATCGACTGTTGATAGAAATAATTCTTGCTTATAAAATAATTTAGTAGGTGCATGTGGAATTTCTCCTGGCATTAATAACCAGGGACCTTTAAAGTAACATTTTCCACTGCAAAACATTAAAAACTTTTGTATTAAGATATTTCTTTTCTTTCCAAACTATTCATGAACTTTACAAACTTTTGTACATACTCTTTTGTTGCCCATATTGCATCAACTTGAGCAATTTGCTGTCTGCCACCATCTGTTGCGACATAAACAAAATCTCCAGTTTTCACAGACCCAGCACACGTATTATATTGTTCATAGTATGTATTTTCAGTATCATCTGGATTGTATAATATTACATTCTACAATATAAAAGGGTGAGAAAAAAAGGTTTATGAAATAAATTCATAGAAATATTAAAAGTCAAATTTAAATTAATTGATCACATACAGGCCTTTCTTTTTCTGTCAATTTCTCTCCCTCTTCTAATTCAGCAATTTCTTCCTTATGCTTTTCCAATCTTTCTTTATACACGGAAATAACACGTTTTGGTTCTAAAAGCTTTTCTCGTGGGATTAATTTTAAATGATCCGGGTCAAAATTCCATACTTTGATCTTTTTAAAAGCCCTTGCTTTTGTGGAATATCTAGATTCGCATACATAAACGTCTTTTTCCAAAAACCCTTCTGGTTGCATTCTAAAATAATCTTTTACACTTAAAACACAACATCTGCCTGCGACTTTAATTAATGGTACTGCAACATGCGCATCGCTTTTAAATAATTCTTTATCAAGAAATTTTCTAGATGCAACATGATAGGTTTCACTCGGTCTGTAGAATAAATTTCCATATAACATTTGTTGTCCTTCTGTATTGGTCCAAAGACGTTCTATCAATACCACGCTATATTCCATGCCTCTTTCAGTTGGTTCTATATAAGCAAAATCACCAGCTCTGTATACTTCTTGATTAAAACTCATAGATCCACCACCATCGTTATGATTACCCTCTGTATTAGTATTAGTTTCAGAATCCTGAAATAAAATTTAATGTGATATATTCTTAACATTTATTATTATACTATTATTAATTTTGAATTAACATAGAATAACATTAACTGACTTTAGTTTCATTCCCA
Organism: Dolichovespula media; assembly: GCA_911387685.1. Classification (NCBI taxonomy): domain Eukaryota; kingdom Metazoa; phylum Arthropoda; class Insecta; order Hymenoptera; family Vespidae; genus Dolichovespula; species Dolichovespula media. The sequence goes on from OU426868.1 coordinate 3,619,961, forward strand.
TCACAACTTTCATCTTCGTTAGGCATGGCTAACTCCTGTTGATGTTTAATACGTTTCAATTCTGCTACTTGTGCAGAAAGGTCAAGTAATGTATAGTTTAATGCAGGAGAATGTAACAAATCTCCTCCACGTGTTATGTCATCACGTGTGCGCAAAAAAAATGCTTGCAATTCAACGCTATCTTCAAAAGGTTGAGAATCTGTACGCGAGAGTCTTCTAGCTCGCTCCAAACATATGAATACGTCTTCTTGAAATCGATCCAACCTTTTATAAACACCTCTATCTAATCTTCTTTTAATTAAATCCAATGATAATCCTCGTATTCTGTAATACAAGACAAACATTTATTAATAATCTTTAAACAAATCACTTCAGTAAATAAACAATGACATACTTTTTTCCTTCTATAATATCATGTTCTGGAAGTTCTGCCATAGAATCTGAATAACATCTTCCTTCTTCATCTTGATGATTATAAAGAGCTGTAAATATTGTTGCTAATATTTCTTGAATCGCCGCGGATACGTCCGGTACACTTTCATCGTCCTCGCTCAATTGTAATTTAGTTTGTAATACTAGCCGTTGGAGAATCAAAGCATCCTAAAATATTATTTGATCTTAATTGTTTTTATAATGATTTGAAAACACGAATACTCTTAATATTTTTTATTTTCTTTCTCATGAAATCTAATAAGTGTCTATGCTAATTGTAGATATTTACTTCTGCTTCGTTTTTTTTGTATTTTTTTCTTGTACGTTGATCTACATCTTTATCTCTTAATAGTCGGATAAAACAAGGTCGAACTTTTAGAGGTTTGTGATTATTAACATTATTTAGTTGTTGGATATAACCTTGATTGTTCATTTTTGAAAGCCTTTAAGTATTCAGTACAGATCAGACAACTAGACCACAATGGAGTATTAATTAATTTAGAAAACTTTCACGTTAATATTCGAACCGTGAATAACATTTTGATACGCTTGATATACGGAAAAACGAAATGGATTTTATTTTTTCATAATTTTTTATACTTTAATGATCGTAATTTTTATTAATTCACGCGATTATTAAACCGACGATAGCACGAAGGATGCGGATTGTACGTAACCTCAAACCCTTTATCCGTAAACAGCCTAAGCTTTCCATGTTTTAGCGCGAAATTTCAATCCAAGTATTGGCGTTTATCGTTTTCGTACTCTGCATAATTACGAACAATAAAATTTACAATGATTTTCAATCGTTCAATTTTAAATTTGTCAGGTTTTATTTTAACAAAAATTAATTCCGTTTTGGTTGGAGTAAAAATAGTTCTTTAAAATTTGTAAAAGAAAAAAAAAAAAGAAAAGAAAAAGGAGGAAAGTAGTTATTTGATGAGCGAATATTTTTTTTCTTTGTATAATAAAAATAGTTCTTCCTAAAGTATTTTTAGGAATAATTAAATACTAATGTATTTAAAATATTAAATACTAATGTATTTAAAATATTAAATACTAATGTATTTAAAATATTAAATACTAATGTATTTAAAATATTAAATACTAATGTATTTAAAATATTAAATACTAATGTATTTAAAATATTAAATACTAATGTATTTAAAATATTAAATACTAATACTAAAGTATTTTTTATAAATTGTATAATGTTAATTATAATGTGATTAGGTTAACAAAATCACATTAAAATTCGTATATTTTTATAAAAGATCCATGCTTTTGTTAGAAGTGAAATAAATAGAATATTAGAAATATATATTTTTTGTTAACAAGTGCAATGAATTGACAAATGATAGAATTAGTAATTTCCTTTAGTTACTTACATCAACAATTACGTTATTTCTATGATCTGCAAAAATACAAACCTTATATATCTGAGAATCAGGTTCATTGTATTTGCAAGCATTATCAAACATTAATATAAAATCAGACACCAATTCTTCCAGACTATCATACCCATTATTTTTTAAAGATGATGCTATTTTTTCCATGTTCATTGGCTGTTTAATAACTTCATAATAATCTGGGTATTCATTTTTATTTGGCAGTTTCATAAAAATAAGAGACAATTGTCTCCCTTTTGCATCATGGTAATCTTTTATAGTGTCATACATAGTACGTAATTTTTGTAAATGTAACGGTACTACCTTCTTTGGTCTCCTGTATTTAGTTTTTGTTTTTTTTTAGAATTTGTAAATAAAATATTACAGAAGGCAATATATATATATGTATATATAAAATTTAAAATTATATATATATATATATATATATAAAATTTAAATTTATATATATATATAAAATTTAAATTTATATATATATATATAATTTAAATCTGTTTAATATTATCATTGCATTTATTATATATTATAACCCGAATATGTATTAAAATCTTCACATACCCGACGTTCCTAGTAGGCGTAGAAGCTGTTGATTTAGGTTTAATTGGTTCAGGTAAAGGACCTAACTCTTTTACCTTATCCATTAAAACTTTTTCTAATGTATTTGCATCTTCGTATATTAAAGAACCTTCCTCATTATACTGACGGCAATTATTAAACATTAACTAAAAATGTTGATCATTATTTATCCGACAGATCGTATTCAAAATCGAGGAATTTATAATTCGCCTATTATTAATTTATTTTAATGCAATACCTTAAAATCTTGAATCAATTCATTCTCATTTTGATACTTTTCTGCTTTTATATTAGCCTCAATGGCCAACATATCTATAGGTTCTGCTATTACTTGATAATAATCTGGATATAATTTTTTCGAAGGTTTCTCCATAAACATTAACATCGGCTGTCGACCACCATCTTCGCACTGAAATATTAAAAATTTTATAACGACGGCCATTAATGAATCCACACAAATTTGGAATTACTTACAACGTATTCTATGACACATTTAACTAAAGCATATAAACGCTTTTTCAATGGTATATTATCCTTATATTTTCCCCGAGTTAAAAGATTAGACGCTCTTTTAATAAGCTTTGGCTGTTGCGAACTATTTTCAGATTCGCTATCCGAATCCGAATCCTACAAATATTAAACGATAAGCAATCATAATATAAAAATGTAATAAAGGAGATACGAACAAATGCGTAAATTGTTACTTGAAATTGATCGAACAAATGGTAATATTTAAAATATTTATGTAATAATATTAATGTGATACGTATAATCGTAAATGATTGTGAATATATGGAGACAAGAAAATGTAATAAGGTTTACTTACCTTATAATAACTTTCATTTACCTGATCAAACTCTAATAATTCTTGTACTTTCTCTTGCATTATTTTTTGCAATTTTACAGCACACTGCAGAATAAAAAAGAATATATGTAATATATATACGATGTCTAATCGTAGAATGATTATATTGATTAAAAAAATATAAATATGGTGATTACCTTGTATAATCTAGAAGTATGAATATTATATTTCTTAGCATTTTCAAACATAATGTTCATATCACCAGCAACTTCACTTACAGTACCATATTCGCCTTTCTATAAGTGTTATTTTTTTTTATTTATATATATACATATATAAATATATACAAAGCAAAGTAATCATTATATTGTGGAATTCATAATAATTTTTCATATATATACCTTTATTTTTGTACGAATTTGTAATAGAGATATAGGATTTTTAATCATCTTATAATAATCAGGATACAATCGTTTCGATGGTAATTTCCAAAAATATTCACTCATTCTAACACCTAAATAAAAGTATTATCATTAATGTTAATATATATATATATATATATATATATATATATATGTAATTATACATTTTATGTACACTATGTAAATGATCATTTAATAAAATACCTTGATTATTAGGAGCCGTTCTAATAGTTTGAAATAGTTGCCATTGTGGATTATCTGCCTCTTCTGTTTCTGGAGATTCCTCTTCTTCATCATCACTTTCTTCATCTTCGTCTGGTAATAATGCTGTTTGTGCTATCAATGACTGTGCCATCGTACGACTTCCTCTTTTACTTCGCGTTGAAGGTGCTGTGCTTGCGATTTTTATACTGTTATTACCCAATCCGGTATCTTGTCTCTTTGCAGCCATTGTAATAATTTTCTTTAAAAGCTTAGCATCCTTGTAAATTTGTGAGCCTGGCTCATTAAAATGACACGCATTTCTACACATTAGCATTAAGTCCTTTTCCATATCTCCAATACCGCTATATGCACCTTCTTGAATTTTTCTTGCAACAGTTTTTAAATCCACTGGCGTTTCGATTACATCATAATATTCTGGATACAACTAAAATGTTTTTTAACATTCTAAACAGTGTGTATAAATTATATTAATTGTAAGGTAAGTAATGTGATCATGAAATAAACCTTTTTAGACGGTTTTAATTGGAACATTGTATGCAATGGCCTGTTATTGTCAGTAGGATCTGTAGCTGTCATAACTGCTGCAAATAAATCTTCAAATTGTTGCATGGTCTCCTCATCCGGATTTGTTGAACTTTCAGAGGTATCTTCCGCGTCATCTTGCTTTAAGGTAGCTTTACGTGCCTAGCATAATGAAAATATTGATTTACTTTATCTTTGTATACATTTCATCATATATTCTTAGAAAATGGCTACCTACCAATCTTCCAACTTTTAAAATTAGTTTCCCTTTAGGCTCTGGATCTTCATATTCCTCCATAATACGATTTTTGGTGTTTATACATAGTTCCCAGAGTTCAGTGGCATCTTTGTACTCCGGCGATGTACGCTAATGAAGAAAAATTAGTTTGAAATATATAGTATCAATATTAACTGAGAAATAGATATCTTGTATTATACATACAACAATAATGTAAATGATGTAAATGATGTAAATTAATGTAAATGAAATAAAAATTAATTAATAAAAAATATGATATAAGAAATAATAACTCTTTTCCTTTAATAATACCATATAAAAAGCTTTGGCATTGTTGACCATCAGTTGAATATCTGCAGCCAAATCATCCATATCACGATATTCATCTGTTTTTAACTTTTGTTGAACTTTCAGGAGATCTATTGGATTTGATACTACTTCATAATAACCTGGTTCTTGTCTACGTTTAGGCACACGTATAAATGCATCACATAATAACGTTCCATCTTCTTTCTTTTGATTGCGAAGAACGTCGTACAATTGTTGGCACAAGTCACTCTGTATAAAAATTATGTACGGATTAGTACGTATATATTACGCTAGAACATAACAATCGTTAAAAGATTTTATTTCGGCTTAATAAAAAGTAAAGAGTTAATATTTAAATTTATAACGTGATTAGTAAACAAAACGCAAAGGAAATTAAATGTACAATAATATATATATATATATGTATATATATATATGTATATATATATAGCTTACAGGATCTAATTTTTTTCTCCTTTTCGTTGGTTCAGGCGGTAAATCTTCTCCATCATCCTCTGTGCCACGACTTGCAACAGATGAAGTTCTACGACGCTTATTCATCTTGCCAGATCTTAAAACACATCAATGGCAATTATCACCATATTTACAAAAGTACAGATAGCATTAACTTGTACAGTCTTAAATGCAATGTTATAAAAGTAAGTTCTTAAAAGTATACACAGATAAGGTTCTTGAACTTATACATTCTCAACCTAAACCAATGTAACAATAGTATGAGCGCGCGTGTGTAGTAAGTTGACGAAGACAAAAATAGGATAAATAATTGAATATTGAATATCGTATACACACCACGTTTTTATATAAAATACACTCCAACGAATAGAGATTCTAACGAGCTGGGTATTATGTACGATGGTAATCATACGCATAGTACGGCGGCCACAGCTAAGAAAATTTCGCCGCCATGATAAGTCGCCACTGTGCTTTAAAATGCATGACTTCAGAAAATTTCAATTTTTCAAATGATATCTCCTTAGGATGGAAGAATTTCACGTATGAAATGATTAACGGAATATTTTCGTTTGTACTTATTAATCATCGACGTACCAACGTTGAAACATCATTGGCATTTGTAACCGTAAACCTTTCAACTAAAATTTGCCGCCATACCGTAAACCAATCTGCGTCGTCGTTAATCGTACGGTCAAAATTTCCTCTTGATCTCCATGTGGCATAACATTTATCATAATTTTCTATTATCACCTTTATTTAAAATTATAACTTAGGGCTTGTTCATCAATAATATGCATGTAAAAGTTTTCGTAATTTATTTTATCCCTGTAATTACGTTTTTCACCTGTAATCAACGATGACACACGACTTGAACGACGCCATGCCGTAATCACAAGCAATCGTATGTTTAGAACAATGCGCACCCTATTACGATTATCGCCTACTATCTCAGCTATTTCGTTTTTATGCGATGATAAAAAAGTACTACGAATTCATTTTTAAAGCGTGCGCTTTTTTCTTCTCTCTCTCTCTCTCTCTCTCTCTCTCTCTCTCTCTCTCTCGATAATTAATACCACCAAAGAATAATACTTTCGTTCAATCATTTATTTCTTTTCTTTTTTAAAGTCGCGCTAATTAAATACTTCACGGATTATGGTATTATATCGATGTTAATCGAATTAAAACGATCGAAGTTAATTTCAATAACGAACGTTAAATATCTTTGACTTTTCCGTTTAAACATTTAATTCAATTTTGCAACGACTCGTTTTGCAATACCAATGGACAAGAAATTTATCTTATCGTCCGTAAGTAATACAATAATACCGTCGCGTCGATAAGGTAGAACATTCTATCGATAACAGGTTTAAATGCACAATAAGATTTAATAAGTTTCTATTCGAAGTCTCCTCCCCCCAACCCACCATAAGACACCATCAGAATTTGTTTATTTGCAGTGATACGAGTTAACGACTTTCGAAACGGACAGTTTACGGGGGAGGAGGGGGAGGGGGAGGGAATTCGGGACGTATTTTACACAATCCTAATGTTATTCTTAAAAAGGAAAACCGTACAAATAATTACGAACGATGGATATTTTTTTTCTTTCTTTTTCGTTCGACAACGAAATTACAAGGGATGATTGTTGAAATGTCCGAGAGATCGTTAAAAGTATAATGATAGAAATTAATTTTGATAAGGAAATAAATTATAGCCGAGAACGAGCTAACTTATTTTATGATCTAATTCGTTAGGGTTCAATTCCGTATTTTTCTTTAGACGAAGTTTCTCTCTCTCTCTCTCTCTCTCTCTCTCTCTCTCTCTCTCTTTCTCATACTCTCTCACTGTCTCTATCTCGTAGGCTTCTTGATGACAAATTGGAATTACTGGTAATAGCGTTAGTTTAACGTTGGTTGTTAACGAAACTTGTAGGTTAATTGAATTTATCTAACTACGCGTAGAAATCCATGCGCAGAAATTTAACTGGGGCAAGATCAGTTCGTAGCAGACGCGGAGGGATTTCTACGTAATTTGAGAATGGTTTTATGGGAAACGGGAAAAGGAAATGATGAAACGAATCGTGAATTATCATCATCTCGAATTATTATTTCATATATTATAAATTTCGTATTTCATGATATTCGTTGTTTCTATAAATACCTATATATATATATATATATATAAAATACGAGAATTATCTACGAGAATTTCGTGAAAAACGTTTGTGGCAAATCTGTTAATATCCTTGTCAAGAAAAAAAAAAAAAAAAAAAGAAGAAAAGCTAATTCATGTTATTCTCTCTCTTTTCGCATTTTATTTTTCTTAGTCCGTCTTTCACCGTCGATCTTCTTCAATGCGCGCTTTTTCGTCGCTCGTTAAAATTCTCGACAATTTTTCTGCTGACTTTTCGACGTCGTACAATATAACGGATCCGTCCCCCGTTATACTGTCATTTACGCTGATGCAAAAACTAGATGCGTGTCCTATGACGATTTACCGAGCCTCCCCTCTCCCGCCACACCGAATACGAATTCTTCTTACTCTTGCGGAACTCTCTTATAACACGGTTAATTCATATCGTATTACACCGAAACCGGTCGTATCTCTCTCGGATGCCGTATTTTATCTTCTCTCAGGTACCATATTTTAAGAAAAAAAAAAAAAGACAAAAAACGCCTGACACGGTATCATCGTGTATAATTATACGACTAACATTAACCACCTTCAAATATAAATAATTTTAAATGGGCCATGAAGAAGTTTATTTTTTTTATTGCATTTAACAAAGGAGATATTCAATTGACATTTCATTTATAATTAATCTCTTATACATATTACACAATCACACTTACATACACATATATATATATATGTATGTATGCATGCATATATTGGGTCGTCCGGAAAATTCGTGCCGATAATATTTTGACAATAATAATAATAATAATAATAATAATAATAATAATAATAATAATAATAATTTAATAAATGTACATTAAAATTAAAATCTTCTGCTTTTCAAAATTCGGCACGAACTTTCTGGACTACCCAATAGTACAACTTATTATAATAAATTTATAATAACATTTTAACTATACATATATATGTGTTATAACTAAATTATTAATAACATTTTACTATATATACGTATATAGGTATATAAAAATTACAACGAATAAAGCTGAAAAGCTGACGATGCCTTTCGATTTATTACTGATTGAAAAATAAGTGAGCTGGTTGAGTGGTTAGAGTTTCATTCGAAATTCAAAAGATCCTTCTTCTTCTTCTTCTTCCTCTTCTTCTTCTTCCCGTTCAAGAGACTATATTTTCCCTGCACACGCTATAGTCGACATAAATATTCCTCTCGGTGCATACGTTCTCAAACCATCCGTGGTGCACTGGATGCGACTATGGTTATATATGCAAGTGCACGTAGCTAGCCATCGTAGCCAGATACCAAAGGGGGTGGGTGTATTATCATTTCTTACGGTCGTCAGACACGCCAAGGGGTGCAACAAGAACTTTGTCTTCGCACTTTTCGCCTATTCTTTGTCAGTAATACGAATCTTTGACGAATCTTTTACGATTTGTCGATCCTTATTCGTTATATCGATGAATTATGATCGATGAATATTTTACGTCACTCGAAAATTTTTAAAGCGCGTTTTAATAAATGCTAACGTCGATGATGTTTTATATTTGAAAATTTTTCAACCCATTTTCTCTCTCTTCATATATGTATATTTTTTTCTTTCTTTCTTTTTGTTTGGGTTTGTTTTGTTTTTTCTTCTTTTCTTAACCGAGTTTCAATAACCACCAACTTCGGTAATTTTCTATTTCTTAAAATACGAGAAATTTTCTAAGCGAGTTTTTAATAAGCTTTTTTAACGACTTCTTAATAACTGCTAATTAATAACTTCATTTTTTGCGTGTAATTATATATTATTTTCTTTTCATTAAGATTATAAAAACATTTTCTAGAAGATAGAACTTTTAGATTTTGTATTGTAAAATTTGCGAATATTGAAATTCGTATTACATAAACAAATTTTTTTGGCCTTAATGTAATAAAATTTTACATTGTCTGTCAGTAATTACTGTTAAAGAAAGAACAGAGTTATTCATTATAAATAATTATTATTATGTTACAAAAGAATCACGAGAGAGAGAGAGAGAGAGAGAGAGTTTTACTAACAAGAAAAATAATATGGTGTAAGTATCTGAGGTATTATTACCAGTCTCAAATTTTTAAATAATTCATAAATTTTATCATGACTTCCATAAATATATAATCAGTACACAGATATGTACATAAAAAAAAGCTTTCAAGAAACTCCAAACACACTGAATATTTTTTTTTCTTTTCTTATATTTATTTTTTCTACATTTATTTTTTTCTCATCGAATTTTACAAGAAAAACAAAAAATGAGAAACTTGAAGTACGTGGAACGCATTTTATTTGCATTGCTATTTTATTTGCTTATTATTTATCTTCTTCTTCTTCTTCTTCTTATTATTATTATTATTATTATTATTATTATTATTATTATTAGGATTATTTCCATTCGTGATATACTGTAAAGTAACGTTATGTTCTATCGATTTTGTTATTTTCTCACATCAATGTAGCATTTGAAACTTTCTCACTCTCTCTCTCTCTCTCTCTCTCTCTCTCTCTCTCTCTCTCTCTCTCTCTCTCTCTCTCTCTCTCTCTCTCTCTCTCTCTGCCCATTGGCAATAGACAGAAATTCACAAATTGCTGGAATTACCCTGGCATATATAAACGAACACGAATAACATAACTTTGCGGTGAAATGCCAGTGAATATTTCATGGACATTATTATCTGGTACAGATGGCTTAATATTTAATATGGTTATATGTTAGAAAAACATTGAACAGTTACATTAATATAATGAGAAAATAAGCATGTGCGTGTGCGTGTGATTTCTTCTTCTTCTTCATTTTCTTTTTTTTTTAATAATTAATAACACAAATTCATCCTCCTTCGAAAACGCAGAGTAAGAAAATAAGTAACGAGCCAGCCTTTTCATTTTTTACGTAACTAAATTTCTTCTTTTTCTTTTATTATTATTATTATTATTATTATTATTATTATTATTATTATTATACTTTTTTTTTAATTTTTTACAATTAGTCGAGAAAGGTGTATAAGTTTTCTTTCTTTTTTTTTTCATTCTCTCTCTCTCTTTTTTTTTTCTTTCTCACGCGACGCTCGTTGCTTGTAATGAAAAATTCTTGACTTTACTCGGACCTACTAAAGTTTCACGTTCCTTTTTGTAATTTGTCCTTTTTTCCTTTTCTTTTCTTTTCTTCTTTCTATTTTTTCTTTTTTTAGTTTTAGTTTTGTCTTGTTCCTCCCCACCCACATTTCCTTCCTATCCCCTTACCCCGACACCGCACTCTCATCCTACACAGAGGGATGCGCTGCTCTCTATTTTGTCAACATTATGAATTTGCAAAAAAACTCTAGATGAGCTCTTTTCATCTGTTCTTACGTTTCTTTTAAAATGATGGGCTCCTTAGACTCATCAAAAGGCGGACACCTCATCTTGGATAAGTAAAAACGCGACTCTCTCTCTCTCTCTCTCTCTCTCCAATCTCATACCCCTCCTCCCACCCCTCTCTTCCTCCCCTTCATCGTTCTCTCTCTCTCTCTCTCTCTCTCTCTCTCTCTCTTTCTAGTTCTTTTACTATTCCCTTCTCTCATTTTTCATTCATGAACATTCTTAATGTTTATCACGCGAAGTTCTTCATGAAAAGAAAAAAAAAAAAATTGCGATTGCGACAAATACGCGATCTCATCATGATTTCGCGAGCGAGCTCTTTCTCTTTCTGTTTTTCTTTTTTTTTTGGGGGGGTGGGAAGAAAATAAACAGGAAGATAGAAAAAGGAAAACAAAAAGAAAAGCTTTTCACCGATTACGGGTCGATATATCCGTAGAAAAATCGCGAGAAAATGTAGGGAGGAACGTCGAGCCGAACGTTGGTTGCGTCAACATTTGCGCTTTGCGCGGCCCCCTGCACCGCACACATATGCGGTTACGTTCACAAATACTATTTCCTTCCTCCATTTTTTTTTTCGTCTTTTTTTTCTTCGGCTATCCTTTTTGTTCTTTATCTTTTTTTTCCCCGCCACCCTCTTTTTTCTTTCTTCATCCTTTTTTTTTTCCACGCACGTATCACCCGATAAATCAACACGAACGGATTTTCTTTTCCCCCCTTTTCATCCTCTACTTTTTTTCCTTCCTTCTCTCTCTTTTTCTCTTTTCATTTTTTTTTTCTCGCGAGTTTGTATCTATCGCCGTTAGCGGGATGAATCAATTTTGGCGTTCGTAGGACATTCTATTGGAATTTTGATCCCAACGAAAATTCAAGGGAGTTCAGTTATTCATTTGTTAATTTATTTGTAAAATTTTTGCTTCTTTTTTTTTTTTTTTTTTTTTTTTCTTTTATTCGAAATCGATCGTAACAGTCAACTTTGATAAGTAACAGTTTCGAGAGAATTGTTTACATTAACGCTCTTTTATTTTTTACCTACTATGTAAAGTACACTTTTATTTTATCTTATCTTGTCTTTTATTAAAATTAAAAAAAAATCTAAAAGAAAGATAAACGTTGTCGGATACGTTCCATTTATATCCAATTTATCAAATTTATTAAATAAATGTTACGCCGAAAAAGTGCAAGCTTTGAAGATTGTCCAATTTTATTCAAAAAAAAAAAAAAAAATAATAAATGAGAAAAAAGTGAAATAAAAAATAAAAAATGATTGAAAGATTTTCTAATTTGCCTTGAAAGGTTAAAGTTCGCAAAATTGTTCGAATTTGATGAAAGCAATGGAATCAATAGAAAATTATTATTCGTAAACGACATTTTATTTCCTTCGTCCACTGATCGTTATCAAATTTAATAAGAATGATTTAATAAGAATGATCGCAATGAAAAAATAAAAAAATTGTTAACTTTATATGTGACTAAAACGAAATTAGTTATTTAATCCTTATTTGACCATAGTTCGATCGATATGGCGCATGGGTACGAATGACCACGTTTCAAAAAAAATTCTCGTCACGTATCTCCTCGGTGGCCGAGCTTATTTATCCTACTGTATAATTGCCAGATACTCAGGATGGTGTACGTTCACCGAGAAGACTTGTCGATTCTACGGGGACATGTTGTGGCGAGCGGTATTAAAATTTCTCGACGTTTCGAGATGGCAAAACTCGTCTCTGAATAGCAATGCCGCAGTTGAAGTAGCGACCGGACCCTTTCTACCACGAAGAACGCCAATTTCAGAGAGTTTCAAGGGATTTTTTCGTTCATCGCGAACGTTTTGAATGTTTAAGTATTACGGTAGTGAATATTTTCGAATTAAAGAGAAAGAGAAATTTTAATACACTCCAATAATATTCTATTTTAATAATACTAAAAATAATAAATAATGAAAAGTGAAAAAGGTGAGATACTTACGGAGAAACTTTTATTTGTGATAAATTGTAATTTTGTTTTTTCTTCTCTCTCTCTTTTTTTTTAAATAAAAGTTAAAAAATATTAAAAATAAAACGAAAAGGATAGACATTTATAATTCGTTTATATTCACGTTATGAAGGCTTTTGAACGAACGTTTCGAATGAAATAAATGACTTTTAAAGATTGTTACATTCGATTACACATAAAATAATATTGTAAGTATGTATGTTATAACGGTAATAATTCTTCGAACGAAATCATCGCTTTAAAGGGTAATTGTTATTCTACGGTATCAGATCGCAAAAAAAAATATCGACAGGTAGTCTATTTAAAATCGAAATCGAGCGGACATGCATTAGCACGATTTTATATAATTCGACGTAGAATTATCGATGGGAGATACGTATTTTTGTGACTTTCTCGAAGGAACAATATTCATCTCCTTCGTCATTAACCAATATTCACTTATTTGTTTATCAAACATTCCTTTCTTTATTACATTAAAACGCACTGTCATGTTCGATTAGTCGATTAAAAAATATCTACTTCAAAATATTAAAATCATTACATCGTTACTGTCGATAATGATTAATATATTATTTCTTCTTTTTTTTTTTTAATATATATGCGTACGCATGTGCGTGTGTGTGCGCGCGCGCGCGCGTGTAAGAATGAAGAAAGAAAAAAACAAATGAGGATAGGCAAGTAAAGGTAAATGAAAGGAACAAGAGAATGAGAAGGAAAATGAAGAAAACAATAAAAGAAAATAAAAAGAATAAAGAAAAGAAATTAGAAGAGCGTGGTATCCTGATAAAGATAATAAATCCCTTCAGGTGTATTTGGTTATTGGGAGAGGGGGTTGGGGGAGAAGGAGGAAGAGGAGGAGGACAATATTAATTTAGCTCACGGGACATTTCGGGACAACAATGTCTAACACGGGATTCCCTGAGAAAGGTATAACTCGGCCCAATCTAGATCGGTCCAAAGGATCGTAGTGCCGCAAACGTAACCGCTCCTTCGGACGTCTAACAAGGGAGGTTACAAGCATCGGACACAGAGTCAATTAAGGGTTGTCGTTGAAGGCCAACGACGGTCTCTCGCGCGGCTTCAACGGGGTATCCAACATAGAGACAGACCTCTAACGGGATCAGACGAATTTCCAACTTGTCCTATCTTCGGGTAACGACGTTGCTCGTTGACCCAAAATGACGTTTGTTTAGATCAAACACTTATTCCCATCTAAACGTTTACCTAATCTATTATGACGTCGATCGGATTATCTGCGACCACGTTATATTTGGATTTATTGTTTATTTTCTTTATTTTGTTTGTCCTTCTAATGTTTTCATTATACCGACTGGCCTCGAGAGTGAGTGTGTGTCTGTAAAAGAGAGAGAGAGAGAGAGAGAGAGAGAATATTTGTGAATCGATAAGTTTGCGTCAATCCTTTTAAAAGCTATTATCGATACTTCGCTACTATCGAAATTTCGCTTCAAGAAATTCAGAACGACGAGTCTAATTTATTTATTTTTTCTAATCGTTGACTATGATGATTGTTAGAGATCATTGTAAAATTAAATTTCTTATATATATATATATATATATATATCATATAATTTTAATTCAATATTGAATAATAACAAGAACTTTTAATCGAAAATCCCCTTCTTAATTTTGTTCTCATTAATTTGATTTCTTTTTCCTTATTTTATACTTTTTATTATATATATATATATTTTTTTTATGACAAATTTGTAATTATCCATAAAGTAACTTATGTTTTTGTATTTCTTTTTGGTTTTTTTTTAAGTTCTTTTCATTTTATCGATACAAATTCGATTTGTCACATTTCATTGGAAGATCTTAAATTATAACGTATTATATCTGGTAGAGTACAATTACTTATTAATTAATAAAATACCATATTAAATTAATCGTAACTTTACGTCAGAAACTATTAACGTTTCCACAAGTACAAATTATACTTCGAGAATGCATACAATTATAAAATTATATTAATAAAATTATAAGCGATGAGCGATAAGAATTTAACACTTTTAACAAATTTTTCCAATGTTATCAAAATTTCGTATTATGGAAAATGAAACGATTGATCGCGTAAAATTGTAGAATTGTCAGATAACAGCCCCTTGCTCTCGTTTCAATTCGCTTTTACCTACCTCCTACTTTTGTCCTTACCTTTGTTTATCATATAAAAGAAAGTAACATTAAATACGCGCGATTGCACATGCTCGATGATATGGAAAGTAACACGTAACATTAAAGAACGTTACTTCGATAGGATCGTGACAACTATACTAAAAGGACAGCTGATATATATTCGTTTTGTATCGTCTGGTATCGTTCCAGTTGTACATGTCTCGTTTAACGTTACTCGTTCCTTTGAATAAGTTTCCAACACACGTGAATATATCCATGTATTTATCTATGTATATGGTACATATAGATAAATATTTCCCCCTTTTATATAGATAGAAATACGAAAAGTATAATGGAAGACATATCAAAAGAAAAGTTTCGATAAATTTGAAAGGGTTTTCTACCTTTGGCATATGCCATTAATGGACACTTCACGTTACATATATATATATATATATATATAAATATATAGTGAGTACATACATACGTGTCTAAAAGAGGGTATCGTACGTGTAAGGTACATACATTCATACATACATATATACATACATACATTCATATATACATACATAAATTCATATATACATACATACATACGTCTAAGAAGTAAGAAAACGCGTTGTTTGATTTACGAGGATTGATATATGAGTATCTCATGAGAATAATAGTTAGACATGCACGCGTTCGAGGGTTACGTTATAAATATGCTACAATCTCGGTTCTGTTTGTTTTACTTCTTCCTCTCTTTTCCTTTATTATCTTTTCTCTTTCTATCTTTCTTTCTTTCTTTCTTTCCGTCTTTATTTTCTTCCTTCTTTCTTTCTTTCTTTCTTTTTCTCTCTCGCGTTATCTCAAGCACAACACAAGCGGGGATTATTGAGATAAAGAAGAGATCTTTCTTTTTCTTTTTTTTTTTTTCGGTGGCTCGACGATCGCACATGTGCGTACTTATGTACTTGAACGAATATAAAACGAACAGTGTTTGCGGAGTAACGGTCTCGACAATTTCTCTTTCGAGTCCGTGGACGGACGAATCCCCGTTGTGCAAAAGAATTAGAAATGAAAGGGGATGGGGATAAGGGAAAGTACACGTCACCTCATGGCTCGAAAACCTGGGAGTATCTAGCGATTTTCGTTTGTAAGGCACTTCGTTGCGGGATAAATTGTGTTTGAGTAGATCGTCGAAAAAACGGGGGGATGGGGGGGGGGTCGGTCGTTCGGGAGGAAAGAAAAATAAAGAAAAAGAAAAAAAAAGAAGGAAAAGAAAAAGAAAGAAAAGAAAAAATTCTTTGACTTCGCGTTAATTTCGAAAAATACGTTTTCAGGTACCATGTTATTTTTGTGTATTGGCATAATGTTTGGTTGGAATTCACCGACGATCGTGCTGTTGCTATCAACGGATTCGCCAATTCCCGTTAATGCTTCGGATATATCAACTTTGACGGCTTCGATGATGTTCGGTCAAATGTTAGCACCGCCCATTAATATGTTTGCGATTGACAAAATTGGAAGAAAATATACCCTATTGTTTTGCGGTTTACCGATCGTCGCCAGTTGGTGTTTGATAATATTTGCGAAGAGCGTCTCAGTAAGTATTTTATTAAACGTTTGGTCGTAATAATTTCAATGGGAATGAGATGTGAATTTTTCTTTTTTTTTTTCTTCTTCCTCTTCTTCTTATTCTTCCACT
This sequence comes from Dolichovespula media, assembly GCA_911387685.1. NCBI lineage: Eukaryota > Metazoa > Arthropoda > Insecta > Hymenoptera > Vespidae > Dolichovespula > Dolichovespula media. The sequence continues at coordinate 3,636,713 of OU426868.1, forward strand.
CACCGAGTATATTTCTTTTAATCGTCGGGTATAATCGAGTCAAGAGAATGGATTTTAATTTGAAACAATAAAAGATGCCTTAATAAGACGAAGTTGTTTTTTTATATATTTTTTTTTTAATTCGTATATATTTCGTATATATTTTAATATGTATATATATATATATATATATATATATATATATATATAAATATATATACAAAATATATATACATATTTGTTCCCGTTGTCAACCCGTTACATCGATTCTTCGATCATATAGCGATTTTTACATTATTATCGTTCAGTCCCGCGACCGGTTCTTCGAGCCTGTAGTGTTTCTTTCATGTCCGAGATCGTCGTACACGATGTTTCTTCTTTCTTTTTTTTTTTTTTTTTAATTTTTTTTCTTCGAAATGGCTGACAGAATTATGATAAAGTCTTTCGTTTGCGACAGGGTCGGTCCCCCATAGACAACATGTTTTTTGTATCGCTTCGTCTATCCTAATCGGAGAATACTGATGACTTGTTTAAAAAAATATTTTGTTAAAAGAGGAAAAAGAGAAATAAAAATTTTCCTAATTGCCCTTACGTTTAAAGAACTCTAAATTCACAAATTATGATGCATATGTATCGTCTGTCGGATAATATATTTAAATGATATGTGTAAACGTTAACGATTCAACCGAAATATGTGAAACGACCTTAAAGGTATTACATCACGTTCTCGAGAGTTAAAAAATCGACGTACTTGTGTGCTTACGTAAATTTTCGATTTTTCGAAAAGGTAATTAAAAAAAAAAAAAAAAAAAAGGAAATATCGAAGAACCAATGAATAATACCGTTTCCGTTATTTGATCCGATATTTCTTTTTTATCACCGGATCTGCAATCAGCAAATCTAGTTCGAACTAACAACGCGGTAATATTATCAGTTTATCGATTCTTTTTATATCCTTTTTGGAAATATACAATTTTTGAAGTACGTCAATATATATATATAATTATAAAAAAAAAATATATATATAATATAATAACAAATATATATAAAATAAAAATATATGTATATATATATATATATATATTTTTTTTTTTCATTTTCCGAGAACGTACGTAACACCTCAATAGAAATAGTTTATTAGTAAATGTTTGATATTTCTCTCTCTCTCTCTCTCTCTCTCGTTTCTCATTTGATGCTTGCAGGTGTTGTACGTGGCAAGATTCTTCTCCGGCGTCTCCCTCGGATTGGGCCTCGTCTTAACACCGATATATTTGGGCGAAATATCGTCGGTAAATAAACGTGGTGCTAACGGAGCGTTATTAGGCATCACGTTTAATCTCGGCATCTTGCTGTCTTACACAATAATACCCTATCTGACGATAACAACGACGGCCGGTATTTTTCTAATCCCGTCGATCTGCTTCGTCGTTCTAATACCTTTCATGCCGGAGTCACCGTATTATCTTGCAATGAAAGGTAGAATCGAGGAGGCCGAAAGCGTATTAGAAAAATTACGCGGTAAAATCGACGTTAACGAGGAATTAAGTGCTATCGTCGTATCGTCGAAGAGGAACGAAGATAACAATGGAGGATACACGAGAACGTTGAAGAACGTATTCGCGATTAAGTGCCACAGACGTGCCTTCTTAATAATCCTTTTGTTCGCCGCGTGCAATCATTTCGGTGGTTTCATAACGATGACAATATATGGACAATTGATATTCAAAGAAACGTCAAGCGGTATATCCCATTACACCGGTAACGTAATAATCGGTATTGCATTATTGTTATCGTCCGTATCGATAATATTCATCGTCGATAAATTTGGTCGTAAACCGTTGATATTCGTCTCGGGTATTGCGATTGGATTTTCCAATCTAACCATTGGTTCATACTTTTACGTCAAGGATTACATCGACGAGGACGTTTCCGAGTATTATTTAGTACCACCAACGGCATTTGTCATGTTGATCCTCTTTTCCAACTCGATCTCGAATCTTATGTTGATCATGGCATCGGAGATATTCTCGATCGAAGTTAAAGCCGTTAGTTCCTCCATCATCGCTATCGCCGGTGGTTTATTCGGGGCTGTCGTCAGCAAGCTGTATATATTTATTTCGATACATTTGAATTGCGGCCATTCTCTTCCATTTTTTGGATTTTGCATAATCGTTTGGATAATTATCTTCGTTTTATTTCATTTGGCACCGGAAACGAAAGGGAAGACCTTCCAGGAGATTCAACGAGAACTAGATAATTGAAAAGGGTATAATAGATCTTCTTGTTTGTTTCTATCTTTCTTTCTTTCTTTTTCTCTCTCTCTCTCTCTTTCTCTTTCTCTCTCTCTTTTTTTTTTTTTTACATCGATTCTCCAACGCTCGATCGAACGATTAATCAGAGTAAAAGAATGCCCGTTTTTACGTAATCAGTATCTCTCGCGTTGTTTTAGATGATAAGACAACTTTCGTGATAGTGACTCGTAAATCAGATAGATCCTATGATCTTTTATGTAAACCTCGGAAATTTTAATTATGTAGAACGAGCGTGGCACTTAATTTTCTGATATAATTGATTGTCATCGTTGACGTCTTTGTTAAGGGGTGCCGCGGTGAAGATGGGGGGAGTGGGACAGACCACCCAGAGCGCTTAAGAAAGATGGGCTTACTTTGTAAATATCTACGAACTCAAAAGTGTCGAACGAATATTCTTTTTCTTTTTTTTTTTTCTTCTTATTTTTCGCCACATGCTGGTTTATCGTTTAAACGATCTCTCATACGAAAAGTATTAAAAAATGACGGGGCCTCAGCTGTGATTACATCGTAGAGATCCATCGACAAAACGCGCGTGTCGTTGATTGGACAGAAATCGGTGCATCGGTGCATCGGGGGGGGGGGGGGGGAGAAAAAAAAAACAAATTATTTCCTTATTCGCGAATATCGCCGCTACGAGGATTTTATTTTATTTTTTTATCTTGAGAAAATGGCGGTCAGTAAAGGAAATACTATGTTTGCAGAAATAGTGGAGAACAAAAAATTAATGTTAAAAAAATCAATTAACTTATCGCATGGATCATAAGCTTAATAATACTTTGTAGATAATGTATCCGAGAGTATTCTGCGTCCGAATTTCAATTCGATCAGTTTTATATTTCTCGAGATTTCTTTTTCCGGTTGGGTCGAAAAATATAATTTCGAGTAAAAACTCCAAAAAAATGTGAGTGTCCGTTTGCGTTCGCACCGAGTACGTACGGGTCGAACCTAGGAACGCACCAATGACTCCGTCAATTTATTCGAATTTTCAATATCGTATAATGCATTTGAATTGTTCGCGAAACTTCAAGGTTAATAAAAATGCAAGGAAAAAGGAAAGAAACGGAAAAACGATTTTTTCCAACTTCCAGGGTGGTCTGTCCCCTTTAAGGGATGAAATATACCTGGACGGTCGGGTGAACGAAAAGTACAATTCTTATGACGATCCCTTCCATTCGCAATGTAATTTATTTTGTTAATAAAAATAATCATCGAACAGAGACGTGACGATGTTGCGTATAATTCGTAGGAATTCTTTTTTTTTCGTCGAAGCAAAAACGAATATATATATATATATATATATATACATTAAAACGATTCGTTATACTTTCGAAGTTATCGACGTCGAATCCAAGCGGTGTCGATTTTGTACTTAAGTGCGACTTAACTCCTGCTTTATTTCTGCTTAATATCTAAGAGCGAGGACGTATTATCGATGATGTTGATAAGACTCGATTGTCTCACAGTTGAGTACGAACGTTTCATACGATAATGAAATTGGAGAAGTGAAAGTTCCGGTGGGAGGAGTTTGAAGAAAAAGTGCTTGGGGGTGAGGAGTACGGGGAAAGGGAAAGGGAAAGGAAGATAGCTTATTGTTCGTGGACCATATGTGTTAGGATAGTTCGTTCTAAACGTTTGAAAAATCTTAAGAACGATCCTTTGTACGGACGATCCTATGGATTCATGAGCGTTGAAGGGTAGGTACAGGCACCAAATTCATGGCTCGTATTGTTTAGGAGTCTACCGTTCACTGTTTATTTATTGCCCGACCCGAGAGCCCAGTCAAGCACGTACACGTGCTTGACTAAAAATCCTCGAGCTCGGTCAATGGAGTGACAATGGGTGTTCTTTATTAGTAACTATACAACGAAATTTCAAAAAAATGAAACAACTATTCTCTATGACGATATATATTATAAGAGAAAAGAGAAAGTCGGATTTTGATAATACCTTGGGATTGCTAATTCGTTCAAAGTTCACACGTGTGCGTAAATATTATATAATAATAATAATAATAATAATAATAATAATAATAATAATAATAATAATAATAAAAGGGTACGTTTCGATGTAATTCGAAGGATACACTTTTTTTTTTCTTTATCTTCATAACTATCTTCTAGATAATTAATACTTAGAGAATAAATTACTAATGGACGATACAAAATTAATATTATCGCAATCGCGTTAATTAACTACGTAAGTTAAATAGTTGTAATTAATTTCAAAGGAATGGGGATCACTAATTTCCTTGTTCGTATTTATTTTTAATCAGTAAAGAGTGGGATTTCTCTTTCGGTCGCTCTTACGAACGATAATCACTATTCAGTCTTAAAGACATTGCTATTGGCAGAACCATTAGTGGTCGGAATTAGTTCTTCCAGTCTATACATACATACATACATACATACATACATACATACATACATACATACATACATACATACATGGATAGATAGATACACTCTATGGGAATGGTATAAACAGATACCACTGTCTACTTATCTTACTTTGTAGAGTAGATTAACAAGTTTCCATTAATGCGCGTGGAAAATCCTTCGTTTCGTAAGTGTAAAAAAAGAAAAAAAAAAAAAAACAGAAAAAAAGAAATCCGAAAAGATATTCCGAGGACGAAACGACGCGTTCCCTTTTTCTTCTTTCCTTTATATTTAATTATTGTTTCTTTCTTTTTTCACTTACTTTTCTCCCTTCAACGTTAAAAAAAAAAAAAAAAAAAGAAAAAAGAAAGAAAGAAAATAGAAACAAAACAAGCATCAGAGATTATTATGTAGCTCGTTAACGGGTACTTTATGGCGTATGTAGATAGATCGTGTCTCGATGGTGGTAACCGGGGTAGCCATAGTGTCGGCTTAAGATCGTGATCGAACGATCAGCTCTGAACTTTGCGGTTAGATCCGTAGATGTAACGTCGCTGTCATAGCACAAAGCTCAAAGCGTATTCTGGGTGAACAAACACAGATATCCTCCTATGCATTCAACGCAACGGCCACCTCCCCCTCCTCCCCCTCACCCTCCTCCTATCGACTGAGCCTATGCACCGTCCAACACCAACTACGGTGTGTCCTTGTGCACCGGCAAATAGAGTCCACACTGTGCATACAATTGTATCATCGAACCAAACACACTAACTACCGCCGGCATACAAACAAACACGTTCTGTAAACAGATATACGCAAGGCCATGAATGCTGCCGAGTATAAACTATAGCTTTTTCCGTCTACTACAGCTTTTTTTTTTCTCTGTCGGACCCGCTTTTTTTTCCTCTCTTTTTCTTCTTTTTTTTTTTTTCCTTTGCTTCATTTTCGTTCGTTTTTTTACGATGGCGATAGCGGCGAGGTAGCGGGAGGAGGAGGAGGAGGAGGAGGAGGAGGAGAGAAGTGGAAGAGGAAGAAGAAGGAGAAGAAGAAGAAAAAAGAAATAAATTAAAAGATTTATTTCGAAAGATTTTTTTTACTCTTTTCGTTTTATACGTACGTATGCATCAAATACACCTTAATCGATATATGTATTTAGTTAATCGATTCCGTTTGTAAATATCCGTTCTTCTTTCATATTCTCATTGCGTATCACTTAACGATCGTTCCATTTTAACGAGACGAAACAAACAAGAACAAAAACAAAATAAAAAAGAAGAAAAAAGAAAGGAACTTGTAATCCGGCTGGGCATCATCGTCCCTTTTAAAAATTTCAAATTATTTTCGATACGGCGATCGGCATTAATTTCTTTTTCACTATATTCCTACAATTTACACGATCGATTGGGTTTTCTTAATATTAGTTTTAAGAGAGAAAGAGAGAGAGAGAGAGAGAGAGAGAAAGAGATAAAAGGAAGACAAGTTCATTGGAATACACAGATATAAGATTTTACTGCGTGCTCGTAGTAATTATTTTCTTAAAATGTCGATTAAAATATTTTCTCTTTGATTTGTTCGATGTTCAATACAAATATCGAGTTACTCTCTCTTTCTCTTTCTCGATCTATCTATTTATCTATCTATCTATCTATCTATCTATCTCTTTCTGTCTTGTATACCTACATACGTAAGTTCACTTTCTCGAGGATGTCGAGACGGTGAACTTCTAAAACCACCGGAGAGCTAGAACTCGAAAGGGACAATTCGAAAATCTAAGCAATCAAATCGTGGGGAATCGTCGGTCGGTGGGAAAGGATACGCGTTCAATCGTATTATTCGATTGAAGTTCCAAGCGCGCGATACGATGGTCGGAAGTTAAGTTCCATTGGTTGGTCCTTTATTGGGATTAAATTCCCTGTAACACACAGCGGCCATCCCGACGTTTACGAACACTCCGGCGCGCGTCAGAGCCTGTTAAAACGTTTCTGCGGTTGTAAGTAAAGCACGAAAGCAATTAGCTCTCATTTGCAATTTGCAGTGCTGTTTGATTTAGACTACGGTAACGGACCGGTGTGCGGGACTTCAACGTTCATGTTAACATAGACACGTACGTAACACGCGTACATACGCACACGAACAAGCTGACGTACATATACACATACAAGAGCGTACACGTATGTATATACGTGTGTAAGTATATCCACATGTCGAAGAACCGAATGGAAACGGATTTCGTAGGTATAACGCACTAAATTACCAACCAGGCACCACTTTTTCATCACAATTTTCAATATTATAATCTGTTTGAATATGCAGATATCGGATACGAATGTGTAACGTGTAAATGTTAAAAGTTCTGATTTGAGGGCTAACGAGAGAGAGAGAGAGAGAGAGAGAGAGAGAGGGAAATAAAAATATACGAATAA
>OU426868.1:3646301-3653801 GCA_911387685.1 Dolichovespula media
TATTTATTTAAAAATATATATATACATATATTTTATTTTATTATTTTTATTTCTTATTTTTCGTTTTTATTTTTCAGTCAGTAAGACTCGTATCGATTTTCAATAATTCTTCTCGTACCTCGATCGTGTCCACCCATTTACCGATCTTCTCGATATTTTACATGCTACGCGATAGATAACGAAGTACGCGGTCTAAAAACCGTCGAGCTTCGGCTATCGTAAATCACAGGGTAACTCGAATTATACCGAGATACTCTCCGTTAAGCGCGGATTGACCTGAAAAGTAGCGCGAAGAACGTTCATGGTAATACAATTTTCGATCGTTCAAGATCGAATATTTAACGCACGAGCAAGTTTCGATTTGAAATATTCAAAGGGACGATTCTCTATCCCATTTTCCCCCCTCGTATTCACTACCACACGAAAGAAAAAAGAGTTGTATATATGGTCGCGAAAAAGAAGAACGAGAAATAAAGAATTATAGAGACGTAGACGGAGACAGAAAGATCCAAAGAGCAATATATATATATATATATATATATATATATATATATATAGAGAGAGAAAGAGAGAGGAGTAAAATGGATTTTAAGAGACACGAATTTATGCGTTTTGAGTATGTCGTAGAACGGTAATAGTAGAATTTAAAGGGCGCTGAGAAGTTGGTGGGTGGTGGAGGAGGGTTAAAGGGGCCGGGTGGGGGTTAAAGGGAGAAGTCCCAATAAAAGTTTTTACGATCAAACTCGTCGAGCATAATCGAAATGTTCGTAGACTTTTCGTAAAAGGATTGTAGGAAATTGCGAGGGTAATTAAGCGATCGTAGTATTGTCGAGCGAGAAAGTTTTATTGCTTGTAGCGTGTTCTCTAACGTTAACATACATACATAAATACCTTAGGTACATAGACGGTTGTCACTTATTTAACTCGTCGTCGTTAGAATCTCTCTCTCTCTCTCTCTCTCGTTCTCTCTATTGCCGAGATTAAAAGTCGTAAATTATTTTCCCTACATTTACGAGGAAAGAGCCCATTGAAAATCTGAATGGAGAAAAGTTTTGAGAAGGGAGAGGGGGAGGGGAGGGGGGGGGTCACCTAAAGGTGGCATCGATACTGTGACTTTATTACTCACAACGTTTCGATACGGTTCCCGACTTATATCTTCTTTTATTTCTTCTACTTCTACTTCTTCTTCTTCTTTTGCTTTTTTATTTTTTTTTAATTATTATTATTATTATCATTTGATAATAATTACATCGAATTGGACAGATCCGATGACAGTTAATTACAGCGATAAATTTTCTTTCCTCATCGAAATGATTTCTAACTTGGGCGAACTCGAAAAGAATGTAATAGTAAAGGTTTCTTCTCGGTGTTAATGTGTTTTTTTTTCTTTTTTTATTTATTTATTAATTTATCTATTGATTTATTTATATAGGAAATATTACGACGAGAGGATGATGAAAGGAATGAATGGATTTTGATTTAATATAAAAACTTCGAAACGGAACGAAACGGAATGGAACGGAACGGAACGGAACGGAACGTTTCCATACCGTTGGAATGGATTACCGATCGAGAAAATCGGATTATTTGCAGTAAAACAAATCGTTGCAAGTTATGTACATAGCTTCAAAGGGCCTTGATTCTCGCGCTCATATCGATCATGGAATTTGGAGGTAAGCTGGATTAAAGCCACTTATCCGACCGCAATACGCCATCAAGCTACTCGATACTTCTGCGATAAAGCCTACACACCATTATGACGAATTTCCCCAGAGTTTCTCGATCGAAAAAAGTTCTTCCTCCAATTGAATTAAAAAGAAAATTTCGAACGAACGAGTGCGCTTAGACGCACCGAAAGAGAGGCAAAGTTTTGCGATTGTTTCCTTCTTTCTTTTACTTTTTCTTTGTTGTTGCTTATTTTTCGCACGTAATTTGTTTCATCGATAAAAAGTCATCGAATACGCGCATGAAATATGTAATTCGAGGAGTGTTTTCCTTTTTTTTTTTTTTTATAACAAAATAAAAAATAAAAAACAATCCAATATACTTTTGGAATTATCGATGTCGAACCAAGCAAAGTGGATTTGTACCTCGCTTGCAATAAATATATCTCCTCGGAGTATTATCGAAAACGAAGAAGAAGAAGAAGAAGAAAGAAACTAAACAAAAAGTCTTTAAAGTGCATAGAAAAAAAAAATGAAAAAAAAAATAATAATTTTAATATATTCACTCAATACAGAAATACGAGCCACTGAATTTACGATGCGATTTTATTATAAAACATATCGGTGGTATTTTAATGATTAAAAAAGAAAATGAACTATGGTTCCTAAAAAAAAAAAAAAACAAAAAAATAAGATTTTTTGTTCGATATGAGAGATAATCGAATTTCATTCAAGTTTTTGAGATACGCGATTTTGAGAAAGGAGCGTTCAAGTTTAGAGGCAGACGTGATGTCAAACTTTGGAAGAATTTAATTTCAATCTCTGGCTGTGACTTAGTCGATTTTTGCAAATTTTTTGATGGTAAAATATTTTTTTTTTTTTTTTTCAACGAATATTCAAATTATCGAATAAAGATATTTTTCACAGATTTGTTTCTCTTTAACCTTTTAGGCGCTTCAAGGATAAAAATTAATACGTTTCGTAATTTTTCCTTTCTCCTTTTTTTTTTTTTTTTTCAAATGAGCTTTATAAAAATCCATCAGGAAGAATATATTAATTCCAAGAAACAAAAATATCATTTTGAATTTCAAATTATTTCATAAGCGTCGATACAAAGCGTCCGCGATCGGGCAGCTGCTTCTCTTCCATCCGCGTCTTCTTAACTTCATAATAAAGTATCGAATTGACTTTTAAATTAGCATAATATTAATAAAAAGGAAAACGATCACACAATATCACTTTTTCTTTCTTCTTTTTTTTTTGGTATCACATCGTTTATTTAACAAGATCAAATTTATGTACGTAGATTTAAGGATACAAATATGTTTAGTTTCGAGTGGGTACGATTATTAAAGGTATTATTAAATGCTAACGGCACATTGTATACGTGATGATAAGCGAATCGACATATAAATTGCATTCGCGATACGAACTTAATTGAATATCATTTGACCCAGAGAACATTATTTCACGCTGAAGTTATAAACGTGTTCATGAAAAGGTATACGCACGCGTATTTACGAAAGACGACAAAGGAATAGAACACCATAATTTTACACGTGTTTGAAGTTACATTTTTGTAAGTTTTTTTGTTGTTGTTGTACGGACGTAATCTTCGTTAAAAAAAAAAAAAAAAAAAAAAAAAAAAAAAAAAAAAAAAAAGAGAAAAAAATCAAGGGAAAGTGTTCGGTAGACAAGGATTATTGAATAATTATGATCACAACGAATACTTATAGTTAGGATGGAGGGAATAGATCCACGAGTGTCCTGAATTGCGTCTGGTTTGCATCTGGGCTGCATCTGGGTTGCACTTGCGTTGGCAAGGTTCGGCGGTCACGTAAAATTGTTCGAAAAGGAAATAAAATGATTTCTCGTGTATGTGGCACCATTTCTTCTTTTCTTTTTCTTTCTTCTTTTTCCTTTTCGTTCTTTTTTTTTTTTTTTTCTTTTCCTCACCGCGATACCTCAACACAAGTCTTCCAACGATACATTGCAGAGATAATCATGCGCAATGCGACAGGACGAATGAAATCTCCTAAGCATTTTGTATAATCTCCTCAAGGCGAGTCTTCGATCTTCGTTAGTCATATTTTGATTCACGGCCCGATCGAAACTTCGGGGATTTCTTTCAGGATTGTTTTCTTCATTGTCGCTGTCGCTGTCGTTTTCGTCGTCGTCGTAACGAATAGTAACGCGATTCCTATCATTGCTGATGCGTCGACCACTTCTTTGCCGATTTCTCCTATTGTTCCTTTGATTATTAATCAAATCGATGTTTCGATGTACGTTAAGTGGATTTCCTCGCGATTGGCCACGAGAATTATCAACTCCATTTCTCCTATTTATAGGGCCATTCACGATTGCCCTTTCGTCAACTTCCGATTCACTCTGAGACAAATCTTTAGGAAGTTGCATAATTCGACGATATCACGAATCAGATTTCTACTTCTATTTCTTCTTCTTCTTCTTCTTCTTTTTTTTCTTCTTCTTCTTCTCTCACCGTTCTCTTACTGAATAAGCTAAACGTCGAAGATTACGCTCGGTATTTATACGGTTGCCGTGGTATGCTTGGGACCAATTGGAAGAGAGGACAAAATTTGAAAAGAAAAGGAAAATGCTTTGAAGGAGGGAACAAAGAAAATGGTTCGAAGGAGAGAACGGTAGGTAGGTAGGTAGGTAGGTAGGTAGGTAGGCAGGTAGGTAGGTTAGGGGGAGGGGATGGGAAAGAAGAAGAAGAAGAAGAAGAAGAAGAAGGACCTTTACAACAGTTTTACCATTACAATCATATGTTCCGTTCTAACGACGCTTTTTTCTACGATTATCCTTTTACAACTTCAATAATATCCCGTTAAATAATATTGCGATATCGATATGGCCGTATTTTTTTTTTTTTTGCTTCTCTTTGTTTATTCATTTAAATATACGTTTGTATCGACGCGCTTAATGCGAAAGAATGAGAAACAAACGAGAAAGGGGGAAAAAAATAATAAATGGATTTTCGTGCGAGTAAAACTAAAACAAAAAAAAAAAAAAAGAGAGAAGAAAAAAAAATAAATAACCCAAAAAAAGACGAAAGGAAAACGGAGAAATCGATCGGGCGAGGGTTGCTTTTTAACGCGCGAGAACGAGAACACGGGGTATTGGAAAAACGAAGTAGAACTTTTCTTTTCGCTCGTCAAAGTGAAGAGAAAGGAAAAAAAAAAGAAAAAGAAAGAAAGAAAGAGAGAGAGAGAGAGAGAGAGAGAGATTGAGAGAGAGAGATTGAGAGAGAGAGATTGAGAGAGAGAGAGAGAGAGAGAGAGAGAGAGAGAGAGAGTAAAGAAAAGAACAAAACAAGAGAAAGAAATAGCGCAGAAAGCAGAAGCTATTAATTATTACCATTCGCGAGGAGCTTTCTGACGAGGGGTGGGAGAGGGGAGGGTGAAAAAATGGGCGAAGTTCGAGCTGTTTCGATGAGTAAGCAAGAGAGAGAAAAGACGAGTACGAAACTCGAATACTAGTTATAGCATTTACAGTCTAATAAACCCCATAACCCATCCTAAATACCATAACCTTTACCTCAACTTACAATATGTACATACAATCCTTAACAACTTTTGTTTTTCTCCTTCCTTTCCAGATTCCAGATCGGATGATTAATCGTAGAAATTTTTTTGTCTTTTTTAAATATATATATATATATAAAAAAATAAATAAATAAATAAAAACCGAAGGTTCGCCGATTCTCAAATTTGTTCTTAATGAGATCTCTCCCTCGAGATATTTATGGATCAAAGGTCTACGATATTTCGGGGTAATTTTACTTTTTTTGTTTTTTTTTTTTTTTTATTTTTATAATCGTTAAGTGCATCTCACAGACATTCTCATCGAGTGTCTAATACAAGATCGATCGTATAAATCGTGTTTGAGCTTCAGTTGAATATCTCGCGGTTTTTTTAGAGAGTGAAAGAGAAAGAGAGAGAGAGAGAGAGAGAGAGAGAGAGAGAGAGAAGAATTCATTAAAAAAAAGTTTAATGACTTTGTGTTTCGAATGATTCGAGGGTACGAAATATAATACTCAATTATACATTTCATTAAATTCTATAGTCTTCGATCGTCGAATTTAACTCGAATCGAATTTAACATTGCGTAGATATTAAATACTACGAAGATTTAAACTCGGAGATATTAAAATTTAAAAGAAGCAGATTTATTATTATTATATTCGTTATACTTTCGTTATTTCAATATCGTATCTTACTTTTTAATTCTCCTTAAATACAATACAAGCAATATTATCGCGTACTTAAACTACAACGTCAAAAGGGTAAAGCGTGATCGATTCTAAAATTCTAAATTCTAATCCAATAAATTCTTACGCGTGCGAATTAAAATTCGCGAATGAAAAGACGATTTGTGGTGTCGATTAATTGAATCGATTTGATGGAAATTTACGAAAAATATTTTGCCCGACGACGCAGAGTATAGTTAAATTGAACTTCGTACTCGTACGGTCTACGAGGAACGTTAATATACAACGAACGTCGATGCATTCATTAATTTGTTATAGGAATTTAAATTGATTAGAAACTATATACATACAAACATAAACACATATATGTGCATACATAGATCGATTATGTGTATTATACGTAGGAAACGAGGAAAGGAACATTTTATTTCTTTAACGCGTTAAAACGATTCGTTGAATTATTCCATTTCTGACAAACTATTTTATACTTCAACGTATAATCTATTACTATAACATTGTAAGATGTGTATACATATAAGTCGATTTGTACGAATAGTTATTATTCTCGAATAAATTTATTACTTTTATCGTACACTCACAGCCCATGAAAGTTGCTTTCACAGTCATAGTTCTCGTTAAATACGACCGACTGACGAAGACTCAGAACGAGAACGATGGACGTGGAAGAAAATGGTGGGAATAGAGAGAGAGAGAGAGAGAGAGAGAGAGAGAGAGAGAGAGAGAGAGAGAGAGAGAGAGAGATAAATACATCATTAGAATGTTCACGATTTTAAAGCTTGTACTTTTAAAAGTACCCAACCGGCCATTGAACGAAGATGTAAAGCTTCTTCTTTAATGGAAACTAGGACAAGCTTGCTTCGCACAATGACGGAAGGAAATATCACGAAGGTGTCAGATCTGAAGAAATAAATCGAGAATGAACGACCGATGAACCGTGAATAGTTAAAAAAAAATTTAGTAGATACTTTAAGGCATCTGTTTAATATCTTTTATTTGCCCTCTCTCTCTCTCTCTCTCTCTCTCTCTCGTTCTCTCTTTGTATCCCTCTTTCTCTTTAACGAATATTTTTAATACGATCTGAATTTCGTTCAGATGACTTTTTTTTTCTTTTCTTACGCAAAAGGTGTACATCACTTTAATTTGGTTCTCTCTCTCTTTTATTTTCTTTCTTTTTTTCTTTTTTTTTCTTTTTAATACTTCGAGCGTCAACGTACACAGTCTTGGATCAATCCTACTGGAATTGAACAAAATTAATGATCTATGATAAATTAACGTTAAAGAAGAGAAAGGTATTATTCGCCGATTAATAATTATTGTTAATAATATTTCTCCCTCTTATTTGTTCTTTTCTTTCTGTAAACGTACTAACGAAGGGAGAATATAAAAGAGTCGATTAATACGAGTGATTAGATAAATTAATGTAAGAGATTAGAGGAAATTATGTTATCCAATAATTAATAATTGTTAGATAATAATTTTTGTTTGTCCTATGAATGGATAAAAATGAAGCTGATAGAAAAATTGTTGAATCATATATATATATATATATATATATATATAAATTAGTTTAAATAAAATATCTAT
>OU426868.1:3658801-3686301 GCA_911387685.1 Dolichovespula media
TGGCTAGGCGATCAATAGAGATGAAAAAAATATGCAGTTAACCTTTCACAATATCATTTGCATGTCTTTGAGCTGGTGTCCGAATAACGACCTTGCATACTATGATCACGCATACCTAACCCTATAACTGGAATGTAAATTGTAAATCTTTCATCGATATAGATAGTCAACGATGATCTATGGGTACGTTTAATCGTATATACAGGGTGGCGTTTCTCGTCAAACGACTGAAAATTAACGCTCGACGACGTTTTACGAAAAATCGTCAAAGAAGAAAAAAAAAAATGTAGAAATAATATTTGTGATCTCAAAGAGGGGAAAAATATGATTTGTTCGGTGGAAAATTTTCGTCGAACGTCACGTTTAACTTCTCGTGATATCAAGCTAGTCGAGGTTTTCTTTTTTTTCTTCTTTTTTTTTGTACATCGATCAATATTTGTTAAGCACGACGTCGTAGCTCATTAAAAGACGGACGGACCCAACGAAAAGGCAGTTCCGTTCAAAACAAATATATAATGTGTACCTTTGTAACCGTTGCGTCCTATGTAGATGTGATTAGAGCAGATGCGATTAGAGCAGATGCGATATATCACAAAATAATTTACTGCAGTGGACCGTAGTTGACGAGTATGTACTGTATAACAATGATTGAATAAATGACTTGCTATTATATTTGATAATCTGATATATATATATATATATATATATATATATATATATATATGATATAAGATGACGGATTTTATGTTATAATTTTTTTATTTATAATTTTCATAAAACATGAGACCGACTATTTTCGACTATTTCTGACTATTTTTGACTGATCTTTTAAACTAGTATTTATTCGACGACTGACTCATGCGAAGTAGCACATGATTTAAGACTTGCTGTTGAGTATACGATGTATGTATGTTGATTGACTTAGGCCTACTGGTTTATGACTCTACGATGCACGTATGTTGATCGATTTTTACCTACTGGCTTCTCGCCGCTTTTCCGACTAACAACCGCAAAGTTAAAGTAATAAGAGCGGGAAAGGAAAGAAAGATGCTCGTTGGTCGGATATGAACGGAGAAAATTCGTGGAAAAATGTTTATACTTTAGTCGAGGGTTTTCGTCGGAACAATCGTACAGAGAAATATTGTGGCTCGTTCGAACTTTGTAAGTACATCCGGTTTGAAATCGACAAGTAGCAAAAAACATCGATAAGGAGAGAGAAATGTAACGAATGAGATCAGGTCAAAATCGACAGGTCAAAATCAGGCTTAAAGGAATTAATTTCGACATTGCTCACGTGCGTCGACAGTAACTGTAGATTTTTTTTCTTGCGTTGGATCGATAAAAGAGGATTAAAAATTATCGCTGAACCGTATCAATTTGTTTAACAGGGAGAAGAATGGATTATTTATTAAAAAAAAACAAAAAAAGAAAAAAAAAGAAAGAGAAAAAAAATAATAGGAACAAAAATAAATCAAAGAAAATCAACTTCTTTCACGATTACATACATAATTTATAAATATATACGCATATATAAAAAGATATATATATTATATATTATATATTATATATTGTATATTATATATTATATATTATATATTGTATATTATATATTATATAATATGTATCTCGATACCATTAAAAAGAACATCATCGATCTCGTTGCGAATGACTTCGGTAAGATACATAATCATTCCTATTGGATTCTCTGAGGTGAACAATGCCGAGCCATTAAGAGATATTCGATCTACCATTTCTAGCTGTAGCCTTGGTAATACTTACCCGCTTGTTGGGACGATCGGTTTTACGCGACAATGAGGAAACTGGGACAGAGTCCGGATCTTTCTTTCTGTCAGCCGATATGAAAAATCATTAGGCCTATGATGTCTACGTAGCTAGATACGTGAATAAGCGAGCGAGCAAGCGAGCAAGCAAGTGAGCAAGTAACCAAACAAGTAAGCAAACGAGCGAGCGAGAGAGATAGAGAGAGAGAGAGAGAGATAAAGAGAGAGAGAGAGAGAGAGAGAGAGAGAGAGAGAGAGAGAGAGAGAGAGAGACAGATAATCTGAAAGAAAAGAGTTGTAATAGAGGAAAGAGGGATAGAGCGAAGAGTGGGAAGTATGGGTGGTAGTGAGGGAGGGAGGAAGAGAGAGAGAGAGAGAGAGAGAAATGAGACTCGTGGTAGACTAGAGAAGGACGAAACCATTTCTCCCTGAGGGGTTTCGCGTAGTCGGATTTTTCCATACATCTCGAAGCTCCAGCACCATTTGCTACTTGCTACCAGTAACCCCTCAATCCTTTCTCTTTCTCTTTCTCTCTATTCTTCGACCGTCATTATCTCTCTCTCTCTTTCTTTCTCTTGCTTTCCATCTATTCTTTCTTTCCCTCTTTCTCTTTCACCCTCTCTCTCTCTTTCGTTCTTTTTCTTTCTTTCCGTCTCTTACTCTTCCTCCTCTCTTCTCTTTCCTTCCACCACGAACGAGCAACTCTCTCTCTCTCTCTCTCTCTCTCTCTCTCTCTCTCTCTCTCTCTCTCTCTCAACACTGTGCAAACAGCCTCGAGAAAGAAACCGAATCTCGGCTCGTGGCTGTGTAAATAGCTTGAGATGGCTCGGTCCTCCCCTCCTCCCACCCCCACCGCGCCCCAACATCCACAAGAAAACCACCGCCTGGGATCTCATTTATCTATACTACTGTAGAGACGGGCTATTGCTTGGCCAGTATCACGATGGAAGATGTGGAATGCTACGTCATTCTTATATTGCTGGACACTCCGACGAAGATATTATTTTTTATGGGCCCTCTGTACGTGCGCGCGCGCGCCTCTCTCTCTCTCTCTCTCCGTCTGTCTGTCCGTCTGTCTGTCGATCTGTCTTTCTATCTGTCTGTTTATCGACTATGCGTTTGATGAATTCAACAGTATGTGTCTTTATCGGGAAACTTTTTTGTATATTCTGTCAAGATGTACCTTTTAGAATATTTCAACTTTCTCGAAGAAAAATATATATATATATATATATATATATATACATATCTATATCTATATATATATATATATATATATGTATGTATGTATGTATATGAAAATCGTGTACGTGTGGATAAGACACACACACACACACACACACACACACACACACACACACACACACACGTGTATCATACATACATACAGGTATGTGTAGATACGTATGTACGTAAGGTACGTATGTACGTCAACGACCACGCGTTTAAATGAAATGGAAATCTCGCGATCCTTCTTCTCGTGTCATGATAGATTGACGTATTGGAACGATGTTTTTATTTATCTTTTCGAGTAAACGTTGATATCGTAAATTGCCTTGGAACTCTACCAAACCAAACAACGTTAATGCAACATCATTCATATCCACTGTTATAATCGATATCATATATTTTATTATAATTAAAGCTTATAATTCTGATATATATGTACAATTGTAATGTCGTTATTTTAATTGAATACTGAGGAGGTATGTTAACAGCGTTATAGGTACGTAAGTTTATGATTGCTTATCGTTTCAAGATTCGTATTGGATAGACCTATCGATTCGTGGATCAGATCGATGACAGGTCGCATACATATGCATGTTACGTACATGTGTATGTAGATATTTATGTTAGTGTTGTTTGGTGTCTGTTGTTGTACATATACGATCGCTAACTTCTGGATTACAAGGTTTAAGATTTTGCTTGGTTGGTTGGTTGGTTGGTTGGTTGGTTGGTTGGATGGATGGGCGGTTGGTTGGTTGGTTGGTTGGTTGTTTGCTTGGTTGCCTGCTAGCTTGGTGCGATGCAATAAACATCAATGCTTTCTTTCGCTTCCTGAGCACGATCATTAGGAACAGTTCCGGAGGGAAATTATTACTTGTATTAATGGGAGAGTTGCATGTTCCTTTTCGACTCGAACGGTCGTTGAATTTTTACGTATGAACGTTCTTCCGGTTCGATCGATGCCTCTCGCCATCTATCTCTGTCTCACTATTTCTCTCTTTCTCTCTCTCTCTCTCTCTTGCTTTTCTCACTTTCGTCGTTTCCTCATCCATTTTGTTGAAGCTAATAACGAGAGAGAGAGAGAGAGAGAGAGAGAGAGAGAGAGAGAACATACCGTGCCTTTCAAATTTTCATGGAACTTTCGTGGAAAATTATAATGAGTTAGATAGATAGATAGATAGATAGATAGATAGATAGAAAGAGAGAGAAAGAGAGAGAGAGAGAGAGAGAGAGAGAGAGATTCATTTTATACGTTTATACATGTTTACATAACGAAGTAGGAGATTTAAATGGATACTCTAAATAATCAGACACGTTAGCCAATTAATGATTATACACATGATAGAAGTAGGGTCTTCCAAAATTTCGTTCGCTCGTTCGTTCATTCGTTCGTTCGTTAAAGGTGTTATTTACTTCGTCTGCGACTGCAGAGAGAGAGAGAGAGAGAGAGAGAGAGATAGAAAGAGAGAGAATATATATACTTCGTAAGTTTTCATAGTTAACGTTGATAAACTAATGAGGATCAGAAAGAGAAACTTGGAAGGATTCGAATGCTCAAAGTACTTCGTCGAGAAACGTTGGTGGATGGGTGGCGAATAAGGTACCGTTGGATAGATGGAAAACGGAAACCACGGAACCTCCTAATTAGTAGCGTTCAACGTCCTGGAAAGCAATGGCTCGGATCTTTTGAGAGAGAGATAGAGAGAGAGAGAGAGAGAGAGAGAGAGAGAGACGTACAAAAATACACGTTGCGTCTGATAAGACCGACGGGAAGTCGGGTTATGAGAGGCCTATGGTAAGTACACCCTCTCTACTGCTTCAACTCATCTCCTAATGCAGGAATGATTCGTTCTGTCGTATTCATGAGAGAGAGAGAGAGAGAGAGATCTCATCTCCTACCTTTAGACGCTACCATTTCCGTCGGCTGATTGGAAATCTCTCTTTTGGTCTCTTATCTCTCTCGTAACATTTACAAAGAATACACCGACACGTTAAGTTCGAGAATATTTCAAGGCTAAGATTTATTTATACTATCCGATAATGGATATTATGGTTCTTTAAAGAAGGCCGCTAGTTAGGTTGGTAGGTAGATAAAGAAAGTGAGAGAGTGAGAGAGAGAGAGAGAGAGAGAGAGAAAATTCGAATGAAAAAGAGATCGTTAATCTCTTGACTATGGTGTATTCTCGATTCCAAAATTTGGATGGTTATACAACAACAATTATCGTTGCGTCAAACGATTATTTCGTTTTCTCGATATAAAGTCGAGTTTATTTTCATTCAAAACCTTTCCCTACAATCATAACTCGTAAGATGGATACTCCGTATCGCGATCGTTCGACACAATAACACGCTATTTTTGATTTACACCGAAATTATTGAAACGAATCGTCGCGCCGAGGTTCGTCGATTTCGAAAGAGCGAATCGTTTCGTTTCTCGAAGACAATAATTCGCACGTCCGACGATCAAATATCCGATTCGAACGATTGGAAAAAGTGTTGGTTATTTATCGTTTTCTTTTCTTTTTTTTTTTTCATTTTGACGGTAGACTTCAAGGTCAACTTTGTTGTCTTCTTCTTTCCCTGTATATTTTTTTTCTTTTCTTTTTTCTTTTTTCTTTTTTAAACGAGAACCTACAATTTTTACGATGAAAACGTAACCGCCGTGGTTTTGAAAATTTGTCAAGATATTTAACGAGAAACATCTCTCATTCGTAGCTTATCCCCCGTCCCCCCTTTTCTACCCCCGCTATTGAAAGTTTCGTCCAACCATTCGTTTAAAATAGAACGAAAGAGAGTAGAACGTGCGGAGGAGATACCACTCGGCTTTATCGAAACGGAGGGCAAGACTTACCTATATCAAAAGTTTGCACAGAGGAAGCAGTAAACAGTTTGACTTTCAAATAGCTTAGCGTAGACTGGAATATAAAGTAGAGCTTTTTTGGTTAGGAGGGAAGAGAGAGAGAGAGAGAGAGAGAGAGAGAGAGAG
This sequence comes from Dolichovespula media, assembly GCA_911387685.1. Lineage (NCBI taxonomy): Eukaryota > Metazoa > Arthropoda > Insecta > Hymenoptera > Vespidae > Dolichovespula > Dolichovespula media. The sequence continues at coordinate 3,664,796 of OU426868.1, forward strand.
AGAAAGAGAGAGAGAGAGAGAGAGAGAGAGAGAAAGCCCTAGTCTCAGGTTTCAAAAGCTGATGAATATTTCACGTGACGGTTCGGTACGAAAAGCAAAGTACCCGTCTGTCCTATTGTCCAGACCCGTGATTACGCAACGAAACTCTAAACCTGATTGCAAGCGATTTAATTATTGATTGAGGTTGCCACGTCGCGATGGTATATAATATATTGATTGAAATAATAAACGATTATTTCGAGAGGAGCGTGATAAATAAAAAAAAAAAAAATAAATAAATAAATAAATAAAAGTATATGCGTTCATTAGTAACAACCGATTAATAAAGTTAAAAAGTTAAAGATTGAAATCGATCGAATTATGTTATCGTGATTATTTTATTATTATTATTATTATTATTATTATTATTATTATTATTATTATTATTATTATTATTATTATTATTATTAATTATAATTTATTTATTATTATTACAATTTCATCTCTGGCCATTTTCTATGTCTCATCGTTATTATTATCAATTAATCGATAAATTTTCATACTTTACGATTTGTTTACGTTCGGTAAATGATCGATCGATCGATCCTAAATGATCCTAGTAATAATGATCCTAGTAATCCTAGTAATAATGATTGTCCTTTGTTATATATTTGCAATATCATTTTTATCATATTCGCAAGTAGTAGAGAATTAAATTGACGTTGAACGGCGGACGAATAATTCTATGTCCATCCGTATTATAATTTTTTTGCTTTTCATTTTCGAACGGCGACAAATGATTTTATGTTCATCGGTATTATAATTTCTTTTTTTTTTTTTCGTTTTCTAACATCCAGATTACCATTTACTCTGATTTTTCCTGTTCATAGTTTCTTCAACTTCTCGAGAGAAGCATATGAACTGTCGAGCTTTAAGACATCGAAAGTACAGTAAATTGCGAGTCCTCTTTAATTCTATATCAAAAATTATTTTACAATAACATCGTAATAAGTAGATACATCTATAAAACATTATTAAAAATTTCTCGATATACGCGCCTAAACGAACATTTTGTTTTCTTTTTTTTTTTCTTTTTAATCAATTAACATTTCCCTTGTTAACGTTTCCCTTCCCCCGTGTCGACGAATATATCGGGTGTACGTTGAAAAAAATGTTCATCTCGGAAACGCTACGGTGAAAAAATTTTTTTCAAATTTCTTCGATCGCGTATTGCTATTTATTTATCGCTTAAGTATTTATAAACCTTCTCAATCAGTTTATAACGAATGAATGATCGGTATTTTTTAATAAAATAACAGTTCTTGCGATATAATTGGTCGATATTACGAAAGATCGATACAAAAACGATAAGTATTTCAATTTTTTAATATTTCCGTTCGTAAGCAATAATAATAATAATAATAATAATAATAATAATAATAATAATAATAATAATAATAATAATAATAATAATAATTTTGTCGGTATCTTAAATAGATTGTAAGAATTTATAAGAAAAAAAGTTGCAAATATAATTCAAAGGTTAACCCTGACACTCAATTATTTTATTATAACTGTCTGAATACTAATCGAAATATTCCTACAAAGCGATTAATTTATTTTTGACAAAATCCGTGTCGTTGATAAATAAAAATATTAAACAAATCAATAGAAACGTTTGATTTCCAAATACAATGGTTATTGCATTTATACATATTTTATCTCTCATTCGTTCATTTTCTTCCTTTTTTTCTTTCCTATATATACCCGTACGTATGGTATCTATATGTACGTATATATTCGAAATCGCAAAGGAAATCGAAAGAACGTCCTCCAGGAATAATTAAATCCATTAAAAAGAATATCCATGTTTTTCATCTCTCTTTGATGAGTCAACTTTTACTCGTAAATAACCGCGTTATTCTGCGATAGTACACACCGTGCAATCTCGTCGATTCGACAGGATCGAAAGCATTTAGTTTATGCGTCTCCAGGGATTAACCATTTATGGATCCCGTAGGATAGCCACGAATACGGGCCATGACAAGAGATTTTTCCGTGTGTCCGCACCAGAGAGATACGACCGGTAACCGTCATTTATGTAATCCTCCTCCTCCTCCTCCTCCTACTCCTCCTCTTCATTCTCCTCATCCTCCAACTCGTGACAAACGCGTTTATAACCACTGTTTAAGTTCGAACGTAATTACTAACAATAACACGGAATACATGGGATATTAAAACCCTTTATATCGGGTGTCATGTCGAATTAATTTACGAAATTGTAATACGACCAAATCGTACACCGTCACGATTGTTCAAGCGGATTCTGGAACAGACGAACGTTTAGATTAGACGTATAATTTTTTTGTCAATTTTGAAAATAACATTTTGAGAGAGTTTGTCGGTTAATACGTGACATTTAAAAGACCAAATCGTACGACGATGTATGATCATAACCGTTTATCGCTTAGATCCTAATAACTAACTTCTTCACAACGTTATCACCTTTGACAGTTTGTAAAAATAACTTTTTTCTCTCAAAAAATATTATCATACGATCTATGATAGTAAAATTTTGTATAGTAACCAACACGTAAATAAAATCTATAATCCACGAGATCGTCAAATGACAAATCATATATTGTTATATTTATAATATTATTATTAAATCATAATATTCATAATATCATTATTGTAGTATCATAATATTCGTAATATAACAATATTCAATAATATAATAATAATATAATACAATAATATCAATCATATATACATTATTATTACTCTCTTCGAACTCCCTTAAAACGCGTGACTATCGAATCTCACGTAATCGACGTCGCGTTCGAAAATAAATTGAATTAAAGTCGTACGAAACAAGACATTTTCTCGTTCTTGTTAATGTCTACGACAACATTTTGAAAGCTTCACGTCGGTTAACGAGCGAATTTTCAAAACCTTTCGTACTCGGCGACGAGTAAAATTTACCATAAAAAGAAAAAAAAAAGAGAAAAATATTAACGAATCGTAACCATCCCGTTTGTCAGTTCCTCCCAATCGTTGACGATACGGCACACTTCTTTAAACGTTTTCTTTCCTTCTTTCTTTTCGTTTCTTTATCGTCTTTTTCTGTTCTTTTTGGTAGTCTTAAAAAATAACGTTCTAAGAGTGTTGCCGTCGTAGAACGGAATCGTTAACCCGCTGTTAGAGACGCCGATAGTGAGGGGAAAAAAAAGGAAGGGTGGTTCGGAGGAGGAGAAGGAGGAGGAGGAGGAGGGATCGTCGAAGAGAAAAAGAGGATATCAAAAGAAGTGAGTATCGCGAGAGTCTCGTATCAAACGGCCCATCCTCGTCTATTCCCATTGGTGGATCTTATCCGAGACTCTCCAATTTCGCGGCAAACGTCTCGGCGGTGAACTTTTGGACGAGTAGAATCGCATAAAGTCTGTGACTCGTGCTACTTTGCTATTTGCCCTTCCTTCCTTCCTTCCTTTCTCTCTCTCTCTCTCTCTCTCTCTCTCTATCTATCTCTCTCTGTTTCTCTCTGTTTCTCTTTGTTTCTCTTTATCTTTCTCTTTCTCTTGGTGCTTTTCTCGGAATCTTCTGGAGGTGGTTCCTAGCAGCATGATGAACGACGGTACCATGGAGCGTCTCATGGGACTTTGTATAATAGATTCCGGATCGAGAACGGTACACACAGACGTATACTTTATTCCTTCACTCTCTCTCTCTCTCTCTCTCTCTCTCTCTCTCTCTCTCGATCTCTCTTTTTTTCTTTTTCTCTTGGTTCTTTGGTCTAGTTAATGCTATAGTCTTCTCTCTTTCTTTCTCTCCCTCTCTCTCTCTCTCCCTCCCTCTCTCTCTCTCTCTCTCGTTCTTTTTCTTTTTTCCACGCCCCCTCTTTTACCTCGAGTCACCTACCTCGTGGTACCTCATCGAGAAGAGAATTTGCGGGAAGTAAATTTGCCAGGGATCCTTTACTTTTTCAAACGTATTCAAAAGTGATCTTCAGTGGGTTCGACGACCAGCTGATATATATGCATATATATATATATATATATATATATATATATACGTATATATACATATACATATGTATACCTATATAGATAGGACGATTAATGAATCGATTGAGAGAGAATCACTTTTATATTTTTATAAAATATACTATATATTTATATAAATATATATATATATATATATATATATATATATATATATACGTATATATACATATACATATGTATACCTATATAGATAGGACGATTAATGAATCGATTGAGAGAGAATCACTTTTATATTTATATAAAATATACTATATATTTATATAAATATATATATATACATACGTATATATACATATACATATGTATACCTATATAGATAGGACGATCAATGAATCGATTGAGAGAGAATCACTTTTATATTTATATAAAATATACTATATATTTATATAAATAAATATATATATATATATATATAAATATTGATCGTATAGACGTATAAAACGAAATATAAAATGTACAAGAGAACACGTGAGAAAGCTTAAATCGAGTCCTACGAACCAACTACACGGAGGGGTTTACCCTCCGATCCTTCATTATTTGCACGTAAGAGTGAGTCTAAGAGTTATAGAACTGGCCAAGTGGTATGGCCGAAACGAGTCCTTATACGAGATATATATTGCCCTGAGGGTGCCGGGGACTCTTCATTATGCCAGCCGCGTCGTCATCTTCTTTCGTGCGGCTCGACTTCTTTATCTTGACTTTTCTCTCGCCACCTCTGCCTTCTTCGTTGTCGTCGCCGTTGACGACAATCATGAGAAGGACAGAGAGGGAAAGAGAGAGAGAGAGAGAGAGAGAGAGAAAGGGGAGAAAAAGTAGAACTTTCTCTCCCTTTTCACACGCCCACGAACCTTTTTTTTTTTTCTTCTTCATATTCCTCTCTCTCTCTCTCTCTCTCTCTCTCTCTCTCTCTCTCTTTCACTCTCCCTTTCTTTCTTTCATTCTTTCATTCTTTCTCTGTCTCACCCTTTACTTAACCCCAGGGGGCAAGGAAAAAAATCTCAGATGACGACAACGGCGGAGATTCCATGGCGTGTTTCTTTTGGTATTCGTAAAGGGTGTACCCTTGTAAAAGGGGGGTAGGTAGGGGAGGGGAGGGGTGTCAGATAATGATAATGCGATGGGATTGCGGAGATCAAGAGAAGGACGACGGGGTTTCCGACTATCGCGAACTCTGAATTTTCTTTTCTTATTCTTTCTTCTTCTTCCTCTTTTTTCTTTCCTATTTCTCTCTCTCTCTCTCTCTCTCTCTCTCTCTCTCTCTCTCTCTCTTTTCTTTCTTCCTTTTTTTATCTTTTTTCTTTTTTTTTTATTTTACCGCCACGAAATGGTCCTTTGGTATGTCCCTATTCCTTTTTATTTCCTTGATCAATGTTGACAGAGCAGATATCTTTAGTGTTTCATGTACGCGTGTCGTCGCGTTTTGAATTTAGATCGTCGTTACGATATACCACCTTATTTTCCCTCGAATTTCACGTTTACCGTTTAATAAAAAAACCAAAAAGAAAAGAGAAAAGAAAAAGTATATCGTCTTATCAAATGTTTGTTCGTTCGTTCGTTCGTTCGTTCGTTCGTTTATTTGTTTGTTTGTTTGTTTGTTTGTTTGTTTGATTGTCGATAAAGATGATTAAATAGACGTCGATAATATCTGACGCGGATATGGATTTACAGGAATTATCATTGAACGGCGTAGAAATATTGTTTTTAATGCGATCAACGTTATCCCACCACCACCCTCTCCCCCAACGGATTACGAGATAAAACTCTAATATTTTATCGTATAATCGAAGCACCGTATTCGATACGACGCAAAAGTTTATGATGCACGGTTGTTTAGAAATTGTTCGGGAAATTGATAGTTGGAAATAAACTAACCCACACACGATTATACTTGTATCCTTATGATATTAAGTATATTTTCATTTTTAATTATACTTGCTTCTTAAGAAATTTAATTAAACACTCGTATATGTTGCATATACGTGTATGCGCGCGAGTGTGTCTGTGTGTGTGTTTCAGATCGCATATGTTGAACAATGTGAAACGTTCATATGGAATAATTACAGAAACATATGCTTTTAAGGGGTTACAATGAAAATACTATAAGACTTATTAAAAAAACGGATCATACGTTTGTATATACATTTTTGTATATACATGTACATATACATATATATATATATAATCCTTACGTTTATATGCTATAATAATTTCGTAAACCTATACATTTAAGGGTTAAAATAAAAATATTACTGAACTTATCAAAAAAAAAATTAAAATTAAAAAATAAAAGAAATAAAATTAAAAAGAGGAGAGGTAACAACGTCTTTGCGTATGTCATAGGTTTTGGATCAAACAAATCGACAATGTCGTTCAATTACAAATGATTCTTAACGTTATACGATAGAAAAATCATATTATACATTTTCGTGTTAATCGAATTGACAATTTCAAATGATATTTAAGATGATTATCCATTTTCCAATGTTAACTTAGAGAGACTAACGAGGTCTCTGGCCTTCAATAATTATCGGTCGATAGTCTTTGCCTTTGAATCGTTAAAGAGAGGGAGAGAGAGAGAGAGAGAGAGATAGAGCTTTGAAGATACCGTTGGTTCCACTGCGAATTGGATTCTATGCTTTTAATGTATGTAGCTTAAGGGGTTCACAACGTGGTTGGCAGGCCGAGCGACTGAGCGAACGAGGGCTTGAAATAGAAAAGGATAGAAGAGATAGATAGATAGAGAGAGAGAGAGAGAGAGAGAGAGAGTGAGAGAGAGCTAGAGAGAGAGAGAGAGAGAGAGAGAGATAGAGAGAGAGAGTAGGAGTGTGGGTTGGTGGGGTAGTCGATGGCGATAGGGTGGGGGGAGAGGGGAGAGAAAGTAAAGTCACATTAAACTAATGCATCGATTACGATCGAACTCGTGAAAAGCGATGGAGGACACATGTACCTAACGTGCGTATGTATATACGAGCTTCGATCTCAATATGTAGGATTAATTATGTGAATTCATCCTTTTCGTTCGTTGATATCATTTGGGATTAAATTTCGTTTGCAAAACGATAACGTATAAGAGTCCGATAGTATTGTACATTATATGCATTTGCGTATGTACGTACATATTTATGAAATATGTAGGTATTGAAACGCATGTATGTGTTAAAAATTCGTTACTATATTTTACGACGATTGAAAAAAGTTCGATCATTCGGGTAGGCTCGTGTTATGAAATTTCCTTTTTTTTTTTTTTCGTGTTTTTCTTTTTTCTTTTTTTTTTTCTTGAATAGGCGTCCTCATTGATTTTTCTTCCTACGTTTGGAGATGATTTCTTTTCTGTTATCGCGCACGATTTTATAAATTTATAAATGACACATTTCGATCGATCACGTCTGATATATTTTAAGGAAAATTAAGAAGGATTCGATTACGAAAAGATTAACGTGGTTTGTTTCTTTTTTGTTTTTGTTTTTTTTTTTTTTTTAATATTTTTTTCCCCCACTTTGTTATTTCCGCTCGATAATCGATTCATCTTTAATTTATTATTATTAATCTCATCTATTTATGAAAATCAAAGATCTATGCATTTAGCGACTCGTTGTACATCGAATGAGGTATGACGTTCGTCCTAAAAAAAAAAAACAGAAAAAAAAAGGAAAAAAAAATAGAAAAAAAATTCACACGCATTACGTACGTACATACGTACACATACATATGTACCTAACCGATATTACATGCTATTGCCCACTTGATGAAAATAAGAAAAACTAGAGATCGTAATTCTTCCCTTTAGAATTCATTTCACCGTGATATTGTTTTCCTTTCATAAAACGCCCCGGCGAAGCGTAGAAAGTTTTTACCTCTTTCTTCCTTTTTTAATCTTCCTTTTGATTCGTTTTCCCTTTTTAATCTTTTATTTTCAACGCCTCCCAACAGCGAAGGAACGCAAAAATGTGGACTTTTAAGTATTCCATTTGTCCCTTCCTCTTTCTCTTCTTTCTATCTTTTCTTTTTATCCGAAATGTCACTTGAAACGGTGGGACAAAATTAAATGAAAACAAAACGAATAAGAAGAAGGTAAAACGATAAAAAAGAAGAAGAGTAAAGGACGGAAAAAGGATAGTATCAGTTGTAATTTTGGTATCGTTCAGGCACATATGATTTTTCCCTTTTCCTTCTTCCTTTTTCTTTGTTTTCTTTTTACTTTTTTTTTTTTTCTTGTAATTTCTTCTTTCCCCCTCCCCCCACTCTTTCGTTAAATACAGCTACGATTTTCTGGAAGATACAGGGATTTTGTATTTAAATTGCTGAGTCAAAAGAGAAAGATAGAGAGACAAAGAGAGAGTGAGAAAGAGAGATAGAGAGAGAGAGAGAGAGAGAGAGAGAGAGAGAGAGAGAGAGAGAGAGAGCCGGTACTCGTGCTTAACTTGTCTGAAACAGTCTCGGCAAGGGCGACGGCTGCCCGATTAAACCGGCATTACTGTGAGAGCAACGACATAATTACATCATTAACCCACATTATATTCACTTCTGCCTCGGTAACCTTGCACCACGGACACTCGGCTGGAGGACACCATCAACGGAGGAGAGATAGGCGGACGCTGTATTTTACCTTCCGGACATATTAATACTCTCGTTGACAAAATCGTCTTTCAGATCTTTTGGAATTTATCTTCTTGGTCATCCGAATTTAATTCAATTCGCTCGATACACTTTTGATTATTTATTTGTCTTAATAGTAACATTTTCTAATATAAATACATCCAACGTTATTTAAATCTATAGAAATTAAATACATACATATATATATATATATATTTATTTATTTATTTGTTATTAGGTACAATAATTGTTTTAAAAGATATGGATATGCGTAGGTGCGTAAATTATTTGATTACATATATATATATATACATACATGCGTAGTAAATATAAATAAAGAAAAAATATGATACGATATCAGTCCACGAATATTCATTTTTTTAATGGGAGACATGTTCGTTGTTTGATAAGATTTTATATGAAAATCCTTATTAAAAAAAATAAAATAAAATAAATCGCATATAAATCGTCTGTATGTTACAAGTTCTCTTACGATCGATCGTTCATCTACGATGCTTCCACGATATATACAAAAAGTAGGCTTGTTCCTCGTTAATAAAAAAAAAAAAAAAAAAAAAGAAAAAAGAGAGAAAAAATAAGACAAAAAAGAAGAGGAGGAAGAAAGAAAAAGAGAAATCAAACGAACGATAGATTGAATAAATTTTATAAGGTTATTAACGTAGGTTCGTTTAATCCGTGAGAATTCAAAATGCCCAAAGGTTATAACGAAACAACGTTACGTTTAAATCCCCGAAACGTTTTAATACATCTTTGCGGAACACTTACCTCGTTACACGTTATATAGTCAATGACTGTAACACGATTTACCGTCTGCAACGGATATGCCAACGCCATAAGGTTAGTTGGCATGGCCAGTAATCGTTTAGATCGGTAGCACCTACGGGCGAAATCGCGCTTCTGCACGAAACGTTTCATGGTTATGATCTTTGATATCCATCGGTAGAGACGATATTTTCCTTTTCCCTTGTGGTTGGCTATTTCGTCGATATTTCTAACATTGTGTGTGTGCGCGCGTGTGCGTGTATATGCGTGGGTATTTGCACGCGTGCATGCCCGCTTTCCTTCGTTCTAACGTTCTAACAATTACGGGATGTAACTTCTAGGGAGAACGTGCAACTAATGACTTATTATTATCTGTCGTTTATACGTTGCTGTACGAGAGAAAGAGAGAGAGAGAGAGAGAGAGAGAGAAAGAGAGAGAGAGAGAGAGAGAGAGAGAAAGAGAGAGAAGGGGGGGGGCGGCGGAGAGGGAGAGAGAGAAGAAATATATAGGGAAGGACTTACGATGAAGTTGTAAGGGATCGGTATCGGTGCGTTATTAGGGTGAGAAACGTGCCACGCCTATTCATTTTTCTTCCACTTTTCTTCCTTCTCTCCCCCTTCTTTCTTCTTCTCTTCTTTTCTTTCTTTCACTTCTCTCTCTCTCTCTCTCTCTCTCTCTCTCTATCTCTCTCCTTCGTTTTTTTTTTTCTATTCTAGACGCGATCACATCACTCCCCCTACGCGCGATATTGGCCGTGTTACGAGCCGAATGTAAGTATGTGAGAAATGCCACTCGCGTGTTTCGGAACGTTTGTATTTTCATAATGGTTTGTGGAAATGAAGAAATTTTCTTCAACGATTTCCGAGACGACTCTTCCGTTTCGAGGAATATTCTGCCGAGTAAATTCGTATCCCGTATCTTTTCTATTATTTTCTTTCTCTTTTCCTTTTACCATTTCTTTTTCTTTTTTTCTCTCTCTTTTTTTTTTTTTTTTTTTTTTTTTTTTTCTTCATTGCAAGTGGTCACGACAGTTACGAAATATTTCGCGTACGTGTGCGCGCCTGATCAGTTCACTTTTCTATGTCCATAGTTATACGTATCTGTTATGCCCGTGATATTAATTATAGGATATAATATTTGCAACACAATATATATTTATAATATCATTGCAGCAGATCTGTTCATCGCGTTTTATGTTATTCACGTTTTACGGAAACTTTATTTACTTTGATAATAACGATTTATGAAAATAAAGATATTTCGACAATGCCATCCTACGGGAAATATCGTCGAGTATGTTCGTCGCTAGTTCATCCGATTTTCACTTAAGCGTCGTCGGTTTTTATTTTGAAAAATTAACGTTATCATATTTTTGCGTGGATCATTCTAATACGCTAACGCGCATCGAGTTAGTTTGTATTATTTCGATCAAAGTATATGTATGGTAAAAAAAAAAAAAGAAAAGAAAAAAAGAGGGAAAAAATTGTATTACGCTATACGTGTTTAATCTAACAGATGTACGGAGTATGCGTGTGTTATGTTAGTCGATATATATGCAAACAAAAATTACGCTACACTGTACGTTTAGTTTAATCGTGTATGTATGTATATGTATGTATGTATGTATGTATGTATGCGTTATGGTATTGTGTTAGTTCAAAATTATTTGCATATATCTACATATTTTTGTTGAAAACATATATATATATATATATATATATATATATATATATTGAAGACTTTATAATATAGTATAATACATATTTCCTTTTGTTGGAAAATGCAATTTGAGATAATCGGGAAATATTAAAACTTCGGTCGTACCTCCTCGTTCTCATTACGACGAATGGAGATGACAGTGAAAGGTGGAGAGGGAAGAGGAGGGTTGGAGAGGGGATGGAGGAAGTTTCTACGGTTTCAAGATGGCGAACAACCGTCTCAGGAATTTTCTCCGATATTTTCGATCGATGCACGTTCCTCCTCCGGCGAAATCCCAATTTCTTTTTTATTTTATTCTTTCTTTCATTTTTATTTTTACTTTCTTCACAGCTTATTTACTCTGGCGCAGCTGCTTTATTAAATGAAAATACGTTCTCCGTCGATTTGAGAAACACTGCCGTGCGCGTTATCTCGATCTCGGTGTAATTAATTTTATTTTTTAATTTTATTTACAACGAAAAAAAATATTTCCCGCGTCCGTTCGAGTAACGTTGCGTACGAGTTATCTCGATCTCGAAATTATTATTTTTATTTTATTTTATTTTCTTGTTACTTTTACTTTTTCTCGTTTTCTTTTTTTTTTTCTTCGGAAATTATGCATTCCTTTGCCTTTGGAGAGACTGTAAATAATAAATGTATTTCGAAGATCGTATCGTCGCTCGTCATAAGAATACTTTTCCATAACAATCTTCGGCGTTAAAGAAATGAAATCATAGGAAGTAAACTTATCTCGTGTGTTACGTACAAATCAGTGTTAATCAATTAACATTAAGTATATATATAAATTACTATGGTATAGTATTTAATAAGTTATACCATTAAATATAACTCGGAATATATTATAGTATTATATTTCGTAAACTTACCTATCAAATATAACGTGGTACAGCATGATTACACAATTCTAATAATTTTCTTTTCACGTTATATACTTTTTCGTTACAAAGGATTAAGTTGGTAAGTTTTTCTAAAAGAAAAAAAAAAAACGAAGAAGAAGAAGAAGTTAATTTATTCTTCTTCCCTTTTCTTTGAGATAATTTTTTGAACACTCTCCGAGCGTATCTGAGAACGATTACACGGGTTACGTTATCCCTTTGAACGAGATAATACACAGCTGCGTGTAGTATTTACTATAGTTCGTTAATACGAACTAGTAATTTAAGAGCTGGTAATATTTGACATAATCGTTGGAACGGGAGGAAGGAATGAGCCAGTAGAGTCGAGCTTTGATTATCGTGAATTAATTTCACTGGAGACTAGCTCAGGTTTAATAGTTACCCGTCACGCGTTCGCCAAACTTTACCGCATTTCCCTGTGTTGCAGTTGCATTTCGTGGATGAAAGTTTGCGCTGCCTTAGACGACATTTACAATGGGCAAGCACGGCCATGAAAACTTCACAACAGTTGTATATAAACGTCTGGAATTTGTTTTGTTACCAATCAACAAATTATGAAAAGTGATTATGAAAAGTGATTATGAAAAGTGATTATGATCTTAACGATCCCATCCGTTATATGTCTATCATCAGACATTATCATTCGTATATTTTCATCGTTCCTTCGTTAATTATTATCTTTATTATTCAATGAACGATTACGGTCTATATATATACATACATATATATATATATATATATATATATATATATATATATATATATATATATATATTCCAAGTATTCTCGATCGACACGACGTGTACCGTTCAATTTGAACCTTGTTCAAACATATTTAATGCATAATTTCGGATAGGTCACGATTATGTACACATATCGATCGAACGTAATCTCGATTCAAACGATACAAAAAGTAATAAAAAGAATAACGGAACGAATCGAGTGTATCACAACGTTATCCCCTTTCGATATTAATGCTTTTATAAATTCTTTATTTGTCCCCGATGATGACGTTGCGAGTATCAGGTTATAAGTCACTAATGTCCGTGGTTGTAGCTTATCGTTATCATTTATGATTCTTAATTAGAACAATTTGTATTAATATAGGGAGGGCTGGAGTAGAGGGAAGGGTTAGGCGGAAGGGTGGAAGAGTTAAAAGTTCGCACGAGCTCATTTAATTATATCGGAGCGAGATTTATAAATGATTTCGAGTATAGGTATTTACCGTGCGAGGAGATGTGTAATTTATTTTTCTTTTTTCTTCTTTTTTTTTTTTGATATATCTCGGGTTTTAATTAAGCGACACGAGTAAAGAAACGGGTACGTATGGTCATGTTATCTGTCCCGGCCGCCCTAAGTTCTTAAAATAAAAAATTAGGTTTCGTGTCGTGATATAATTTATAACGACGCACCTAAACTCGTAGATCCGTATTAAGGGGTGGGTTGGGAAGGGGAGAGTGGGGAGGGTAGAGTGGGAAGGGGTGGGGAAGACATTCGCACATATAGGCGGGTGTACACCACGTGTTAACAAGAAAATTCCTTTCGATAGGACGAGATAAGTTTCGTCTCGTGCGTTTAATACCTTGCACGCCTACCTCGTAAATTCTCTCATTAACGTGCTAACGTAAAATCTCATTCTTATCGTACGCTTGATAAGAGTATGACGAATGTCCAACGGCCTTTTGCACCCTTATTCGCACGAGTTTAATCTTACGCGTTATTTTCTTTTATTTCGTATTTTTTTTTCCTTTCTTTCTTTCTTTCCTCTCCTCCTTTCCTCTCCTCTTCTCGCCTCCCCCCTCCCCCCAACTCAATTCTTTCTTTCGATTTCCACGCTCTACCGCACGTAAAGACGTTTATTATTTATATTATTAATGTTCATAAGTTTTCACTTGTCGAGCAGGTCTTGTGTATTAATTTGGACAAAATTAATTCGCTTAAGATTAATCATTATATAAACGTATAACGAACTTGTACCTCCTTGTACGTATATAATTGATATTATGTGTGCGTGCGTGTAAATTCATATACGTATACAAATTATAATGTTCTTAAATTTAATATTCGCATGTGTGTGTGTGCGTGTGTAGTGAGATATATGTATACAATATACTAGTACAAAGAATATGTATTTGTACATACTATATGTCTCTTATTTTTTAATCGATGACCGATATCATCGAAAACAATTGGAAAAATCCTGTTTATTTCGAATTGTTTAACTACTTATATTCTTAGGATTTCATTTAAAAATGAACGATTACATCGCAATATTTCGATTCCTTTTTTCTTCCATCCTCGATAATCGGTAAGTACATATTCTCGATTAATTTCAAGCACGACGTGACCTCATCATCAACCATCATTCATGACCTCTTGATCCTCCTCTTTCAACGTCCTCGATATTAATTTTCTAGAGGGAATGATTTACGTAGAATCGAAGTATTCCGTCGAAAATTAAACGTCGTTCAAATTTTACGAGACGATAGAAAAAGAAAGAGAGCTAGGGAGAGAGAGAGCGAGAGAGAGAGAGAGAGAGAGAGAGAGAGAGTTAGAGAGTGAGAGAGAGAGAGAGAGAGAGAGAGAGAGCCTCGAGGAGAGAACGCGAATTATTTCTTTTGCGATCATTCGATAGGAAATTCGAAAAGAAGGAGAAGATTTCAAGTCGACGGGGTTAAAGTTCGACGAGCATAAAAATAAATCATGCATTTGATATCACGCTAGAGGGCCAGAGGCTGCATAGCATCTTCGTCTCTTTCTTTTTTAAGCTTTCAAGGGTTAGAGAAACTTATGTATATAGTCCATAACATATAAATACATTAATACATACATACGTATATGCATATATCTATATTCACATATATATATATATATATATATTTATATGTATTCAGTGACCGTTCGAATACACGGCTCGGCCTTTTGTAGTAATTCTTGGAATATTCTCTTTTTATCTTCGATCGACGTTATAGAATGGGATGTTAGAGTGTTGGTGCATCCTATGGATCTGCATGCTTCAGCGAGCGTGCGACCACCCACGTAGAAGCAGGAAGTTCGAAGGAAGGAAGCTTCCAGACAACATTACATCCGTTTTATATGTACCACCTGCCGTGTGTGCAAGCTCGCATATACCACATACGACGCTTATATATACGTTTCTATGCTTCGATATTTCTCTCTCTCTCTCTCTCTCTCTCTCTCTCTCTATCTCTCTCATGCCGATGTCAGCTATTTTATCACGGATTCGTGAAGCTTGAGAGCCCATCGTGTCGATACATTTTGAATATTCTTTACGACGACTTCTTCCCGACGATCTATTTAAATTGTAGAAAAAAATTATAAATATATTTATATATATATATATATATATTTAGTTGAGTCTACTTTCTTGTGCTAAATATATTACGAATGTATATATATATATAGATGTGTATATATGAATATAATAAAAAAAATTGAAACGTTATAATATATATTTCTTTTTCCCTACAGTTTGGTTATTTTCAATGTATTCATATTTATTCTTTCGAGAGAAATGGAAAATGTATGTGAAAGAGGTTGAGAGAGAGATAGACAGAGAGAGAGAGAGAGAGAGAGAGAAATAGGAGATAGAGAAAGAGCATAGAAAGACAGGAGTAGTATATACCAATTTCAGACAGAAAGATATAGAGATAGAGATAGAGATAGAGACAGATAGATAGAAAGAAATAGAGAGAGAGAGAGAGAGAGAGAGAGAGAGAGAGAGGAAGAAAGAGAGGTGTAAAGAGAGGAGGAGCATAACGTTCAAGCTCAAACTTCAGCAGACGATTAATATTTGCAGACAATGGCCAGCGCATATTTCCGTGGCATCGCCTTCCATCTTCCCCTTTCCTGTTCACCTCCTTCGTCTTCCTATCTCTTCGTTATCCTCCCTCTCTCTCACCCTCTCTCTCTCTCTCTCTCTATCTCTCGGTCTCTTTCTCCCTCTCCCTCTTCCATCCTCTTTTTCTCTTTCTCAACTCGCGAGATTCGTGAACAAGGACCGCTAAAAGAGTAAGAGCGAGGGAATAAGAGAGACAGAGAGAGAGAGAGAGAGAGAGAGAGAGAGAGAGAGTGAGAGAGAGAGAGAGAGATAGAACCACGTACACACGATTTCCGGTCTGTTCGGCATCCCTATACTCCTGGAGGAGCAAACGACTACTATGCGACTAGGACTCGGCGATGTCCGCCCGCACATGAGCATGCATGTACGTGCAGATATGTGTATCTCTGTGTGTTCGTGTGTATGTGTTTGCGTGTGTGTGTGTGCGTGTCACGGCACGTCTGCTGCCTAACGTACGATGCAAGTTTCCTTTGTCCTGCCTAACTTGTAGCCCGGCCCTCACCTCCTTCCCCGTATTCAACACCCTTATCCTCTCTCAGCCGTTTCATAGAACACAGATATATGTATATAATACATACATACATACATACATACATACATATATATATATATGTATTTATGTATGTATGCTGTGTATATATATATATATATATACATATGAAGAGAAAGAGAGAAAGAGAAGGAGAGAGAGAGAGAGAGAGAGAGAGAGAGAGAGAGAGAGAGAGAGAGAGACTGAGAGATAAGAAAACGTTAGCCTCGTTAGATGCTGATGACCGGAACCTTAAATATCTTCGACGATGTTCGAGGCACTTTTCGAACGACCTTAAATCAGAAAGTTTCCTTCTTCTCCACGATTCCCATCGTCCAACGATTATCCTTGAGAAGTAATATCGAGTTATAAAGTGGAAAGGTGGTCCTTTGTCTCGATGGATGATCATACCTCTTGCTGTCTTTATGCTAGTAGATATAATGAAAATTTTCATTCGAACGTCCTTCAATAAATTAAATCTCGTATATCTTTAGCTAACGTCTTCCAATTTATTTTATGACATCAATATCCTTACGACGTTTATACGTGACGTATATTGTATAACGAGTACGACGATAGAGAGAGAGAGAGAGAGAGAGAGAGAGAGAGAGAGATGAAGTAACGATTTCTCTCAGCCTCTTATCAAAGCAGTGTGAGTTAATAGCAAACGATCGTTTTTTAATCGTTTATTAATTTTTACGTTATTTTATGAATCGTTCGGAATTCGTGTTATCTCGACGAACGTAACGAGATGACGTTTGTTCGTACGAATTCGTTTATGAGAAGATCGTTTAGAAAAATTCTTTACGGCGAATTGTTAATTAATTATTAACAAATCGTCGAGAGGTAGAGAGAATGTTGCCCGTTTAAAGTGGTATTTGATTCAAATTTCTACGAACGTTAGTTCCAGAGATATTTTTTTTTTTCATTTAAATCGACGACGATTAATAAAGTGGAAGAAAAATTGTTTTCTCTTCGTTTTACCGCAAATTCGTTTATTATTCATGAATCATTTTTTTCGAACAAAATAAGATGAACTTGATTATTATGAATTTGTTTATAACAATCGTTTATAACAGATCGTTAATTAATTATGAACGATAACGTTGAGAAGGAATAGAGAAAATTTTACCCTTTAAAATGGTATTCGAATCAATTCTTTACGAATTTGAATTCCAGAGATATTCCACATTTAAATGGAAGACATTTATTTCGACACATTGACCTATATAATTTCATTCGAATTGGCTCAATGACACACTGACCAATATAAATTCGAAGAATTTACGCTGTCTTACTATTACTATAACTATTACTTTTACTACGAACATATGTACGATAAAAAATGATGAATGAAAATCATTCGTCGACGATATCTCGAGGAAGGAAAAGTCTTAGAGATTCGAAACAAGTACCGTTTTCAAGTGCAACTTATTTCACATTTATATAAAAATTGAACCGATATCGTTATAATCAAATCGTTTTCGTTAATAATTTTCAAAATTGAATCTTTCTTTCCTTCGAATCCCTCGTAACTTAGTAACATAATTGTCACGAGATCATTCGATTTTTTATCATAAAAATATAAAATTTCATTTTGTTTATTTGAAGTAAGGAATAAAAGATCCATTAATAATCGTCAATGTACGAAATTAAATGACAAAAAATATTCTTAAGAAATTCCCTTTCGCAATAATGACACCACGCATATTCTGAACTTATCTTACGCTTACTATGCGCTTCCTCTGCGCTTACTTTGCGCTTATCTTACCCCATTATTGTACAACGTAACCTCAGAATAATAATGCAAGGTAAGCTAAGAAATCATCCCTTCCTTACTACTATATACTCTTACTACATTTTCAGTCGCATCTCTCAACGTTGTTTCTTAGCGATGTTTAAATTAATATACCTGACGAATTAATCGCTTTACGACGTACGTACATAGATTAACACATTTTCATCGATAACGTCGAACTATCTGAAACAATATGATTCTATTGAAAAAAAAAAAAAAAAGAAAAAAAAAAGAAAGAAAGTAATAAAAACAGTTGCCCTTCGTATATCCCTCACGCACTATCCCATAACAAAATTATTACCACGACATTGTGACCCGCTTCTGTACGATAGTACGACCTTAGCAAACAAAATTATTTCTTCGTATCTCCAGAAAGATCGGATATATTCAATCAAAGTCATTGCCCTGTTTATCATATATAGTATGACTGGTAAGTATATGAAGTATAATAAATCAAAGATAGCTATGAATTAATGAATGTATAAAAATGTGTAAGGTCACCGTGATCACGACGTTCTAATGTGGAATTTATAATTAGTAAAATACTACTGCCGCATATATATCATTATATTCATTTACTTAAACGTATCTATGTATCTATATGCATAATATATAATGTATCGATCGGCAATAATCTTATACTCGAATGCCAATCCTTTCTTTCGTCAAAGTCAGAATCAAATATTCGAGATTAGGAACGGCTTTTCATCGGGCAACTCGATATCGTTCCCAAACATTCCTCTGTATTTCGATGTAACCGGAGCATACCAACATCCTGAGTAATCCTACTCCAATGATAATCCTGATCATCGCCGCAGAGATCCACATAATCCGTTTTGCTGTTTCACGTCCGGTTATATGGCGTCCCATCGATTCCATCGTGAATATTAAGATATCGCTGAATATTATTATATTATACATACATACATATATACATATATATATATATATATATATATATATATATATAATAATAATTTTTAGTAATCACAGTTGCTTTTAATATTTTCTTTATTCGACGATATATAATAAGTAAGGGATGGTAATGAAGAATATGAATGTGTGTGTGAGAGAGAGATAGAGAGAGAGAGAGAGAAGAAAAAGAAAAGCAAAAAAAGGAAAAGCCAAAAATACAGGACACGCTTGTATTATACTTATCCTGCTACGAATGATTACGGGAGGACTCTATGGGACGTGGATGGGTCCGTTTACATAAATTTCACGCACTATACTATGCATAACGTGGTACGACATCCTGGGGGGCTTTATTAAACCTTACATCACCATCACCGCTATGGCGTGAAAGGTTAAACCGTAGTGAAAGACATCCAACATAATGTATATACGTGTGTGTGTATGTATACTAAACGCGTATGACTCTCTGTGTATGAGGTGTTTGTAGGCGTAGATGTGTGTGTGTGAGCAAGGTATCATGATAGAAAGAGAAGGATAAAGTAAAAGAACGAACGAGTGAGTGAATAACAGAGAAAGACAGAGAGAGAGAGAGAGAGAGAGAGAGAGAGAGAGAGAGAGAGAGAGAGAGAGATTATAAAGCAGCAGGAGGCAGAAAGGTTTCTTCTTTCTTTTTCCTTCGCCTTCAGGCTCCTCCTTTCTTTTTCCTCCTTTCTTTTTCCTCTTTTTTTTTCTCTCTCTCTCTCTCTCTTTTTTCTTTCTCCTCGGTAGTCTCAGGTGTAATTGCTAAGGGTTCTACCAGAGGTCGTAGTGCAGATCTTTTCCCTTTGATGTTCTAAAGAAACGCCTTTCCTTTTTAACAGAAAAGATTCCGCATGCCTTCCTTTATACGTATGTAAGTGCGTGTTCCAATAAGGAAAGACGTGGCCAGTCCAAGTTGGTTCCTTATCTCGACGCACACACGTCCACAAACTTATGATATTTTCTCATTCGAACTCTTACGTGGTATTCTATGTTAGCGTTAATTAGTGTTACTAAATTAGTGTTACTCTTCGTTATTCCTGTTTCAATAATCGCGAATGCGTCGTACACCGTGTATACTATATGTGTGGGGAGGTGTGAGTGTTTGCGTGTGTTGTGTGCGTATGTATCGTACGCATTTATTTATCCTTCGTACGTGGGCGATCATGCTGTGAGAAATATTTTAATGTTGTTTAGTACGTGTCTATTAATTTCGTGATTTTTTTCATTCACGATTCTATGCAATCGATCGCATTTGTTTCTTCTTTCTTCTCGTTTTGCATCGCTTGAGTAACGAATGATATTAATTGTCAAACGTGTCACATATTACGTATATGTGTGTTTTCAAATCGTATCGGATTTATTCACAGTTTATGACGATGGTAAGATTTAAAAAATTTGAAAAAGTATATATATATATATATATATATATATATATATATATAAACATACATAACTATACGAGAATTAAAATTTAATTTACATAAGAATACTACTTGATAATTATGATACAATATATAATTTTATATACATGTATAATAATTATGTACGTACATTAACACGTAGGAAAAACTCGACGAGAAATCCACTTACATAAAAACATAAAAATGTATAAAGTAACAGTATTATTGAATTATTACGGGTAAATTGAATGAATTACAAAAAAAGAAAAAAAAAGAAAAAGAATTGTTCATCTCAGAACCGTAATAGATATTATAAAACGTCTGTTCGTAACACGTACATAAAATTAAATTTAATTTTAAACACTATTCGTCCGTGTATACGTGTTACGGCTTATTACATATTTATACACTTTATAGCTTTATACATACATAATTTACTATATGTAAAATATATCACTTTTATATCCAGCAGTAAGTAAAAAAAATTGTAGATACAATTTATGCGACTCGTATACATTTAACTAGTAATATATCTTATATACTATCTACAAGTACGTATATCTGTCTGTAATATATGCATATATATATATATATATATATATATATATATATATATACGAATCATATATAGAATCACGATGCATCCAATTTAGTCCCTTTTATATTTTCGAAAGCAAGAGATCCTACCCTCCGTTGTTTTTAATATTTTTTTTTTCTTTTTATTATTTCGCGTTGCTAATGGGCTTGGTAAATTTTTGTCAAATGACAATCACCTTCTCGTGGGACAGTAATTTTCCATCTCAAATAAAAGGATGTTTAATTGAATGCAATTTCCAATTCGAGCATGCACTATTATCGCTCCCCCCCTCCCCATCCCTCTCCACGACCTCCTCTACCTCCTCTGTACAACCTTTCCTCGCTCCGCCAACACCCGATCGCATAC
>OU426868.1:3691301-3706301 GCA_911387685.1 Dolichovespula media
AAAGAAACGGGTAATAATAACACATCGATACGTGGTTTTTAATTAAGTATATATATATATATATATATATATATATATATATATATATAGATTAAGATGGTAATCTCTTAAAGATTGAGAAGAGGGTTTGTTCCCATTTCGATGAAGAAGTTGTTCCTCTTTAAAGTGATATCGAGTATGTAGGGGATGTATCTATATATAACCATGACACAGTTTACCCATGTAATTTTGAAAATGACAAGTAATGCTTCAAAAATGGAGATCGATGTTTAATATATATATATATATATATATATATATATATATATATATATATATATATATATATCTTTTTCATAGTACATCAATTTTATATCCTTCATATATTCGATCGTATTAAGTAGTAGTAATAAATGCATTGTAATTTTGCAAACTTTCCACTTTTTTTCTACACTGATTTTACAAGCATCGATTATGTTTATATCAATGTTGGGTCATCGAAAACCGTCATATCGATGATCGTAAATTATATATTATATTCCTAATGATATTATTTCATCGAATCGCATGTATTGTAATAAACGTAAAATCGTTGAAAAAATAATGTCAACTATGAAATCTGAATACCGTCGAATTGACGGGTACATTGAAGGAATGTGTTTTCTTTTTATTTTTCGTTACAGAAGATATAGATATTTACGTTGTTGTAAGAATCATAATCAACATAAATTCCTAATAGATTAATAATTATTTAAGATTACTGTGATCATAGACGCGAACTCTGTTACGTGTAATTATCGTTTCTTTACTATTATTCGAGAATGTTGTTTTTGAAACAACTGATAACAAATATGTTTCAAAGGGAAATGCCAGGGACGTGTAAATCGATAACCATAAGAAATGGAATTTCTATCAGAACATTGACTTGATGAGATTCGTCAGTTTGTCTAGCGACTTTATGTCTCTCGTGTTGCGCGAACAGAACAATCGTATTCGTGCTTGTATCACTTGGTGTATATGTCACGCGGATCACACAGGTGGAACCAGCCTGGTTTATGGTACTTCACGCGAGTTCCATGTACGTGCCTATGTACATGACGCGTGTATACCCATGTGCATGCGTGTAAACCACCCTCCGGTATATTTCATGTATACTACGTCGTACCTACGTAGACGCTTTGCCCTATGATTTGAAAAGTTTAACGTGCGATATGTGTGCGTTAAAGAAACAAGAAAAAAGTGGAGAGAAAGAGAAAGGAAAAAAAATATTATAATCATCGTTAAATATAACAGTCTGGTAAATAAAGATTTTCTATTGTACATTTTACTGATGTTACATTATTATTGTTATTATTATTTTTATTCAAACGTGAAACGTCGAAAAATCGAAATAATATTTGAAAGAGATTATTCATCGTTGATATATCATAAAAACGTATGAAGAGATAAACTTACACTTGCAAACGCAATGATATACGTATATACATATATATATGTGTGTGTGTATGTATTTGAACGTATCGTGCGTGTAAATAATATTTTTTACCTTTTTTCCTTTTTTTCTTTAGAATCCAGTTACAACAAAATTATTGTTATTTATTCGAGCATTACTATTCAGCATTGAAATAATACTTTGAAAGAAATTAATCATTGAGATCATAAAATATATATATATATATATATATATATATATATATATATATATATACATGTAAAACACGAACGTACATTTGTATAAAACCAACAGGGATATATATGTATGCATGTACGTAAATACATAAAAATATATACGACGTGTACGATACCGTTGAACGATTATATTATTCAACATTTTTCATAGATCATAAAATCCACGAAGAGTATGATTTTAAATGAGTTCCATAGGAGTACACCCGGTATATATATTGCGGATATAGGTACGTCGTAGCCGTATATCGGTGTCCGAGGGTGAACAGAAGCGTGCGGAATGGACAATAGGCGTGGTGAACCGCGACTACGGCGAACGTTTCGGCGACGTTATTGATTTTCGAAATTTATAGGTGTCATAATGCAACAAATATTTGTAATCTTCTCTGGTGCAGCTGGACGATCATGAACGTGAATGGAAAAGCCAGTGGGACGAGTTAACGGCAAGGGGATAGGGAGAATTGTTCGCAACGAAGAAGCTTGATTCCTGGAAAATGGTATACGTAGACATACATATATACATACATACATATATACATACATACATATATATATATATATATATATATATATATATATATAATATACATATAAACACAAACATACATATATGTAATATACATATGATATTATAGATGTGTATATAGACGTGTGAATCGTACGTTGTGGAATTTGCATAAATGTTCTTCATGTACGTACTCATACACTTATGTATGCATGTACAATGTATATACATTTTCATATACCTACGTCTACTCTGTAGCTTAGCCACGCGTTCACTAAGTCACGCTATCTCATTGTAACGGACGTAATGTCTGCGTGCTTCTTCTCTTAAACTGCCAACGGCATCGACCTTTTCTCATCCATTTCTTCTTCTTCTTCTTCTTCTTCTTCATCTACGTCTTCGTCTTCGTCTTCGTCTTCGTCTTTGTCTTCTTCTTGGAAGACCGATTAAAATATTTCATTGTAGTTTTTATCTGATGGTATAGCAATAGGTTGAATATACATATATATATATATATATATATATATAAATGTATTTAAAAATTTATATAATATATATATATATATATATATATATATATATATATATATATGTATGTATTTATACGAAATCGTTGAACGATCACAATATTATCTATTATTTTAGTATTCATTGTCTCGATATTATTCACAAGTTCTAGTTTATCTGATATTACGTCCAAATTTACCTACCTCAAACATTATCATCTTTTTCATTATTATATTAATTTTATCACAATTATTATTTTAATATTATTATTATTTATATATATATATATATATATATATATATATATATATATGTATGTACATACATTATTTGTGTTATTATCATTTATTATATCAATACGATCTATTTCTATTATTATCATAATTATCATTATCATCATTATCATCATCATTATTATTATTGACTGAGAAAATACAATAAACCGATACATACTAGTTCATCGACTAGTTTATCGATCGTTCAAAATACATTAAGTTCGTGTAACGGAACACTAAAATTGTAACTTGTCTTTTTATATAATACGATGAAAAAAAAATAAAAATCAAACTTGTAACAACACGGTATATTCGTTGTCCTATCAAAGTTGGCGACTTTAAATAACTATTTTGTCTTTGATAGTACAGAGTAACATATATGTGAAAACAAACTTGCGAAGGAAATACGACGATATGAATATTTTAGAGAACCTATGTGTCTTGTATAACACGAATTCATGGTACGTAAAATATTTACTCTATAACAATATATATAAATGAAACTCATTAGTAGATTTTAGAGAAAAACGTTCTAACGTTTCTACAATATTTCCATTTAAATTATTACACTTGAAATTAATTATTTCATAATATAAAAAAATCTGTTAAAATACGTTAAAATTTAATTACTTCTGTTAATTCGAGCGTCAGAGAAATTTCATATCTATTTCGTATCGTTCCACGTCTTTCAAATTATTATTATTATTATACATATATATATATATATATATATTCTTTCTAAACTGTGTTATCATATTTCAAATGTCTGCGAAATTTATATTCGAGGATTGTCCGTAGTTTGTATCGTAAGAAAAGTATTTGGTTTTAAAAGGAGATATGAAAACGGTTAGATTCGCATGAGAAAGAGAGAAAAAGGGACCCGCACTAAACACACACACACACACACATACACACGCACACGCACACGTACGCACGAAGTACACAGCAGGCGTATAGAAGTAGAATATGAGGAAGTAGATGAAGAAAATGTTGGTCAGCCTAGCATGAGTCGTTTTATGCTGACCCGCATACCGTTTCGTATAACTCAAAGAAAGAAAGAGAGAGAGAGAGAGAGAGTGAGTGAGTGAGTGAGTGAGAAAGATAGATAGATGGATAGATAGAGATAGTGAGAGAGTGAGAGAGAGAGAGAGAGAGAGAGAGAGAGAGAGAGCTCTCGTATTTTCTGAGATCATCCGATACTCGAGGAAATTGAACCATTCCCAGGGTGTATATTTTATAAGATGCCTTAGCAAACAGGGATAGACCACTCGATGTGTTTACCATCCTTCTGATACCGTTCTTCCGTTTCCTTTCCCTTCCTTTTCTAATGCACTACTTTTTCGTGTTTCCTCAAAGTACTTCGATCTCTTCTTACCGCCTACAATGTCCTTCCCGGGATCGTAAGCAAAGTTTAGCAAGTGGGAAAACGTTGACCGATCGAAACGGAAATGGAAACGTAGAGAAATGAATTTTATCAACAGAGAAACGATTCCTACGGTGTATTAAGTTTGCGAACGACGTTCCGTGGTAAACGAAATACGTTTCATGCGAAATTTTATGGGCAACTCTCTCTCTCTCTCTCTCTCTAACTCTCACTCTATCTCTCCCTTTCTATTTATCTATTTATTTATCTATCATTCAATCTTTTTTTCCCTTTGCTAGATAACTTCAAGGAATGGATCTTGGAAATTTATCGAGGGAGGGAGAGAGAGAGAGAGAGAGAGAGAGAGAGAGAGAGAGAGAGAGAGAGAGAGAGAGAGGGAGATATATATATATATATATATTTTCAAAGCACTTTTGGATAAATCGACACACGTTTTATCGTAACCATTAAATATTTAGCTTTCATACAATACGTGTAGGAAAAAAAAAGTGAACCGTCAATATTCAACGAAATCGAACAAATTTCGAGATACAAAAAATTTATGTTAGTTACTTGACGACGATACGAGAAAAGAATAATAATAATAATAATAATAATAATAATAATAATAATAATAATAATAATAATAAAATAAAAAAAAGAAAAGAAAAAGAAAACGGAGAGAGAAAACCAAACAGATTCGTTAATTTTATCGTCTAATAGCTATCATCAGATTCATCTTCGATCTAATCGAATTTACGTAAGATTTGACGATTAGTTTGTTAATTAAAAAGATTAGCGAATTGAAGCCCTCATTACTATGGTTTCAAATCTCCGACGAATAAACGAACAAACATATTCTTGCCTTTTCTCAAATTAATTATCTATCGATAAACGTAATAAATATTATATTATCATTGATATTGATAATCGTGTGATGCGTACAAAAAACAAAAATAAAGAAAAGAACGAAGAGAGAGTATAATAACGATAAAGTCAGATTTTTCGACTAATAGACAGGTGAAAAACAAAAAGAGAGAAAACGTATCATTCGTTACTCACGTCGTCGTTAAGAAAACGTAACGCGTGCGGATTAATTAAACTTTCTTTTTTTCTGTCTGTTTTTTTTTTTTAATCTCATCCCTTTCTCTCTCTCTCTCTCTCTCTCTCTCTCTCTTATCCCTGTAAAATACTTTCTTTTGAATAAAAAAAGTAAAAAAAAAAGAAAAGCACGTAAGTACATACTCACGTACTTGCACATCGTTTCTCCTATATATTTTCAACAATGAAACTCGTTGCTAAAGCATTATTTAAGTTCTCAAGTGGCAAGCTTGAGTTTCAATCGTTGTTAGAGACACTCATCTCGTTTAACAAGTTATCCCGACATGGAGTCCATAATAATTGAGAAATTTACAATCTTCTTTCCGGACGATGTTCTTCACCATTGAAAATATATATATATATATATATATATATATATATATATATATATATATTTATCATCGTCAGTAAGGATACAAAGAATACGTTTATAATTTATTAGAGGTAATGTAACTATTAATGCGTCTTTACTATGTCCATAGAAAAGTTTTCAATCGATAAAGTGATATATATATTATCTCTAATATATCTAACGTTCAAGCTTTTAAAAACCTGTTGTTAGTTGATTGTCGGCTTGCGATTGTACATATACATATATACATTTTATATATATAAGAAGAAAATATATAAGTTTGCCAAATGCTCGTAAAACTCATGCTAAATACACGCTTTATGCGAGTAATAATAAATTTATATCTAGCAGCGGGTTATAAAAGAGGGTACTATACTATCCAAAGTCTTCTCTCTTTCTCTCTATCTTTCTCTCTATCTCTCTCTCTCTCTCTCTCTCTCTCTATTTCTTTCCTCTCTCATTTTTCTTTATAATTCTTACACTGTTATCGCTTTTAAGCTCTACGGAAGATGAAAAAATTTATTTAAGTTTCTTTCTCATTTCAATTCATTAAGTTGCGACGAGACTCGAGATAAAAAAAAAGAAAAGAGAAATATCTTGACTAATATCCTGCATTTATTTATCTTTTTCTCGTTGACGCGTTTTTCGCTTACTTCGTAAATATGGGTTTTTTTCTGTTTTTTTTTTTTTTTTTTTTATTTTCTTATAAGGAGTCGAGTGGTCTTATATATATATATATATATATATATATATAATATTTATTAACGTATATATATATATATATATACGTTAATAAATATGTTATATAATGTTAGCGTATTTATGTAAAAGGTATCTGTATTAAATACTTTTAAATTAAAAGAAAATAATAATAATAATTAATTTACTTTAAAAATATAAATTTATACACTATGTATAATAAGATTAGTATATATATATATATATATATATATATATATATATATATATATACTAATATATATTAGTATAATATATATTTAGTATATATATATATGTATATATATATATATATATATATATATATATATAACATATATATTATTGTATTATAAAATATATATATTATATATATTATAAAATATATTATTGTATTATAAAATATTTATATTATCATAGCACAATTTATACTATATCATTTGTTATTATTTAATATCAAAGCAATATTAATTTTACACGTAAAATCCATATAATGTCCACAACGAACGACGAAGAACAAATCTTTGGGAAATTATCTTTACGAACAATAGTCGTATGGTAAAAAAAAAAAAAAAGAAAGGGTGCTGCAAGAGAGGGTGGGGGGGGGGTGTGAAGTGTAAAGAAAACGAAAAAAGAACCGAAGAGTCGTTCATAGGATA
This sequence comes from Dolichovespula media, assembly GCA_911387685.1. Classification (NCBI taxonomy): domain Eukaryota; kingdom Metazoa; phylum Arthropoda; class Insecta; order Hymenoptera; family Vespidae; genus Dolichovespula; species Dolichovespula media. The sequence goes on from OU426868.1 coordinate 3,698,446, forward strand.
GACGTAGGAGAAGAAAGGGAGGACAGTGCGAAGAAACGAAAACTGAGATCAATGCGATATTTTATCGAATGTCAAGAATGGTATTTTAGAGCGGGATTGTATATTACGGTTGAGCATTGTGAGACATTATCCGCACGACTGGTCGACGATCGCAGCGATATACGCAATGTCCCATACTTTTTCACTTCCTATCCCAATCGTGAAACTTTCCCCGAACGTGAACCTTGTTATAACCAATTCCAACTAAGGAAATTACTCTTCGTGTATATTATCCAAATAGTCTCCAACGAACTTCTGCCATAGAGATTGTCGACGTCATTTGAAACATTAAACTTATGAGTCAAATAAAACACGAAGGATGGATGACGATTCTTTTTTCTTTCTCACTCTCTCTCTCTCTCTCTCTCTCTCTCTTTTTTTTTCTTAGATTTCGTATTGTACCTATCGAATATATTTATTATTATTTTTAGATAAATATTATATTTGTGCAAATATATTCTTATAACATTTATGTATAGGTGGATATATTTTTTGTATTCTTTCCTTGACGTTCATTTCAAATCTACTTACGTTACATATGTATATATTTTTCTTTCAGATTTAAATAATGAACTAAAGATTTCATCTTTTTCTTTTTTTTACAACAAATCGAATATAAAATTATAATGTACATTTGATTTAGTTGCATTTAAAACCCTAGGTATGAAATCTATAGGCAATCACGGTCTCGGTTTCATTTAAATTCGATAAAAAATTTTTCGAAACGCAATAACTATTTTATATCTATACTCACACATACACACACACACACGCGCGCGCGCGCGCGCGTATATATATATGTATTATATAGATATAAAATAGTCATTGCGTACGTGTATATATATATATATATATATATATATATATAACATAAGTATATTTAAAATGAATATAAGAGAAAGAATACGAAAAAAATGTATATATATATATATATATATATATATATATATATATATATATATATATTCATATATAATATTTAATTTTTCATGATATTCGTAGCTTCACGTTTATTTTACAACTCCTTCAAATATATATATATATATAGAAAGAGAGAGAGAGAGAGAGAGAGAGAGAGAAAGAGAGAGAGAGAGTACGAAATTAAAGCGCAACGGAAAGTGATCTTTCCTCGAGCGTCGAAAGACAAAGAGGAAGAAGAGAAGTGGAGAAATCTGAGGGTTTAGGGAAAAAGGAGATTCGGTGGGTAGGGTTGGAGGATAGAAGGTATAAGGTAGATGGGATAGAGGGTAAGAGAAAAGGGGATGACGAATATTTATGAACAGCTTTTCCGAACTCGGAGTAAAAGTACTTGTGACGCATGTCTGACTCCGAGGACGACGAGGACGACTATGACTACGACTACGACTACGATGACGACGGTCATGGGATGTGGGAATATCGCGATAATAGTTAAAGCAAACAAGACACTGCTTAAACATTTACATTGGAAGCGAAGTAGAACTTACTGTTTCGTTTGCCCTGCCGCGAGTTATGCCGGGAAAAAGCCGGGAATAGTAGTGAAACGCGATGATGGCTGGCCTAGACTAGGCAGGAGAAGTGACTCGTTATAAAATTCGACGGTTAAATTAGTTCGACGATTTAGTTTAGTTACGTTAGAACACTCGAACGTAAGCGAGTACGAGCCACTTTCTTTTCCCTTCTTTTTCCCCCCTTTCTTCTTCTTCTTCTTCCTCTTCTTTTTTTTCTTTTCTTTTTTTTTTTTTTTTTTTTGCATTCAGTTTCAAAGACACGATGATTCAGGCGAATCCATACGAAGAATGGTACGAAATGGTTATCGAGAATTTTTATTTGCTGTTTGTTCTGAAGTCGAAAATAATATTCCCATATTCCTTCTCTTCGATCCGATTTAAAAAAAAAAAAAAAAAAAAAAAAAAAATAAAGAAATAAAAGAGAAAGAAAGAGAAGCAAGATACGTGGAAATAATTAAATGATATAATAGCGAGCTCGAAAGTTCGTTGGAAAGATCATGATCGATCAATTAAATTTTTCTATTTGACTTCTCGCGCTGGTAGATTAATCTTGTTTCCTTTTTTAAGATAGGAAAAGCAAAGGATTATACCGAATGGTCGTTGGATTTCTAAAGAGTAATATGATTCAAGAAAAAAGAAAAGAAAGGAAGAAAAAATTAACCCCTCTAAGAACTTTCGAACCACCCCAAGTATAAGTTTGTCTTCTATTACGAGGGATATTTTATGAAAAGACTCGAATACTTGAAAAACGGCAGAACGTTCCATTTATATTCACGACTTTCCTTTTCTCATCATTCCCATTCTTGTTTTCCTTAAGGGATGGTTAAGTGATCAACAATAAGAATTCGTTTCTTCCAAAGACCCTATTGCTGTTTGTTCTCCTTCAAGATTTTATGTTCTTTAATGGTGGATCACATTCAAAGAGAATCATGGATAAGCATTTCGAGAGAGGAAAGTCCTCACCCTTCTTTAAATTTTGTTGTTCTCAATAAACCTTTGTTTGATTGAAAGAGAGGGAACGACAAAAGACTTTATTGTTGCATAACTACGTTTAGCAATATATATATATATATATATATATATATATATATATATATATATATATATATACAGAATGGTTTTATTAGTATTGTTTCTTTAAGATATTATACAATGTTTACAATGAATTTGTGACGATTGATCAATTTATCCGCTGGAATATGATTGTACAATTTTTTATATATTTGAAGAGAGCATGAGAGAGAGAGGAGGATGTATTTTGATAAAGAAAAATAAAAAAGGTTTCTCGTACGATTTTGCTCAACGAACTAATCCAAAATAAATTCTCTTTTACCGTCGAGATAAATTGAACATGTATCGTAAAAGCCGCTGAGTGGTGGGCGTGTTACTCACCAGAATCTTTTCCAAAAATCTTTACAATTGGTTGGAGAAAATAAAGATAAAGAGAGAGAGAGAGAGAGAGAGAGAGAGAGAGAGAGAGAGAGAGAGAGAGATTGAGGATGAAAAGTACGCTGGAATAAGAAAATATAGACGGATAAGTGCGGATTTAAATTAAAAAGTTAAAAATGAATAAAATAAACGAACAGTTTATTCTCTATCGAAAATTTCTAGAAAATTTTTATGGAGCGCGAAGGTGTTTGTTATTAAAAAAAAAAAAGTTGCCTGATTACTTTCAAAGTGATGATAATTTTACTGCAAGCATTTAAAAGTTAAAAATGAACGAAAAAAAGGAAATGGATGAAAGCATTTTATGAAAAATGTACGGAAAAGTTTTATTGAACATGAAGATCGTTTCTCTTTCATTTATTTTATTTCAAATAAATTAATTGATCGCTCTCATAATAAAAACCATTTCGGTATAAAAATTTCAAAAATGAAAATATCGTGTACAATGGTGTATGATAATCAAAATTTCTGTACTTTCAGTTGGATATTCGTTGTTATTCTTTATTATGAAAATCTCTTATTCATTATTGTTGAATCACAAAAACAGACGTACAGTGCATTTTGAAAGATGCATTAGAGATGCATTATATTGGCCATACATAGAATTGTAAATTATTTTATTAGATATGATAGCGATTAATTAATTATCGATCCTTCGTAAGAATACTTTTATTATATATTACATAAATATACATATTGATACGCGAAATAATTCAGTAATTAACGGCGATAATTATAAAATATAGAATATTGATAACCCATAGTATTTCATCGTTTATCTAACAACAATATTATATAATATAATTATTAAACGTGATTGAAAAGTTTCAATTTAGTAAATTAAATCAATATCGATGCATTTTAAACGATGTCTTTATAAACAAACACACACATGCACACGCACATATATATATATATATATATATATATATATTTTATTGATCATAATATAATTTAATATAAATTAATTTCAAAATGGTGCTTCATAGTTTATTCCCATAAGAGATGATTTAAGGGAATGTGTTTTAGAAAATTTATGATAGTTCTTGTTGGATAATTTCATTTTATTTTAGATAATAGGTTTTAAGAAATGAATTATGGTCGCATGCAGGGCGGACTTAGAGTCAGTGAATCATCCCGCATCAGTTTAGAACTGAGGTGGGTTCTTCGAGGATTTACAAAGACTTAAGTAAGTTTATTTTGTTAATTTCTTCATTAAAAATTTTACTATATTTTATCGTAACAGAGAGATAATGATAATAGTTGTTCTTTCTCCTCTTTTTCTTTTTTTTCTTTTTTTTACTGACTACCAAAAAGTTACTTTCTATTGAAAATTGCATTAAAGATTAGATTAAATTTTTATAAGTTTTTTTTTAGATAAATTACAATACATTAAATTGTAATATATATTATTATATTATATATAATATTATATAGAGTATATGATATTATATATGGTACAATAGAGAATCTATTCTAAGTATATATAATAAGTATAATAATATACTTAAACAAGTATTATAAATAAAATGTTAATTTATCGGTATACTATTAATAGTTAATATATATATATATATATATATATACATTATATATGATAGTATACACATTGATACGTATATTAGTATACATAGATGAAAGTATTAATATCATATAAATATTAGATAAGGTTTGAGCAAAATAGATAAAATTAGATCAGGTTTGATGTTAAATCTTATGGAACCAATATGTATTCACATATATTAATATCATAGTATACGTGTATTAAAATGAATATTTTGAAATCTGTTTAAATATAGGAATAAGTAGTTAAGTATCATATTTTCTATCTCACTATGTAATTATTTCTTAAGTAGATTAAACGAGCCAAGACGCTGAATATTATAATTTTCGTTCAAAAATGAAAAGTTATATTTCTAGGACTTGAAACTTAGTGTTAAAAAGCTCTTAAAAAAATTTTGTCATGTTAACCAAATTTAAATAGAGTCGAATATACTCTTCAAAGTTGTTGATATTTAATCGAACCAAATAATTCTTAATTTTAATCGCTTATTAAAAATTATTCCTAGTAATAAAATAACTTTATAATCGAACTTCCGAAATTCTCGCAAGAGATTAAAAATTCTATTATAAAATACGTTTTAATATAATCTACTTTCATTCTAAAACCCAAATTTAATATTATTTAATACTCATTTATTATTTCTTTTAAATCAAATTATCTATGCTTGGGTCGTAATAAAATATAAATATAAAAATTCAATTTTGAATTACTACATGCATAGAGATTTTGTATGTATGTATATATATTTTTTTTATGAAAAAAAGAATGATTTTTTGTTTTTCATACGAGATTTCGATTTTCAAGAACAAAAAATTCTTAAGATCTAAAAAAGAAGATCTTCCTCACGAACATTCGAATTTTATTGAGGACATTAAACAAATCTTACATAATAATTTTCTCGGTTAAATAATTAAATAACCGCTGACACCGAATTTACAAACAATTTCCATCCGTTATACTGTAACATCCTTTTTATATTATATATGCATTATACGATTACGTAAAATCCATACGTCGAGAGTATTCTTTCTCGCGAGAGTTTTCCGAGGGAAACTTTACCCGATTTTATGTCTTTCATTCAACTTTATATCACTTTGAATAACTTCTTTTATTTACAGCAGCTGTACAATATATTGTTATTTATAGTGTAATATATTTTTGTCATGTACATATATATATATATATTACGTTATTTATATTATATATTATTATTATTTTATAAATGACATAAAATTTCTTTTTTGTAACGTATTCTCATAGAATCAATCGATACGAAGGAAACATTTTTAAGTGTTCGGATTGAAATAAAACGACCAGTATAATAATTAGTTAGAATTTCAAATAAAATATCAATGTGCAATATATGTGACGCAAATCTAACATAATCCTAACAATTAATTACTTATAACGATCGATATATTCATATACATTATACCGATCATTTATTTTACGAAACGTTAATCGTTAATTAATACAAATCCCGATCAAATGAATAGAAATTTATACTTATAAATAGGGAAAGATTTAATATAAAATTGGTTTTTTCATTATTTTAGATCAACGTTTCGTTTCTTAGAAATTTTACAGAGTTATTTACTTTTACAATACGACCCCCACCCCCTTCCATCCCGCGCTCCATCACCCTTCATGCAAACCCATCCAACCAACCTTGTTAGATCAGCACGTACTTCAACATTCCAATTGTAGAACATTTCGTAGTACGACACGTATATAAAACGTTCGGTGTTCGGTCACTAGAAATGCAGGAAGTTTCATACACTTGAAATCTGCTTATTGTTGTGCCGCATACCACTCTACGGGTCACACTTGTCTCTCCAGCACTTTAACAGAGGAATTTAGGGAATTTCCAACGCGACTTACAATTAGAGCGACAGAATTTCTATTGTTAAACATTTTCAAAACTATCATCGTCGTTTCATAATCAAATTAATCAAATCGTTCCAATCGATGATGATCAATCGTATTTCAACGATCTAACGGGGCTTCTCACAAAATTTCATATATTTGCAAATTGAAGAGTAACTGGCAATGACGTAAGTAAAGATCGAAATGATCGATCAGATAAAATGGTATTAACGTAGATTGTTTCGAATTATTTCGTATACGTTAATCACGTTGGGGATATAATTGAATTATCGATAAATCGTACGATTTAATCAACGATCAATAATTTATCTTCTCTTCGGAACGATGAAGAACACGTTGTAGACGTCAATCATAGAAATCGCCAATGACAGAATAAGAAAAAATTGAGAATGGTCGGCTAATATAAAATAATTTTGATAAAAATTACAAGAAATTTGTGGATGAATATGGCCAATTCGTTCATGATCAAACAAAAAATCACGTACCGTGCGATATATCTACGGTCGTGACACTCTCGATGATGTTTTAAATTAAAAAGAATGTAACTTTCAGAGATAGAATCTCGAAACTATAAAAGATCAAATAGTTAGAGATAGACGAAAGAGAAAGCGTCGGGAAAGTTCGAAAACGAACTGGACACTAAAACGTTTCAGGACGTTCTTTCGTTGAAAAAAAAAAAAAAAAAAAAGAGAAAAGAAAAAAACGTATAATGTATTTCCGCAGATGTTACACCATGTGGGTATCCCAAACGAACGTTGGAATAGTTTCAAATAGAGCCGAATTTTTTATTTTTCTTTATTTTTTTTTTTCTCACAATTTTCCTTTTACTATCGTTAAAAATTTTACTCTTCATTCAGAAACCATGAAAGTGTCCATCGAACTTTTACAGGATATTAACGTTTAAAGAGCCGACGATAGCGATTTTTTTGTCCAACCGCTCGCTTACACTTCTTTTTCTACTTGAATGGAAGTTGAATGAGAGGAACGATTTTAGTTCGTATATATTTGACGATTGGTTCGTATAAACTTGAAGAAAGAAAGAAAGAAAACGAAAAATAAAGTCGAACGTGCTGGCAAAAAAGGATTATTTCCTGTAAGGTCATCGATGTGTTACCATGTGTGTGTTTATACATATGTATCCGTTTATTTTATGTGTGTATGTGTGTGTGTGTGTGTGTGTATTACGAAGTACATATGTACTCATATGTATACAGTAGCTGTGCCTTTTATTCATGCGTTCGACTAGACGATTTCGTATAAAAAAGTTACATGGCGATCGGTGCGTGCGCGTGTGTGTGTGTGTGTGTGGTACTCGTATTATTGGGCCACGTATAATTACATTTAGCGAGTAAGCCGCCTATCGGCGCTAGATTTGTTTACCGATATTGCCGCGAACCCGTCGTCCAACCATTTTTACTGTTCTTTCTCTC
>OU426868.1:3713801-3733801 GCA_911387685.1 Dolichovespula media
TTAAATGGTTCTCATCAAGAATCGGTGATTCAAAAACGAGTTCAGCTTTCGTCTCTCTCTCTCTCTCTCTCTCTCTCTCTCTCTCATATCGTTTGATCCTTTATATAGCGAATTCGTTATGACTGTGACAAGGTAATATAACGATTAATGAAGAATTAAATTCCCTTACATGTATTTGCCACACATATAATACTACGGTTTAATTAACGTTTTCATCGAACAGTTTATACTTGCCAATGTTCAATAAGGTTATACTGTTATTTGTAATGAAACCACATTTTCCCGTCGCTCGAAAGTATACTACAAAGATTAACGGTTTCAAATCGTGATATTATCAGAAATGTAATAACCTGTCTAAAATAAATAGTCCGTCTCTCTCTCTCTCTCTCTCTCTCTTTCTCTCTCACACACACACACACACACTCTTTATTTATATAGAGCTCATTTACTTATATGAGTTTATTTAAGTAAAACAAATATCTATCGATAAAATAAATAGCAATGAGAAACGATATAAAAACGAGACAGAGACAGATGTATATATATATATATATATATACATATAGAGAGAGAGAGAGGCCCGATGACAAGTTATTATAAAAAAATAATAATAAAACTTTTCTTCCTTATAAGATAGACACAGGGAAGTCCGATATTAATACGTGTAAACGTATTCTGCGATTGATATTGTACCCGTTAACGATAACGTACTTACACCATATATGACATAGTACTGTAGTATTATGAGCACGAACGTAACATAAGATATTTGATATAAGTGGCACGTGGCAAGCTCTCTTCGAGGTTGTTCGTAAGCACTTCGATGGCGATATTATCGTGACCGGAATGAACGTAACAACCCTCTTTCCCCTTCCTTTCTTTTTTTAGGTCTCCCTCTTTTTTTATCTTTCCTGAAAATTTTTTTCCCTCTCCCTTTCCCTCCCACCCTCTCTCTCACTCTCTTTCTCTCCACCCTTCTCTTTCTCTTTCTCCCTTATCTTATTATTTTTTTCTTTCTTGTTCCATTTATTTTTAGCACACACGTCACTCGTACACGACCACAACCAGGCACGCGCGCGCGAAAGATCAATATTTGAACGGCAATGGTGGCTCTCGTTGGTCGGTCGGTCGGTCGGTCGGTTGGTCGGTCGGACGGACGGTCGGACGGTCGGACGGTCGAGTACGAAGATCGAAAGGATATATGGTACTTTTGCAAATTGATTCACGAGCCTGGACGCGTCGCTCGGTTCATTACCAATTTGCACAATGCGCCAGTAATACAGAAATCATTGGATCGTTTGCGATTCAGACTCGGCATTTGGAATGCGCACACGAATGAACGCCGAACGAGGAGCGAAATATATGAGATAGGTATATACGTTAACCAAAGCTTACATACCAAAGGTGACTCTATGGGTGATAGTGTTCGTGCTTGCATTTCAGATAAAAGCCTCTCAGGTAAGGGAGATGGAAGGCGGGAGTGTGGGGTGGGTATGGGTATAGGTGTGGGTGTAGTGAGGGTGGGTGGTTGTATGATCAAATTATTACGGCTTTGATCCTCCTTCGTACTATCTCCTCCTATCATGAATTTTCATAACGGCGTGCTCTACGTATAAACACGTGTGAGATCTATGTACATATGTATATAAAGGGAGATATATCTACTGTATATATGTGTTTTATATATATATATATATATATGTATATGTATATGTATAGAGTATAGTTTAGGCGTCTACGAGTCTCTCGAGATCAGAGAAAGAGAGATGAAATATATCTTTGATAACGGACTCTAGTTTTCCCATTTCATAATTTTCTAACGTTTGATAATTATCTTTAAGTTAATACGAGTGGAGGTACTTACGTATACGAGAGTACGAGATCAAGCGAGGAACGATCGATTTTCCGCATTCACGATGAGTTTCCAACTCGACTGTTAACGATGAACTGTTCGAAGACGGATTATCTCTCGACGAACTAGCTGGAAGGACGATTGAAAAACAGAAAGAGGACTGGTAGGGATAGAGAAAAGTAGGAGCGATTGTAAACAAAATAAAAGAACGAAGAATCGAAGGTTCCTTATCGGTCGAGAGTATTTAAATATATATACTGATCGTTCGTCTCGCAATATAGATATATTCGTAATGTTTATAAATAATTTCATGCGTATCTCTCCTGTAATTGATCGATCGCGATTGTTTATGTCAAAATAAAATCTGGCTATCCGAAGGTTAAGATAATAACGAAGAAACGCGTAAATCAATACGCGTTCGACAATTGAACTACGAAACCTATTTATTTCGTGTTTGGTTCCAAGAATTGGGACATTATAAAATTCTTTGAAATTCGAATGATTATTGATCTTACCTTTCACCATAACCGTACCCATTGTCATTAGTAATATCGTTTCATTATTATATTATTGTATCGGACATTGCACCAATGATTGTTGCACCTAATTTTTTTTTAATAATCACCGGCTGATACTTTTCGATCATTGACATACATATGTATGATATTAAAAATGATGTTAATGTATCAAAGATAATGGTAACATGAGTTTGTATTTAATTATCTAATAAATAATATGTAAAATTTTCTTACTTTCGTGAACCGACCACCTGTCCCTGTTCGTAACAGATAACAATGGTTTATACCATTTAATGAACCACCAAAGGAATTCTCAAGGGCTAATATGTACATGCTAAATAATGCTAATAAATGATCCTTAAGAGAAAGTACAATGAACCTCTCCATGGGTGGTGTGTTCGTGGGTTGGTCAACAGAATATCAGTGCTATTTTATCCCATACATATAATTCGGTAATGTATGGTGGATACGTAAGTGTTATCGCAAAGAGATAGTATTATTTTCACGTAACGTTCGTTCATTCGTATCGTCATGTTATTCGGTCTTAAAGCCCGAAATTAAATTAAATCTTATAATTAAAGTAGTATGATTATAAATGAGATAGATGATGAATACTCTGTCATTCGACGGATTACGTAGATGCGTTTATAACAAAACAATCAGGAAGTTTCGTGTAGACGGGTAAACAAATAGATATATAAATAAATCAATCAATCAAGATTATGTAAAAAGATATGGTACATGTATAATAGATCGTGCCGTATAAAGTCAGTGTGATGGTAAAATGAATTGACGTATCGATATATACGAAGGACAACATATATATATATATATATATATATATATGTATATATAGGATCGATCGGGTTGAACGATCTCAAAATCGTTGAACTGATAAAATTGGTAATGTCGAGGTCTTCGTGAAATTTTGAGTTGTATGGGGAATAAGGGGGTTCATAGGAAAGATTAGGAGGTGAAGAAGAAGGTGAAAGGGAATATCGAAGAGGGTTAGAGGAGGCAAAGAGAGAGAGAGAGAGAGAGAGAGAGAGAGAGAGAGAGAGAGAGAGAGAGAGTAGACTATAAACCACGGAAGATAATATCTGCTTCGGTAATAGAATAACGCGAGACCACGGCGGCACGTCCGATAGTGATTCAATTAATGCCGTTATCCAGGAAGATCCTGCGTGCGCAGCTTTTGATCGAGAAATACACCGACGAAGGAACGTAGGTACTCGTTGGATATTCGATCGGATAGATTGCTGTTGTTGTTCAATATTCTAGCTAACGTGCGACAATAAAGGATACACCACTAAACGACGCGACGGCTTGGCCTGCCTCGGCTTGGCTTGGCTTGGCTTGGCTTGGCTTGGCTTGGCTTGGCCTGGCTTGGCCTGGCTTGGCTTGGCTTGACTTGCCTCGACCTTCGACCCTTTTGAGATTTAATTATAGCATCACGCGTGCATCCTAATCACGCGCGATAAATATAAGTATTTTATTATACAGAACGTCGACAATGTTGATCGTATCGAACGAGATTTTTCTTATTCGAAACTATCGAGATATTTGATAATGATATTTTTACGTGTAAAGGATTTGTCTGAAATGTTCGTAGGATTTTAGATTTTCTTCTCTTTTTTTTTTTTTATTATTACTATTAATTTTAGAGAAATTATAAATATTATTTCGAAGGTGTCTACATTGATTTTAATTAATCTAACGATATTAATGTATATTTCCAATTTATCTTTCTTTTTTTATATATAGGACTCTTCAATTTCGAACATTTCTATATACATTATATATATATATATGTGTGTGTGTGTGTGTGTGTAATATATATGTATAATTGTAGCTTATAGTATATTAGTTATATACAGTATACGTGTTTTAATATAATATTGCATTGTATACTCATATACAGTACATCTGTAAACATATAAGATAATTTAGGATAGTATAGTATACTACATATAGGATAACATAGTATAGTACTACAATAGGTATATGTAGATAAAATTTAGTATACTATAGCTATAATATACATAGGCATATATATTGTAATTATTTCGTTAATCTCCTTATAGATAATGCAATTGCAAATGTTGATGCAGTAACAATTGTTAAAATTGATATATATATATAATTGTTTAAAAAAAAAAATATATATATATATATATATATATATATTACTATAGCAAGTAATAACATTGCAAATAGTTACATATACAGATAATATATAAAAGTAACACATAATGGAATTCTTTCAAAAAAGGAATTTGATAGTTTCAGATAGGATATCGCTTACATACATAAAAGAAAGTCTACCATGACACGTGTATGTACGTCGTACATCGTACATATACTAAGAAAATTCGAGATAAGATAGAATATCGTCTAAAAAGATCGAATACTGGCTTCAAGTCCGCAAAGTAATACCCGATATCTTGATATTGTATGACGTTATCTCCGTTTCTATCAATCCCACGTGGCTATTTTCGACTCCTCGACGAACGAATGTTAGTATAGCTTCTACGATACATAAGCACGTAGCTTGTTGAATTCGGATAATATCGAGTTATGTGTGCATGATTTCAGCCATTTCCAAAGGGATACATCTCCACGGTCTTTGTATATCTAACAAAGACGCTACGACTCGCATTGACGATCAAAAACGTTATGATTGGATTTTCCAAATTCAATTTTCAGGGTTCTTTTCTTTTTCTGTTTAATATTTACCATGGAAACAATTTGTTCGTATCGAGTCGTAACACAACTCGTACGTATAACTTTATACATAATTTAAATCGATATATCTGGTTATAGATATATCAGCGAAAAACTAACGCGTTCTTGTACAATAATGTATATACAATATAGATTCGTAGAAATGTTTTTAACAGAGTACGTACCATTAAATAATATATCATTAAACGTCAAATAAGTACAGATCTATAAATATATATATGTATATATATATATACAAGGTGGGGTAATAATAACTTTGATCGTCTCGAATATCTCCGTTTCATTTTAGAGATACGAAGAGACTATGCTTCAGGATAAATTCGGGATTGTTTATAACAAGTAAATAACAATAGTGAGAAAGTCATAATTTCTTTTAACTCGTCTTACTTCTTTATCCTGCGTTTACATATTTTAAATAAACAAAATAAAATTTATATAGTTGTAATAAAAAGTTTCAACGACTTCATGACAGTTACGGCGATATTACGAAAGGAACGAACAAATTCAATTAAAAAAAAAAAAAAAAAAAAGAAATTGTTAACAAAATCGATTTTATTATAACGATATCGTTGCGATGTTTAAATAAATAAAGAATAAATTAAAGTTGAAAACGGCATTTGTTTCAAGTCACTATGACCTATCGTTCCGAAGATATCGTCTACGAAAGATTTTCATTCATAATTCGTATTGTACGTATGTTTGTAGTAACAGTAGTAGTAGTAGTAGTAGTAAGTCCACGCCAATTCTCGGAAATTATATAGGTCAACGTGTCGCCACGCCAATTGAATGAAATTATATATATCTATATCTATATATATATATATACATGTATGTATCAATCTTCCATTTAAATGGATATATCTCCGGAATTAAAATTCGTAAAGACTTGATTCGAATGTCATTTTAAAGGAGAAAATTTTCTCCTTTCTATTTCTTTGTTTCACAGTATTGTTAATAATTAATTAACAATTTGTTATAAACAATTTTTCTAAACAAATTCATACGGACTATATTAATCGATCTATTTCGTCAAGAAGAATATTCAGACGGCAATTGATTTATCAAATTATATATATTAATAGATAATTAATAAACAATGCTATCAGAAACGTATGGTTCCAGTTAAAAAAGTCTCATCGAATTTCCATGCGTTCTTTACGCGTCTAATTAGAACAAAATTATTATTGTCGCATTACGATCCCCTCCGTATCGTACGATTTTTGTAAATAAAGACACTGTATATATCCGAAATAAACGAATAGGGTATATTCAAGGGGATCGAAATCATCGGCCCACCCAGTATACACTCTCGATAATGAAACAATAAATCTAATTTTGTCCAAATTTCAAATTTACGTTACTCTCGTAATTACTGGCCGTTACTTAAATACTTATTTTTAATTACATCGATCGACGCTATATTAAAAGGAAGAAAAGACAAAAAAAAAAAAAAGAAATAATATAATATTTCAAAAACGAATAAGATTGTACAATATGATCTAAACAATGGTCGGTATCAAAAGTGAATCTTCTTACCTTAATTATCAATACCTACGAATTTATATACATACGATACGTGTATAAAACATATATATATATATATATATATATATATTTATATGTGTGTGTGTGTGTGTATGTATATGCATCTGCGCTTATAGATGGAAATCGAGGGAAAGATTTGAAGGGAGAGGTGCAGTTTAAATTATGGCGAATGCATTCGATCTCTTGGATTACAGTTCATTTGGCCGATTTCCAATTACAATTAAACTGATTACCACCGGCCGAATGCTGGGCTAACAAAAAGCACGCGGTAGCAATAGAACGAGTAAGAGAGAGACAGTTAGAGACAAAGACAGAGGGATAGAGAGAGAGAGAGAGAGAGAGAGAGAGAGATGTATATATCCCGATGGTGTTGCTGCCTCCGGATGGTTGCTGCGTGGCCGGTACGGAATGTGAAAAGGGGGTAGGGGTAGGGGGAGGGGGTTGGGAGACAGGCATGAATGTGTAATGGACTTTATTATCGCAACGCATCGAGGATGTACGACGGGGCACGGATTTCCACGATTTTCACGATACCCACGCGGCCACGGCTAATTCCGTTGGTCCACGAATTAACGGCTGGTTCGTTCGGGCGTACTCGCTCGCGCGGCCCGGCCGATGCTTTTTCAAAAATGCTATCGTTGCTCGGCAGCTCGTCGAAAACTCATCACGGAAACGCTTCGTTCTCATTGTTCGTCATTCGTTCTGGTTATTCCTTCCAGTGCGAGCGTGAGAAAAATACAGATCATACGGTGTCCAACGGAAAATAAACTTTCGTCGGAGTATTAGTGGTGCTTCCCGTTTCTCGCCATCTCCTCTTCCGCCCCCCCCCACCCCACCCTACTCCACCCCATCACATTTCCATCTGCTCCATTCGTATTGGGAATCGTGAAAATTTGTGACCGTTGAACTCGGAGAGTTAGATACGTTGCTCCGGTATCGAACATCTGGCATATCGATTTAATATTAAAACTTACAATTAGTATTTATTCTAAAACGAATACATAGGAGAATACGATCGGTACGTGTGTACCCGTGTAGGGTGTATCGATCGATGGTCGAATGTGGAAAATGTGTCGATTATTTTCGACGATTCAGAGATTAAGCATACGGATCGAGTATACCTAAGAGGAGATCGATTTAATGTAACCTTAACGGTATTCGTTTGAAATCCAACGAAAAGGAATATAACGGGTGAATCGTATGTTATAACGATATCGATACGAATGAAACTCGATTCTTTCGTTTAGTAAAAAATCTTCAAGTACGTCAAATATGTCACGTACATACGTATATATTTCATCGATCGGCCGTCGAAAAGTACTGCGATCAATCTGTCGCTGATAGATTTTGTTTATACATAAAATATTATATTTAATATTTTAATATCATTCCGATTGATAAAGTTTGATTTGATTGATTAATTAAATCGGAATATGGAAAATTTCGTTTCGTTTAGTTTAGTCACTCAATTTTGTGATACGAAAATACGACAGTTCCGATAATATACCTATGTACATATATACGTGTATATATATATATATATATATATATATATATATATATAGGAACATAGAACCGATCAGCACTCGGCCTAGTTCAAGATAGAGTTCCGAGGCTAATCAACAGTCTGCAGTATTGGAAAAAGAGGGGAAAAAAAAATATCAAGCTGATGCCTTTTCTCGAAAAATTACCACTCTTTCTTAGAAGTGGGGTAACAATGAAGCACTTGATGGTTACTAATAAATCCTCAACACCGATTACTAAGAGGATCGATCGATAAAATTGAAAAGAAAGGAGGATCAAGAGAGGAAAGGCTAACGATCGGTACTTATAACTCTAAAAAAAAAAAAAAAAAAAATTGTTGCTCTTTTCTCTTTTCCCTAATATATCGTTCTCTCACCTTGTTATAATTTACGAATATCTGAGCCTCGAGTATTCGCGTACTCGTACATCCAAGAAATTTATATCGGATTAATTTATATTAGGATAATTGTTTAATTCAGAGATTCGAGTATCCGTGTATTCAGATGATACGTATACTCGAATATTTTGCTTTATATTAGAATATTCAAAATACTTCGTAGATTTGAAAAATGAATAGGTACTCATAAGGGCCAAAGGCACACACGCGCTGTGTGTGTGTGTGTGTGTGTGTGTGTGTGTGTGTGTGTGCGCTGCGAATAATAATACAAAAGGTGAACGATCGTACGTATTCGAAACAAAGATTTGCATGTATATTTTTTTGTACATATATATATATATATATATGTAGGTGCATGTACGAGAGTGATGAGAAAGCACAAAATCATAATCAATATTTGTATGTCTTTTTTTGTTTCATCGCGATAAATGATCGAAAAGCCGTACGAACTGAAGTAATCATATAAATTAAAATATAATTATAAATATAAATATAATAAAAATAAAAATAAAAAATTTTAAATATTCGGATACCGATTTAAATTCGAATTTCGAGTAAGCTCGGATATATTAAGGCTCCTATAATATATGTCGGTCTGATCGTGAAAAATATCTAAGGTTGTTGAGAGGATGCATCAAACAGTGTTCTTACAATATATTACATATTATATCCTATGCGATAGGCAGGTGTGGTCGATACCTTTAGAGTCGATACACATATACACGTATGTATACCTGCAACCATAAATGCAGCATATATATATATATAAAGGGTGTCTCACTTTAAACGATATCGTCAAATATCTTCGATACTTTTAATTTTATAAAGAAATATTTCGAATAAAACGTTTACTGTGTTTTATTTCATAGAGAACGCTGTTGTGCACGATACAGAAGTCACGATAATGTTTTTCCTCTTCCTTTTCTTTTTTTTTTTAATGGAAATCGATATTTCGTGCTTAAGAAACGTCGTAAAAAAAAAAAAGAAAGAAAATATCCGCACCAATCCAACCAACATCTGCAGTTTATCTTTTCATCGATGATTCATCGAGTTATGGCGCCTTGAAATTGAACAAACCGTGTAATCGCAATATAATGTTATTTATGTCTTTCCGACGGGCATAACCCTTTCGAATTATTACAACGTCAAAAATTTATGAACAAAAAAGTTAAGTAAAGAAATGAAAAGAGAAAAAAAGACAAGACAAGACAAGATAAGAAGGTAAAGATAGATTAATGAATTCATTGTTCTATTCGTCGTGTTAAAATGAGACACCCTGTAGTGAGAGTTTCCTCTCCATGCTGTTGAATTTCTCTTTCCATCAGTCATACTTATCACTCCGAGCTGATCCTACAACGAATTGTCATTTTGTGACAGTAATGTTTGCGTGTAGTGAAGACGTGACAGACCAATGAATATCTATCAAGATTCAAATGGTAAGCCAATGACGTTATTTCTCTCTTGTCACCACGATTGTTTTCTTTTTTTTTCTTTCTTCTTCTTTTTTTCCTTTCATTAACAACGAATAATATAATTTCTAAATCTAAGTGATATGTAAAAACAAAAAAATAAGGAAAGAGTGATTCTCACTATTATTTAAATTAAACGTTACAGATCGAATAATCGAATCAATATTATCCTTGAATGAAATTGAAATAGACAATTTTACAAGAAGGTGTATATATATATATATATATATATATATATATATATATATATATATATTAATGAAGAAAGATATATAGAAATTAACGAGAAAGTTATACTCTATACGGGATCTTCTATCTGATTAAAACAATACGATATAAATTGTTACGAGTTTAAAATTCAATGGGCGACCGTAAAAACATGCCATCCGTCATATCAAACAAATCCAATTGAAATGAACGTTACGTTTACGATCGTGATACGAAAGCTCGAACAGTTTGAAATTTAATATTAATTCGTAGATTTTTTTTTTTTTTTTTATAAACGACGATAAACTACGATCCGAGAGATATATCGATAGATTGATCCTTACTATACGCAATAGACCTAACTAGAAATAGATAAATCATGGTTAAAGTCGTAACGATACGATATTTGTCTTGATTCTAACGTTATTGGCGTGTCGCCAATTAAATCGAAAATAGTTTTAAAAAAAGAGAGAGGAGAGAGAGAGAGAGAGAGAGAGAGAGAGAAGGAGTAATTCTTTTTTCTCAATTAAAAATAAATCCTCATGTCTCACTGTCCAACGGATATAATACGTTGATCGAAGCGTGAAAACTTTTTTCTCGAATCCCGTCGTTCGCCTTAATAAAAGAAAACTTCTATGAACTTCTATGGGATATTTCTTACGGTCAAATAACTTGCTTTATTTTCCGAAATGTAATCGTCTTTCGGTTAATAAAGTACATTCGGCTTTGATATTTATTTCTTTTTTTTTTTTTTTTTTATTATATATTTATTATTTTTTCATCGGGGCGAACTGCCGAGAGATCGATCGAAAAATTTTATTCTTTTTTGATGTGCGATAAAGAAATACTAAGAAGAGAGAGAGAGAGAGAGAGAGAGAGAGAGAGAGAGAGAGAAGATCGGACAGTGAGGTAACGTAAAATTTATGCGCACACCTGTGCCCAATCTCCGTTTTTTCCTTTCGTCGCAGATGCGAGTACTATTTAAGATGGATTTAACTGTGTTTCAAATTTAAATTTTATCATACTTGTACGCGTACACATATATAGTGATGATTCACATAATCCTTTAGAAATTGTTATCTAATTTTGTTGATTAAATGAAGCAGGATAAATTATTTTTATTATCCCGAAATACTACCTATATCTAATGCTTTAAAGAATATTCTTTTTATCAATTGGAATTTTTTCATCATAATCATATATATATATATATATATATATATATATATATATATATATATACATATGGATAATCAGATTGTTATCTAATTATTTTTTTATAAAAGGAAATAAGAGAAAAAAATATTCTCAATCTCGAAATATAACTATATAATGCTATTAAAGGACATACTTTCATCATTTATTATATTCTTTTATATTATTATATTATATTATCGTATAACATTATTATATTACATTATCTTATTATATTATTGAATAATATTATTGCATTATATTATTGTATAATATTATTACATCATATTATTTTATTATATTATTGTGTAATATTATTACCTTACATTGTTATATTATATATGCTTAATCAATATTACATTATATTAAAAATTTAATCTTGAAAATGCATTCTCCCATTTTTCCCCCTCATACAGATTTACACCGTAATAGCCCTATAATTTAATTCAATAGTCCCAATCTAGGTGTTTATCAGGATGGTTTTTTTTTCTTCTTCTTCTTTTTTTTTTTTTTTTTAAATGAAATTTCTCTCGTACCGTTCCCAACGAAATGCTCGGCCGATAGAAAACGGGTGTAATTTTTCTGTAAGCGCGATAACTCGATAAATTTATAATCCGTGGGTTGTCTTCCGACAACGTGCAGAACAACCATTCATAATGGGAGCATCGCACGCGAATCATGTATCATTCTAATTGATTCTAACCACGGTGCCAGACAGGTGGGGCAGATACAGCTGTGCTTAGAACGAATGAATATTCATCGTACAAAATCGCGGAGGAATGTTTCCGGGGTGTTCCACATCTGTCCCTGATAAACGAACGCCCCTGGAATTCATTTCTTGCAGTAATGGCAGGAAGCAAGAGACTCGAAAAGGACCGATCTGAAAACACGACGTGTTACAACGGCGACATCAAATTTACGGTTTAAAACGTCCAACGATATGATCGACAAATGATCGACCATTGATCCTACTTTCTATCATTGAATATTAATCTACTTTTAATTTTATCATTTTTCTTTCCTTTCTCTTTTCTTTTTTTTTTTCCTTTTTTTCCCTTTACGTTTCATCTCACTCACCCTTAAATATAGATTAACGCTACACTATCATCGTTACATTATCGTATTATTATTATTATTATTATTATTATTATTATTATTATTATTATTATTAATATTATTATTAATTAGTATCCAATGTTAATTCTAAATATATTTTAAATATTAGATCTTACGTATCATAGATAAGCATATGTATATTATTATATTAATAATTACATTATCGTTTTAAATATGTATATTATTTTAATTCTGTATTATATTCTATATATCCGCGTCAATTATTATATCTTTTATATGATCTTTCTTTTCTTTTACTAAAAAATCGATCGGATGATCATTTGAAAATCATTTTACGAATCGACAATCGATATTAATATCACTATACTTTCGAAAGGATACACACACACACACACACACACATATATATATATAATAATGACACATATATTATTGAGTCACGAATGAGTTGGAACGATTAATTTCAATGATTAATTTAAACGATATAAAATTAATAAACATCGCGAATATCATTATTTTCCATTCGAGTTTTTGTTTCGATTGGTAACCTTCGAGATTTTTGTTGTTTTATGGGAAAATGCGAAAAAAAAATGAATCGTTCGTTCCAACATTTATCGTTCCTCTTCCATTGCACGAGTTACACTTTTCACCATCGTCTAGAGTTTATCTTATGAGTTTCAGATAAAATACATGTATATGTATATGTATATACATATTATATATATATATATATATATATATATATATATATATAATATAATGTGTGTGTCTGTGTGTGTATGCACTTTCTCTCTCTCTCTCTCTCTCTTTCCTCCTTTTTTCACTCCAACTTTTTCTTTCCTTCTCTCCTATCGGGAATCGTTCTATTTGATATACGAGCGGGCTAATGCAATAGATAAGGCGTCGCATTTGTCATTGACGCTTTATGGCGATTGCTCCCTGCACTTTTTCCCTTTCTTTTCTCTCTCGTCTCTAGGTAGACGAGATGATCATTTACCGTTGTCGGATTACCTTCGTTCTAAAGTATTATACGAAACCAGCGAGCTTGCACTTTTCTTTTTTTCCTTCTAATTTCTTTTTTTATCTTTCGTCTTTTTCTTCTCCTTTGTTTTTCTTCATCTTCTTCTTCTTCTTCTTCTTCTTCTTTTTTCATAACATTGGAACGTTCACCGATACTTTCGTACAGGTTTATTCTATTCATTAATATTTCCGACATTATCATTCAAATTGAGATTTCGATTTTGGTTTCACAAACGAATTTCCTTCGTTCGTTGAAATTGTTAGGTTTCTATCATAAACGAATTTACATCGAGGGCACGTCGAGGGAGGTTGTATAATTTTTTGTTTCTATTTCTTTTTCTTTTATGTACATAACATCTTCATTTCTATCGATTCCGATCCGTTTCTTAATATCGCTGATATTTTAATACGACGATATTGTTGGTCGGATCTTAAACGTATTTCCATCGAAATAAATTCGAGGAATCTTGAGCTTTTTCATTTCTTTCTTATCCTTCTTCGTTACTTTCTCTTCATTCTCTTCATTTTCTTTTTTTTTTTTGCTTTTTCTTTTAATTTACACAAGATATTTATTTTCATTTCTACCGATACCTCGATTATGTTTCATCCTACTACCATTTCTTAATATTCCCGTGATAAATATTTTTTCGATCACCGAGATCGTTTAGCTCAGATATCAATGGGATTTTCATAATAACGCGAGCCGAGAGAGAATCGTGGCGTATGACAGGGATACGGCTTAAACAAAAAAAAAAAAAGAAAAAAAAAACAAACGAACAAACAAGAAGAAGAGGACGAAAAAAATGATGGAGAAAAAAATAGAATAAAGAGTGGTGTCAAGGATCGAGGAGAAAAGATAAACCGTTACCGAAAAAGAGAGATCGATGGACTTCGAATCGAAAAGCTGCAGTGGCACGAAATCAATTTACATTTTCGCGAGGGAGTAGGTATCGTTTAAAATGAATTTGCATCTCTGATTCGTGCAACCTCCGATCTCTCCTCGCTTATATAGATGTATACACACGCATACATACACATACACACATACATACATACATACATACGTACATACATACATATATATATATATATATATATATATATATTTATATATGTATTTATATATGTATTTATATATACATATTCTTACATTTAAAAGTATAATTCCTCTTGAAATATTAAATTCTTGGAAAACACATTTTTGCCCGTTGAATGCCGACGACGTCGCTACCTTTATGCTATTATGGTAATGACCCTCAACAAATTTCGGTCCTTCTCGCGCGAGGTTTGCCTGTGTAGATCATGATTCTTCTGTTCCGCATTCTTTTTCCTTACTACTATTACTACTACTACTACTACTACTACTACTAATACTATAATAGTACTACTATTACTACTACTACCACCACTATTACTATTATTATTACTACGACCCTTTTATTTTTTTCCCTTTATTCCTTTTATTTCTTTTCTTTTTCGTCATCCCTCCCTGTTTTCCTTTGCAAATAGCTTCCGAGAATGAAAGAAAGAGAGAGAGAGAGAGAGAGAGAGAGAGAGAGAGAAAACGAAAAACATAAAAGAAAAAGAAGAAATTCACGTGTCAGTCTAGATATCTGCTACTTACTTGTCTCAACGCCCGTATCGAAATTTGACGCTACGAGAACACCTGTAATTTACATAATTGCTCGCTTTTTAAGGCAACGGACGTTATAAAGCAACGACAAAAAGTTATTTCATATCGACGATATATCAGCTTTATCGCTGGTTCTCCTCCCACTCTCGTTACCTTTACCAATACGATACACGTAACCCTGGATTATTAAATTGAAGCTTCTAAAATCGAAAATAAAACGAAGGTAATACAACTCCTGATCAAAGGTATATTCAAATAAATGTCACAATTTCTTTTGATTACGAGGAAAAAGAGGGGGAGAGAGCAAGAGAGATAGATAGAGACAGAGACAGAGACAGAGAAAGCAAGAGAAGAGTGATAGTAACGACGTTAAGGGGAGAAGAAAAAAAAAAGTAGGCGTTCAATTCATGAGAAAAGAACCGGACAAGTCTCTCTCTCTCTCTCTCTCTCTCTCTCTCTTTGTCTGTCTGTCTGTCTGTCTGTCTGTCTGTCTCTCCCTCTTTCTATCAGTGATCGTCACATTTTCTCTAATTTATCGGGTAACCTCGTGCTCGACCCAAGTCTCATTCGTCGAGGCATTTATGTTATCTCTGGGTGCGGCATGAGGAGCTAAGAAACCCTCCTCCTGACGTGCAAACTATACTCCCTATGCTCCCCCTTCAACTATATATAGTGGTCGTGTGCCATCGGAGTCGAGTTGGGGTTAAGATTGCTCGTTATCGGACGACGGCGAAGGACAAGGATGACGTCCATGGAACTAAAGCTACTGGTTATCGTGTCAATTCCAAGGACATTGAGAACCGTCACTCTCTCTCTCTCTCTCTCTCCCTCCCTTTGGATTCTCATTTCCACCACCTTTTTGGAAGGGTAGATATGGAGATATTTATTAAGAGTGAGATATGTTGAGATAAAATAAAAAGGAAAGAGCTTATCGTGTCTTTTTTTTTTCCTTCTTCTTTTTTTTTCTCTCGAGCAAAACAAAAAAAAAAAGAGAAAGAAAAAGAAAGGAAAGAAAGAAATCATGCGGTGGTCATCGTCGTTGTCGTTGTCGTTGTCGTTGTCGTTGTCGTCAA
Source organism: Dolichovespula media (assembly GCA_911387685.1). Taxonomy (NCBI): domain Eukaryota; kingdom Metazoa; phylum Arthropoda; class Insecta; order Hymenoptera; family Vespidae; genus Dolichovespula; species Dolichovespula media. Next base: position 3,730,056 of record OU426868.1, read on the forward strand.
AGCTTCTTCCTCTTTATTCTCTTGGACATTCGTTGAAAGTCACGTTATTATCAGGAGAAAATATCTTCCCTATGTTTAATCGTCCACGCTGTTAAATCAATAAGAAACGTTTTCACGATTAAGAGAGGCGGATAACGTGGAACAGCCTGGCGAATACTTATCGACTACGATTACGGATAATGTGCCGACTCATCCTCCGAATCCTTCGAACCGTGACGATGAGAGAGAATAAGAGAAGAAATATATTTTCTTAAGGACGCAGATAAAGCGTTGAAGTTTAGGATAATAGGTTCGCATGATTTGTAATATGGCGGAATGAGGGAATAGATCGGATGATAAAGTTAGGAAAATATATGGCCTAACTCATGTTACTATTGATCGATGGACTTGTGTATATATTAATGTACGTATGTTATATCTATAAATACGTTCGTAGTATCTTTCGAATAGTATGTATATATATATATATATATATATGCTCGATATATGTTAAAGTGTTCGGGTATTTTTGAAAATCGAATAAATTTGTTTCTTTTTTTTATTCGAACGGTTTTATGCGTGCTCTCTATTAACGAATAGATATGACAAAATCAGTTTGTGTGTGTGTGTGTTATATCGGTTATGATGAATTAAAATGAAAAATACGAGGTGATTTGAATTGTCTTCTTTCTTCTTTTCTTTTTTTTTTTTTCTTTCAAATCAATTTCTTCGAAATATCATTTTAGTCGATCGATGATATTAAAATGAGTTACTTGAAATATCGCGCTTTCAACGTGAATCCTTTCAAAAGAACGGTATTACGAAGGAATTACATATAAATACTTTTTGAGATTGTATTATCGAATTGTACGAAACCCGCATAACTAGACCTCTCTTTTTTCTTTTTTTTGGATTACTATATCAAAGTATTATTGACATACATATATTCGATATAGGTATCTATGTTTTATTTATTTCGAAGATAAAAGTTCAGATAAATTCGATGATTCATTACGATTTAAAAAATAAAAAAAAAAAAAAGAAACAGAAACAGAAATAAACAAAAACAAAACAAAACAAAAAATGGAAAAATAATTAATAAACTTTTATCCAATAAATTTTTCCAATGGTGAACGAATACGTAAATGTCATCGTTAATGATTAAAAATAAGTCTTCGTACTAATCATGACTGTGAAAATGAAGTAGATGATATATATATATATATATATATATATATATATATATATATATATATATATTTGTATTATATATAAATTTGTATTATATATAAATTTGTATGTATTTCGTTGAATTTGTACAGGGCAATGTCCTAGGTTAACCAATCCCTCTCTCGAATAGAGATACTCGACCATTCTCGTTCGATCGATCCTTCTCCATCCTCTCTTTCGAGCGACCGAATCGAAGCCGAAATTCGTCCGAAGGTACGAAGGGAAATCCCTGATACGTAGGATTTTCGAGTCGGACGTTTGCCGATTCTTCGGTATCCAATCGAAACGGTAATCACCAAACCCCCTTCGATGGATGAACCTCGACAATACGAGTTCATTAGTAGGTAATGAGCTACGAATAAGTTCCCATTACGTGGTGGTTCTTTTAAATCTTCTGTCTCGAGAATCAGAAACGATAAATTTTGTAAAAAAAAGAAGGAAAAGAGAGAGAGAGAGAGAGAGAGAGAGAGAGAGAAAAAGAGGGAAAAAACGAAGTTACAATAAAATCAAATGAAAACGAGCGAGCGACCGCATCCAACGCGATATCTCGATGGGAATCGAACGATTTTAGAACCGAGAGGTTAGATTTAGATTTTGAAATTGAATTATTATTTCGAAATGAAACGAATGGAGGAATTAATGGAATCCGATGTTCGATATATTTCTCTATTCTGTCGAACGTTCACTTAAACGTATTTATGTATATTACAAAATAAATAAATAAATATAAAATAAGTAAATAAATATAAAATAAATAAATAAATAAATCGTATTCAAACGGTCAATAATTAACTTACAAAATTATATTCAAATTATTCATATCGATATACCTAGGAAACAAATTTGACGATCAGAATGCATTTGTACAATCGTATCGATTTTTAAAATAACAGGAGATAAATAACTCGTTATAAATATAAAATGCCTATGTAAATATACGAAATTTCGACGAATATCACATTGTACTAACCATGATTGTTGATTCGTATGATATAAATATTCTCGATGAGCTTGATAAACTACGATGCGAAACATTCGATGTTTCCCTGAAATTTAATCGTATACGAAAGAGAACTCGTTTACATACATCTTGCATTTACATGTACATATATAGTTACACGTATGTGTGTGTGTATATGTATATATATAAATAAATAAAAAGTGGATATGAAAAAATATCAATGTCGAGAGAAAGATAAAGAGAAAGATTATGAGAAAAAGAAAGAGAAACGGCTAGAGATAGAGATAGACAGAGATAGAGATGGAAAGAGAGAGAGAGAGAGAGAGAGAGAGAGAGAGAGAGAGAGTATATCAAAGAAATGTCAGTGAAAAGCAGACCAGCGTAGTTCGGTACTTAGGCCGATGCAATGTTCAGTGCATATTTACGGAGGCGGAAAATGTTTGCCCCAGTTAACCGCAAACGGGGGTTCACGTTCTAGGTCGTTTCTAGGTCGTATGGAGTTACTACAGGTAGTTGTAAGAGACTCGACTCGACTCAACTTGACTCGTCTCAACTCAACTCGACTCGACTCAACTCGACTCGACTCGACTCGACTCGACTCGACTCGACTCGACTCGACTCGACTTCTCTATGGATCGTAAGAAGAACACTTTTGGGTATCTCCACCAAAAGGATTTTCGTTTCGTTTCGTTTCTTTTCGTTTCTTTACGTATCAGTATCCGTATCGTATCGTATCGTATCGTATCGCCATAGTTTCCTAGCCTACTTCTCTTATTCCCTATTTCGTACGTCTTTCATGCTCGATCGCGTGATCCGATGTACGGTACAACGTGCCGCACGAAAGTATACCTATTTATTTCAAGATACTCGCGTGATCGTTCTTATCGTCGTCGTTGTCATCATCATCATCATCATCATAATCATCATCGTCTTAATTATTATCGTTATAGTAATTATTTATATTAATTCGAATTTAAATCTTCGGTTCAATAAGTTCGAAACTTTCAATTGTTCTATTCCCGTAATATTCCCACAATTGCGAGGATATACAGGGGTAGGTTTTTTAGGTGAATTAAAATGAGACGATTGCGTGTTTGTATGATGAATGACAGAGAGAGAGAGAGAGAGAGAGAGAGAGAGAGAGAGAGAGAATAGAAATCTGAGTCGTTCCATTCTCTTTCAAATATTATACACATACGTGCGTATCCATTCGTATGATACCTTTTTCTATGGGAAATTAAAACTAAATGATCGCAATGTTTATGTATTACGTACGTGTGATTAAAATAAAAAGAAAATGGATGGGGATAGAGTTACGTAGAGGGAGAAAAGAGAGAAGGAATCTGACACGCCTAATATGTTTTCCATAATCGCGTGTAATGCATAACTGCTCTCAAAAGTGAACGTTCTTTGTTGCATACCGTAGATAAGCATCGCGTCAGTGATAATTAGCACGCTTCACAGCGATCGATCCCTTTAGACCGAACATTCTCCTCGTTCGTTCCTCCCTGAGCTATTTGGAGCGGAACTACTCCAACGGATCGTAGAGGATCAAACGACAAAATACCCCCTCTGG
>OU426868.1:3738801-3741301 GCA_911387685.1 Dolichovespula media
GACGGATTTTGATAGCCGGACGCGAGAAAAGTTTGGCGCATGCATGCACGCACGCACGCACGCACGCACGTACGTACGTACGCACGCATGCATGCACGCACGCGAGTACGCTTTGTGTGAAGCCCGTGTCCTCGATTTTGAAGCCGCTTACGAAACGCAATCAAAAAGTTTCGCGTGCCAGTATGGCCGTACTTCCGGCTAATATCCGCGACGGGCAATGGAGCGCAGAGATAGTTCCGCGCCGTGACAATTTCCAATCAGCGCACGGAAATGGCAACGCGCGCTCAGAGCTATAATATTTTGCGAGAGAACCAACTCCGACGCCGACGGCGACTACGACGCCAACGTCGACGCCGACGCCGACGCCAACACCGACGCCATATCGCCAATGTTGGAATCGACGCGCCAAACGTCGACGTCTACTCTTCCTCCTCCACTTCCTCTTCCTCTACTTCCTCCTATTCCTCCACCTCTCCTTGCTACTTCTACTCCTCCTACTCCCCCTATTCCTACTCCTCCTCTTTCTACCCCGTCCCCCGTCCCCCAATCCCCCGCCTCAACCCCGTCCTTCCTCTTACCTCTCATCCTTTCGTCTTCTACGTCCTGCCTGTTATCAGCCGTCTCAGACGGATATGAGATTCCCCGAACCGTGGCCGCAAAACGCTATCCGCGAGAGTAAATTATTCCTCTTGGAACGTTTCAAGCCATTTCCACGTTTCTCTTCCACCATTTTCTTTCTCTTAATCGATGTACAATTCGTGACGACGACGACGACGACGACGACGAGGACGAAGAAGACGATGGAGTCGACGACGACGACGATCGTTGTTGGTTCATCGAGCGCGTTACGATTACACGTGATCCGGTTTTAATCTACGTTCGAGAAATTTATCGATCCTTTACGATAACGTTTTCAGAACGAAATATTATTCGATTAATAGAATTATTTATCGTCACGTCATTAATTCGCAATATATATATATATATATATATATATATATATATATATATATATATATATGACGTAGATATAACAGTATGAAGATCATCGATCGGTCGATGCGTTAGGATTACGCGTCATTAGATTTTATTTTTATTAGATCGTGAAATTCATCGATTTCGATGACAATATTTTTAGAATCATGCTTTTACATTCATGTTAATTTAACGATCGTTGGATCCGTCGACGTTACGGATTTGTCGCGATGAAATGAGATATAATCGAAAATAGAAAGAACAAATGATAAAACTACGGATTACGAAATATTAGAACACGCTTCTTGAAATTATGCGCGAGGATAATTCTGGAGGGTTAATTGAGATAATACGGACGTACGATTAAACGCGTGCTTGATATAAATTCGATTGAAATTGAATAATATTAAATGTAAGATTCGTTTGTTAGCTCACCTTTTCGCTCGACGTTCACTCTGCCACGAACTGATCGACAATAATTCTATAAACAAGATGGAAGGGAACGAAAGGAGACGAAAAATATTAAAACATAGCACGCAACACGTCATAGTAACAGACATTATTTACGTTTTTTTTTCCTTCGATAATATTCTTAGGTACGCATACGTATTGTATATCCTCGACATAGAGAATAGAGAGAGAGAGAGGGGGGGGGGAGAGGGAGAAGGAGGAAGGGGAGAGATTGTGTAACAAATAACTTATTTTTGAAATTATTAGAGATGACGAAGACGTTAAAATGAATTTAACTTTGAGGACTTCATTTAGAAACGTTTCTATAAAAATTTCTTCGGTCGGATTTGGAAAAGATTGAAATTTAATATATCGATTATATACGACACTGAATTAATTTTCTAAGCATTTACCTAAAAACGGAAAAAGATGAATGGAGGGACTCGGGAAAATTTTCAAGATAAAAATATATACGCTTTTTGTCAAAATTATATAAACGACAATAAAAATCTTGTGTATTAAAAAATTCTTTTCGAATCCTTCCGTTTCATAACAAAATTTATATCCATATAAAGACTCCGTTTAGTCGTTTAAATTGCTCTGTACTTTAATTGAAAATCCGTGATAAATTATATAGTTATTTCGAACGAAGGAACTTGATAATACTGATACAACTTGCATTGTGATTACAAAATGAATGACATTTTCAAAATTGCAATGAAGTGTCCCACAAAAAGAGTCGTATGTGTGAAAAATCAAAATTATATGTCGAATGATATAAACGATATGTTTGTACTAATAATAACGAAGGTTGAACTTTAATCAGTCTAGTAATATTGTTTAGAAATAAAGATGTCAAGGTATTATTATCAAGGTATCTTATCTTATCTTATCTCTCCCTCTCTCTCTTTCTCTCTCTCTCTCTCTCTCTCTCTCTCTCTCTCTCTTGGATTCACAAGCTTGACACATCTAGCGTCTCTCAAAACTACCATGCATACGTCACCTGATCTATGAACTCTAGACTTTCTTTCTCTAGGAAAGGTGTCACGGAATCAATATCCTGAGTATTGGCATT
>OU426868.1:3746301-3806301 GCA_911387685.1 Dolichovespula media
TGGTCGAAAATATTTCTTAATAACGAATAATACACAGGGAATTTCATTAAGTCGGATGCCTTTAAGCGAGGCGCGCACACTGCAAATGTATTTTATGCGAACTAGACGAGCCTACGAGACGTGGGAAAGGGTTAGACGCTGGTCTCGTCGGTTGGAGTCGAAGAACCGAACGGTGATGGTGGTTGTAAGAGGTCGGTGAAGGGAAAAGAGGGGGCAGGAGAAAGACGAGGAGTTCGCGTAGATATAATAGATGAAGAAAAAAAAAAAAAGAGAGAGAGAGAGAAAAATAAAAAAATACAGAGAAATCGATTAGAACCGAAACCGACGATCAGTTCTCGTCCTGTCGTTGGGAATGTTGATTCATAATCACCGCCGTCTATCCTCCCCCTCCCACCCTGCCCCCCCCCCCATCACCCCACCAATTCGTAGGTAAGGTCGGTATATGACGAAACGAAAGGAAATTGTGATGGCACGAGTATGTTTCGCTATATAGTAAAGTAAGGTAACAACGAGACAGCTCACTTTTACTCGTCGTTTTACTTCACTTTTAATTATTAATAAATCATGCCTCCAAAAAGTTTCACATTGAAAGTAGAATCGATGGAAGTGTGGTTTAAAGGGAACGGGCGAAACGAGAAATGATCTTCGATGGAAAATGTTTTCTATGCTAACACAGGGACAGAACGTATCGAATATTCGTATAACGATATGGAATTGTCAGTAGTGGATATCGAGAAGCCCGTGCCCATTCGAGAGTTTTACGATGGTCACAATGTATTTATTTATAATCGATGTTACTGGATATGTCGGGAATGATCATTTATTTAAGAGCGATAATCAATTAAGAATAAAATTAATTTAGACGAATAATTGTCGATCGAGAAATTGTTGAGAAAATAAGAATAAAAATATACGACTATTGTTTAATTAATATATATATATATATATATATATATATATATATATATATATATATACATGTATCCTTTTTTTATAATATTGTATATGATTATATACTTGTATGTGTGTAATATAATATGTTACAATAAAATATTTGCAATTATCTTTTAATCTTTCTTAAATAACAATAAATACATGTTACCTTTACTAAAAATTAGATTATTATTGTTACTACGTAATAGAGTGAAATACTCATATATGTATTTATGTGATAGTTATATGAAAAGTAATAGTTATATATAGTAATTATAATAAACTAAGTAATAATACAATTATACCATTTGACAATTGCACAGTTTCATTGAGAATACTGTACTATCTAATATGTTAATATGCTAATTAATAGTGTAACTTATTTCGTATGATTTGTACAGTATAACTAATATACAATTTTTTTTTTTTTTTTTTTAATACAATCACACGAAGTCCACTTTTCAATTTGAAAAGATAGCGTTTTTTTTTTTTTAAATATACAAATTTAAATATGTTTTCTATTCAAATGTAGAAAAAAAGAGAAGGAAAAGAAAAATACGAAACAACAAGAAAGCGCAAGAATGATGAGTCAAAGCATTGATAAAAAAAAGAAAAATAAATAAATAAATAAACAGAGAAAAAGAATGTTTCTGAAATTAAGATGACGTAACTGAATTAATGAAAATAAATAATTAAAAGGTAATTTTTAACGTAGAGAGAATCTGTATTCACAAAATGGCGAACGTAAAAATTTCAAAAATATTTCTTAATAACGAACAATACACGGGGAATTTCATTAAGTTGGGATGCCTTCGGCATGGCGCGTAAATTTTGTATTTTATGTGAAGCCGATGAACCTATCAGTCAACCGGATGAGTTAAGGAGACTATATATATATATATTTATTTATTTATTTACTTATTTATTCATTTGTTATTAATTTTATTTTTATTTATCTATTTATTATTTTAATATAAACTTTATGTAATTATTACAAGAGAATAAAATTTTCAATGGTTTAGTTAAAAAAAAAAAAAAAAGGAAACGCGAAAAGAATTCGAGCTTTCTGTGATTCGAGTCGAGAGGGACGAATAAGCAGGATTACTTGACGATAAACAGAAAAGACGCGAGTTAAAGCTTATGGTAGTGAGTTTTCACGATAGTAATGGAATCGAAACTGACAATGGAGGTTGTGAGATAAGGAGCGCGATTAAAAAGTTAATAGCGTCGAAAGAGAGATCGTTTTTGATACGACGCAGGTCCAAATCGTTTTATCATTTGCCCGTAGATAAAGATGGCGGCACCTACCTAAGAGATCTATCATTGATATAGTCGTATAGGTTGGACGAGAAGGTGGTTCGAAACGCGAGAGCGAAGCTAGTTCAAACTTTAAGATGTAATCAATCACTGGTAGGGCATTAGAGTCCGCCTCCAATCTCAAAGCTGCACGGCAGTGCGGCTTCTGTTTTCAAAGTTCCCAATCCGGTAACCGCGCTTTTCTAAAAGTCACTTTAAAATTAAACGATTCATTTTCCCCCCTTTCTTTCCTATCGGCCCTATCTCGTAATTCTTTCCTTCTTTCTTTCTTTATTTTCTTGTTTTTTTTTTCTTTTTTTTTTTTTTTTTTTTTTTAATACTATATCTTGCAATGTTCCTATCTTATTTAACGAAATTTATCGTGTAATACAATGTTGGAATTAAATGATATATTAACTGATAATGGTAATATAATAATTATTAAGAAAATAAATATATATATATATATATATATATACACATACACATTATATTATATAAATATAATACAAAATTTATATATATTTATATATAATTTTTATATATATATATATATATAAATACATATTGTTTATATCGTTAATAATTATTGTCATTCCTCTGAAATATAAAAATAATTATAAAGTAATATCTCTTTTCTTACGGAAATATTTATTCAATAAGCGATAATTGGATATTTTCCATCTTCACCGATTAGCATATCACAGAATCTATTCACTTTTTATTGAAATGTTTCCAGTTAAAGGCTGACCCGTGAGAAAAATAATCACTGCACTTCTATACGCTACTCTCGAGTCAATATTTTTCGTTTCTTACGAAATAAAACGTTTATAAAAGGAAACCGAGAGATAGATAGAGAGAGAATTAGTATTCTATCACGTCAAAATTAAAACATGGTACAAAGCAGAGCAAAGTAAATCTGTGGTGAGATGGCTTGTTTGGAAAAAGTACGATACTGTTGAGAAAATGAGAACGACTTCAATACGAAACAGGATGGAAAGTCAGCTTTCTCTCTCCCTCTCTCTTTCTTTGTGTTTATCTCACTCTAAATTCGAAAATAGCCAGCTCGTAGTAACTTTGTAGCTGTAAGCAATTGTTCCAGTCGAGGTACTTTTCTCTTTGAACGTTGCAAACGAGAAACCATTAAATTGCTTCCTTCGAAAAATTTGATTCGGTGAACCATCTCTAATTTGTCCTAATATTACATTAAGTGCCGTTTAACATAAAAATATATCAAAGACGTGCTATTAAATCATCATGTTTTCAAAAAGAAATTTCGAAGTATATATTAAGTATATAATGGTATGTAATAAGATTTCTTCTTACTGATATATATATATATATATATATATATATATATATATATATATATATATATATATATACACACACACACACACACACACACACACACGATATTTAACAGTAAATATATGAAATAAACAAGGAATGAGATAGAAACGAACAATATATTATCCAAAAAATACAAGATGCATCGGTACGCACGAATGAAATTCGAATTCGTTATGTCAGATACTGATTTAATTAAAAAAAAAAAAAGCACGTCTGTCTGTCTGTCTTTTTGTCTGTGTGTGTTTCATGTTGTCTGTGTCTGAACGAGAAATTTATTGTTACAAGTCTATTTTCTATAAATATCAGAACGATACAATTGTAAAATACGAATACATACGCTCTAACGTAATTTTATTCGAATTTATGACAACGAAATGAAATACCGAACGAAAGAAATCGAATGAGAGAACAAAATTGTTGAAAATATTTTTATTTGATATTTATGGAGACAAGGGTAAAATCTAACGTCACGTAGGTTTGTATTGCTAGCAATATTCTACGTTGGGGTCCAGCATTCCTTCCGATTCATACAACTTCCAACGAGCGGTTTCGACTTCCGTGAGATTTTGACGTCGAACAAAATCGTGCTCGCTATGAACCTTCGACCTCTCTCTCTCTCTCTTTCCCTCTCTCTCTTTCTTCGTATAGTCTATGCATATAGGCTATGTATGTATGTACGTATCTACATATACATACATATCATACATTGTTACGTATATGTGTATATATATATATATATATATATATATATCCTTCTCTGTCTCTCTTTTTCTGCTCTTCCTAGTTCAGTCATGTACTCGATGTGCCTATTCAAACAATTCTCGACGTATGCAGGGCCGTCCAACCGTTTTGTAATGTGTAGGTAAGTACATACGTGTATTTTCAGTGGTCTGCCAAGCCGAGTTTCACCGTCGCTCGGTGAAAATCGATGTGGTCCAAGCGGATGCACATTGCGTGACATATAGATACGAAATAGAGAGAGAAAAAGGGTTTGTGTGTATGTGTGTGTGTGTGTGTGAGAGAGAGAGAGAGAGAGAGAGAGAGAGAGAGAAGGAGTAGAGTATCAACGAATTTTGTCCTTTTTCGAAGCAGAAAAGGGACGAGTTCGTGGAACAGCAATAGAAGGAAAGAGATAATCCCGAATAACGATCGAGTCGAGTGCTCGACGCGTTAAAAAGAAAATTCTAGCCCGTAACACGACCTAGCATTTTCCAAATGGGAAGACTGCAAAAGATCGATCGTTCAAGGTTTAATGGTTTTTTTTTCCTTTGTTTTTTCGTCTTCTTCTTCTTCTTCTTCTTTTTTTTTTTTATACAATACCGACACCAATATATGTGTACTTGGCGATTACAAATGTGATCTAATCAGAGATAAAGAGAAATACTTGAAAGAAAAGAAGAAAAGAATGGAAAGAAAGAAATTGTCTGTGTGTGTGTGTGTGAATTTATTCTCTAATCTCAAATTTCTCAATTCAAATATTCTAATTTAATTGTAATAAAATAAACTAATCTCTTATTTTAAATATTTTATATTGTATTTCCTTTTTATTCCTGTGGTAAAGCTTTTTACGAGAGTTTATATTTGAGGCAATTATTATAATTAATCCCGTTTTAATAATTTTCCATTAACCTTGTCTTTACTGATGTTTGATTGAAAACGCTTTGCAAGAATATTGTGATGTATTTTATAACAAATTTAACATCATCAAAATGTAAGAATATGTATTCAAACAACACGTCGATTAAGTTAGATTACATAAATAGATTTGAAAAAATTAATCTAATTTGAAGAAAAGAGATCTGAGAAATATCAGAATTTTTGATTCGTCTTTCGAATGTTTTATAGAAACCATTCTGAGATATTTATTTTTGCTTTCGTTTCTTTTTTTTTTTTTTAATTGAATAGTTTTATTTCATAATAATTTAGCACAAATCTCGAGTCACATTTGAGACGATAATCATGAAAGCATGCCAAGTCATTTGAAGTCAGTTAAAAAACAAGTTTTATAACTATTTATCATTTTGAAAATTGTGTAATAACATAAAAGAATAATTTATCAGTTTGTCGTTATTAGAAACGTAATTTTTAAATAAATCAAAATGTAATTGCCAATATATATATATATATATATATATATATATATATATATATATATATATATAACGAAAAATATTGGTATGAGACGGAGGTTGACGATTATTATCTTTCATGAATAATAATGTTTGTGCATTTTGTGAGAAATTAGTTCGCGATGAAATATGAGAAATACTTTAAGATATTAAATGGATGGTTTCGATCTACTTTCTTCTTCTTTATCTTTTTCTTTCTTTTTATTTATTTTTTTTTTCTTTTATTATTGGTATCACACTCGAGAAATTGTAAACGCTTCGTCCTGGAAGATTACAGCGTTTCGCGGGATAACGTCAGACCGTTTTGGCTCGGATTTAAACTAACCGAAGTCTAACGAGTTGCGCACAGAGGGGTTAACTAGGTATTAGATGGATATAAAGTCAGTGTATCTCGTTGGTAGACCGCATTTAGATTAAGGCCGTTTCTTCTCTAAAGAAAAAGGTCGTATGTATTTTTTCTTGTTTTTCTTTTCTTTTTTTCTTTTTTCACAAAGTATGATTAATTTATCTCCGAAACGTAAGAAACGTTATAAGTTACATTCAAGAATTTCTATCGATATTCCTTTGGCAATCTCGTTCGTGATAATCTCGATCACGGTTGGTTCCTCGATTATCATCTGTAATTCGTAAACGTTTTTAATAAAATCTACAAAGATTACTATTACGAACCATTCGAAATTCTAGTATTAAAAATATTATAACGAATGCCGTGAGTGATTCAAATATCGAGTCTATCGAAAGTATTTCTTTAACAACTGTGAACGATTCATTTTCAAAAATTCGTTTAAATTTCATCGAAAGTGTTCGCAACGTTTTGTTTTTCCTACTTTATTTCAATCCTCACGAATCCAATCTTAAATCGTATGGTTCGGTATTGGAATTATTACAGCGTAATATTGAATCTACGTATACAAAAAAAAAAAAAAAACAAAATAAATAAATACAAGTCAATTTATTCGAGAGAAATGTAAGAGTTATCAGAGAGAAATGAAAAAGGGATGAAAAGAAAAAAAAAAAAATAATGGAATCGTTAACACCGACAGAAATTATATTTTTTAAACGAGATATTTATTATCATGGTCGTTTCTTCGTCCATTCTTTTTTTATATGAAAAAAAGGAACGGATAAAAATTTCGCGCCGAATCTAATGTCATTTGTTATTGACATTGAACGTTGAAAATCATTAGATATCTGGTATGTATCGGATATGTGCAAAATTGATTCGGAAATGAGGGTATTAATAATCGCCAACGTAATAACGGTGTAAATCATATTTGAGGGTAACAAGTCGGAAACAGGTGTTTGAGAGACTCCTGAGATTATCGGTTGAGATTCATTAGAATGTCGAGTAATGTGTATTGATATACTGGCGGAAACTTCTGCGAATTAGTAGGTAAGTAGGGAGGAAGGAGGGAAGGAAGGAAGTAAAGAATGAAGAAATACAAAAAAGTTTTAAACCCTTTCTGAAGTTGAATTAAGCCATAAGCCATACGAAAAAAGAAAAGAAAATACAAAAAAGAAAGAACGAGAAGAACGTAAACGTACAACTTTATCGACTTTATTCTTCGGTATCGATCGAAGTTCTCTAAACACTGTACGGATCATGATTTATCGTTTTCCCTTCTTGATAACTTTTTTGTTTCCATTTTCTTCGAAGTAACGTCTCTCTTCTTTTTTTTTTTTTTTTTTTTTTTTAGATCATTGCTAACGTACATCGACGAAAATTGTTAACGAAACGCGTTTATTACTATCATTTCTTTCGTTCCACCTTCCGCTTCCTTTTTCTTCTTTTTGTTTTTTATTTCAGATAATTAACAAGCGATACGAATCAATGGTACTTGCAATTACATTATTCAATCTTACGCATTATGATGTCACATATATACTCGAAACGAATCGATGAGAAATCGTTACATTCGAAAAATTGTTTCGTGCATTTGTATGTATCTTGTGTTAGTACGTAACAAAAAAAAAAAAAAAAGAAAAAAATAGAAAAAAAATCGAATCGGAGTTGGCTCGCAAACGAACGCAGAGAAACAGACAATTAAACAAATAAATAAATAAATCGTAAAGTGCAAGGGTTCAAAGTACAGATCAAGTTTAAAAAGAGAAAAGAAAAATTAGGAAACTCAAACTAAATTAAATATTAATCTTCGAACAAAGCGCTCTTTGAGTAATTAAACGAAACGAAACGAAACAAAAAAAAAAAAAAAAAGAGGAGAAAAAAGAATTATAAGAACAATCTGTCTCCCCATAACCAAAGTGAAAATACCAAGAGATAAGATCACTTCGGCACGCTTTCCATTAGCTTTGAAATTTGCTATTCTACCTTTAAGCTAACCCAAGATGTCAACTAATTCTCAAGAGATTATTCGTACCACTCGTTACGTGTAAGATTTGTCGAGACTCTAAGACTCCACGAACGTTTTATTAGACGCACGCCCTTTTCCTGCCTCTTCATCCTTCTCCTTTCCTTTCCTTTTCCTTTTCTTTTTTTTTTTTTCTATTGCTTCCTTATTCCTCTCCTTTTCTTCTTCTTCCTCTTCCTCTTCTTTCTCTGTAAATTTTTTTTTTCCCTCTCCTCCTCTTGCTCAAGGGGATTTACATACCCGTTTATACTTTCATTCGAGATCCCAACCGTGGAGATAACAGACAAAAGTCTTTCCTAGCACCGTTAACCTGTTCGTTTTCCTGTCTAATCTCCCTAAAAGATTTAACACTCTAGGAAAAGGTAACGCAAGAAGTAGTAGCGAGGTTGTTATAGGTACGGGGGTTAGGTACTTAGGGTATCTAAGAGTGGGGGTTTGGGGTTGGCGTGGGGAGTGTGGGAGGAAGGTATGGCGTAGAGTTGGGCGAGGTGAGGGATGATGGGTGGGTGTGTGTGTGTGTGTGTGTGTGTGTTAGAAAGAGAGAGAGAGAGAGAGAGAGAGAGAGAGAGAGAGAGAGAGAGAGAGAGAGGTCTGACTGGTTGTTCCGCGAAGGAGAACGGCGGTTAAGGGAAAATTCAGCGGCACGTACATAAGTCGGTTTACACGGTTTATCGTTTCATCGTTGCTCGCACGTTGCTGGCACGGCCTTTAAAGCGGAGGCCCCGTTCGCGCGAGCGATCCCGCGAGGTGAATAATCGCGTTCTATCCGGTTTTATGTTAACTAAGAATCCCGGGCATCCCGAGACGGGCGCGCGTTAAGGTAACGCGCGTGCAGAGCCGTGAGGCAATAAATCGGCGGTTCCCAGAGTGCCCCGGGGAATGAACTGACGAAAATATAGCGGCGGCCCGCAAACTAGGAATTGTTAGTTACTGCGCTCCGCCGTAAAATATATGAGTTCATGCCGTCCGTCCGTGAAGTGGATAGCCGCAAACCCTATCCTCGAGTGGGGCGAGGGGGGGAGGGAGGGTGGGTGGCCAAACACACACCGGAAGGCCCACGTCTAACGGAAAATCCGAAGCCGTCCAAAAACGATCCCTCGTTGGCTATTTCGCACCTTTGATCGATCGATTGATCCATCCCTCTCTCTCTCTCTCTCTCTCTCTACGTCTATTTAAATTTCATCCAGCTTTAGTATCGACAGCATTGATTTGTTCTAGTTTCCATTCTATTCGTTCCCCTAGTAAAATTATTTTATTCATTCTCATCGAAACGATTTAGATCGATCTTATTAACTTATGATGTTGATTAAGGATATAATTTTGAAAAGAGGAACTTTCGACCGATTAATAAATCTACGTCGTTCCTCGTTTAATTTCAATGAACGGGTATCGTTGTCCTCCGTCGTAATGCATATTACGATGGTTTTAATTACCGTTGTCGTTAGATTCGGGATTTAGTTTATAATTTATTGTCGATCGATTAGATCGATCGTTGGAAAATATGTCGAGGTAAGAAATGATTCTCCACTGTCTTTCCCCTTTTTTTTTTTTTTTTTGTTTTCTAGTTATCAATTTTGCATCCAACTTTATTTATGTAGCTCCTTCGTCGTTATACATTGACGATTTGAGTTTTATTCAGTGTACTTTCGTTTTATTTTTCGTTTGAGTTTAAATAATGCATCGCGACAATACATACGTCCACGTGCAAATACGACGAATAAATCACGTTTATGATCGATCGAACGTTCGCGTATCACTTTATATCTTTATTTAACTTTTATTTGGCCTCTCCATTGCTTTATTTTAGTTTAGATTTTATTTGTTACGCATCGCTTTCGACTTCAGTTTATTTTTGAAAAATGCATGGAGATCCAATCGATTAATACATTTTAACGAGTAAAATTAAACGAATGGAACGTTAATTCTCGGATTAAACGTGTTTACGTTATATTTGTAAATTATTTTCCAAGTTCACGAACTCCGACATGACTACAAATTTCCTTCAGACGTACATCATCCCTATAATTTATTATGGAAAATGAAGAAAAGAAAAAGAAAAAAAAAAAAAAAAAGAAAAAAATTAATCGTCGACCTTTGGGAAAAGCACCAATCGATGAAGAGAATTCCAACGCACTCTATGCACCGTCATTACGATTTGTAACATCAAAATAAAATCGCGGATAAACGCGTGCAAAAGATACGATCTTCGAAAAATTGTATTATTTATTTTTGGAGAAACGATATCTAAGCGACAAAAGAATTTTTGTTATCGTATTTTTGTATAATCGCCCAAATGTATCGAACGTTCGTAACAATTTCGATTTACGTTGAACAGGATATATAACGAATCTATTTATCTAGCGTTATCTGTCGATTAGTTAAGAGCCATCATTTAGGAAAGAGACTGACACGAATAATCCCGAGTTGGTTCTGATTTCTGGTTTCACCTTGATAAGCAGTCGATCGACGACGCGATAGTTAGTTCGCTTAGCCGATGAATCATGTCTGACCGGTCACATTGAAAATACATTTCGAGAAGACACGTAGTTGTTGGGACGATGAAAGCTCAGAGACATCCATGTTAATGCATCGTGATTGATTAAACTACGGGAGTAACATATGGCGTTCATTCATTTATAAATTCGCTAAATTTGACGAACGTTTGCCGAATAATACAGAATCCCGGAGTGATCGCTAAATCGGTGTGAATTCGTCGTTTTCGAATTTAATCTTTCAATGTCGAGAACGATAATGAAGACGAAAGAAAATTAATTGTTTCGATCTATTAGATACACGCAAACACACATACGCGCGCTCGCGGGCCCGCGTACACACACACACACACACACACACATTAAGGTATTGAGTAGAATACACATTTGGATGAATTCGTTTGTTTTTTTTTTTCTTTTATTTATTGTTAACCGTGACAGACCTGAAGCTGATGAAATATATAAGTAATAATTAAATTGTCTATTAGTAATATACTTGTTGACTTTATTGACAAGCGTAAATATATGATAAACCCAACGAATATGGAATACTTTTGTACTGTACCATAGATATACATTTTTAAATAGTCAATAATAATGCTTGTTACCGTAGCTTGCATTCTCACCTAACAACGTTTATATTTTCTATCGTTATTTATTATTCTACGACATAATGAAAGAGTTAATGTGTATATACTCGCAAGGATCAATGGCAAACCGCTAGCCATTTTATTTCGAGAGCGTTGAAAATGATAACAAACGTCGACGTTTCGGTTGATATGATATATGTACGTAAGAGAATTGCGATTTCCAGTTACTGTGTTGACGTGTTTTTAATACTGACGATGCGTGGGTAATTTAACTCGAACGTGATCCAACTCTGAACGGTAAAGTTGTCTCTCTCCCTCCCTCCCTCCCTCCCTCCCACTCACTCTCTCTCTCTCTCTCTCTCTCTCTCTCTCTATTTCTCTCTACGTAGACAACGAATAAAGCTCGAATAACGAAGCACATCGTTATTTTCTCATCGTGTATATGTAGGTATATGTATGTATGTATGTATCTATATGTGTATATATATATATATATATATGTATATACATACATAAATGTGTGGGTGTACGTTCTAAAAAAAATCGAATCGAAACGTTTGAAAGGATCTCGTGTATGCGTTGCGAGTTAATTTGCACAAAAGTTGTAGTATACGTTACAATAACGGGTCATGAAAAGAACAGGTAAAACAAGGGCTAGTTTACGTGGGTATCAGTTATCGTAAACAGTGTTTCATACATTTTATAAACCGTTCATTGATTTTATTTTATCTTGATCGGAATATAATCATTTATCGGGGATATATCACACCGATCAGTTGCAGGTGCATCGATGTGTTACTTCTCGATCGTGTAAACACATTTCTACAAATATTTCGAATGATTTCTATACGTGAAGTATTTGTAACTTCTTTTTTTTTTTCAAAACAGTTATATTTTCTTTTTCATTGTGTAAAGTATGATATGTTGTTTAGAGTATTACTGTAATATTGATTAGTGATATCTTATTAGTATAAGTTACAAATAACTAACACGATCTCTCTCTCTCTCTCTCTCTCTCTATTTATAATTTTAAATATTAGTGCAAGTAATTTTTATATTATATAATTTTTCTTTCGGCAAAAACAAATAAAATTTGATTTAATTATAATTAACATCATTTCTCTAATCATTTAACGGATTACTTGAAATTTTCTAATCATAGGTAGTTTAAAAGTATTAACATTAGAATTACCGATCTACTATTTTATCGTATCTGTCAATTATTATTTGTTATTATTAATTTTAATTTATATAACTTTACAATAACAAAAAAAAAAAAAAAAGAAAGGAAAACAATTTTCAAACGAAATATATGCAATGATTACGATTTCATTGATTGTTAAAACGAAAAATCTAAAATCTGTCTTTTATAATTCTAATCTTATAAAAGTATTAACATTAAGATTACCGATATTACTATTTTATCTCATACGTCGATTCGACGAAAGAAATACATCGAAAGAAAGCACGGTTTATTCGTCATTATCATCTTTACTTTATATAACTTTCGGATAACCAAAAAGAAAAAGAAAAAGTGAAAAACAATTTTTAATCGAAACCTCTGCAATTACTTTAATTATCGAAATATCTGCGATTTCATTAATTATTAAAAGAAAAAATCTGAAATCTGTCATTAACAATTCAAATCTTATAACACCAATCAAATAACTTCTCTGACTTTAATCCTTTTTAATTGGGATTTTCGAAAGAAAACAAAACTGACATTTCCCTCTTCCTCTCTTCCCAGCCACCCCCCCCCCTCTACCTCATCGTTTCCGCCCTCCAACCATTCTTTACCCCGATCAAAAGGATAAAGAAATTTCGCATACTTATCGTTTCGTCGTCACCATTGATTTCACTGTTTTCCTTTTTCGATTTTCCATCATCCATTCGAGGGATTAACGCAACAACTAATTATCTTGCGGTACGCTCGAACGGTCGTACGTGCGAACGCGACAGAATAGCAAGAAGATCTGAGGGATGCGGAGGGGTGGTGAGGGGAGGGGCAGGAGAGGATGATAATGGCTATCAGAATTCTCAGTACGTGCCATTAGGTAAATTGTGAAATGCCGTGGATCGCGGTTCACGGTCCGACTCGCGCAGTCGGTCCACGTTCGGATTCTCACGAAGCACGGGCAAGTTGCCGAACGGAAACTTTGCCGTTTGATTCGATTAAATCGTCGATATGTAGGACTTTAATGGGAACTGAGAGACAGTCGAAACGTTTCGATTTCGATCCTCCCACTCTCCCGCAACGCGCCGAACGTCCACGGTATCGTCAAGCTCGCCTCGACCGCGACCAATCCACTCCTTTTATCGCGTTTTTCGCCTTTAACCTTTATCCCGTTTTGAAAAATGAATGAACGGATTTGGTAAAAATTCTACGTAATCGATCGAAAGAAATAACTTCGAACGGATTATTCAATCGCCGTACTTGAATGTACGTCATACAATTTGATAGAGGTCCCGACAGGGACGCGTTGAACGTTCAATGAAAACGAAAAAAGAAAAGAAAAGAAAAGAAAAGAAAAGAGAAGGAAGAAAAAAGAAAGGGACAAAAGTAATGCATTTCGTGCGAATAATTTCGCGTTATCTTTCGAAGAAAATCTCCGTACCTTCTCGTATCATTATAGTTAATGCGATACGAAGAAAAAATAAAAATGGCAGATCGTTGTTATCTCGCTTGTAAAGCACTTCGTCTTTGTGTGCGTTCGACGACGCGATTGTATTTTCGTAACGAGAAGAAAAGAAGAAAGGAAGAAAAGTAAAGGAGGAAAAAAAAATCTTACACAAATTCGTGCCCATGTGCGTCGACGTATCGCGTTATTCGTATTATTAAAATCGACGTCAGAGGAAGAAAAGAAAGAATGAAAACAAAACAAAAAAAAGAAAGAAAAAATGATAGAACTGAATAAAGACGTAGGTAACATTAGTTTGGCACTTTTTACACGCTATTTTTGGTTTAACACAGTAAATTGAGAATTGCTGTCCCGTTTGAAAAAGGGTCTTCATTTTCTAGCATGCGACGACACGATGGTACTACGTAAAAACGCTTATACAAATTCATATCCATCGACGTATCTCCAAACAAACGAAAATGACTGCAACGCGTTGGTTGGAAAATGTAAAATGTAAAATGTAAAATGTAAAATGTAAAATGTAAAATGTAAATGAAAATGTTTCTGGTCGTTTCGAACGCATACACCCATGCATAAGGTAATCATTATTTATCTTCGCACAGTGAATACAATGCGTGAAAAATTGTGCTGCTTTGGAATAGAGTGAAGAAATAGATTCCATTCAATTTATTTTATCCCGAGATTGTACGTTCTTCTTTCTTTCTTTTTTTTTGTTTTCTGTTTTTGGTTTTTTGTATCTCTTTCGTTTTTCACAAATTTCAATTTATTCTTCGAATACGAATTAATCTCTCCGGCTTTTACACAATATTGGTTAATCAAAATTTTTGCTAGTTATATATATAGAAGCAATATTATTCCTCAAATTAGCAGTCGATTTATATTTCGCCGATAAACGTTATGTAAACACAATATATCTCATTATAAATTCAATTAGTTATATATATATATATATATATATATATATATATATATATATATATATATATATATGTATATACATATATAAACGTATTTATGTTATCGTAATTACGAATATTTTAATATTTTAAATAAATATACCAAAGTTTTCGAAGAGCGTTCAACAATCTTTTTAACAATTGTTAAATCAACGTAACAAACGTACCGTTGAAAATATGAAGAAATTGAAAGTTACTTAACTAAAAAAAAAAAAAAGAAAAAAACAAACAAATAAAATAAAATATAAAACGAATAGTTCATCGAAATAAAATATAATAACACGCACGAGCATCCACACACGTACGAACTTATGCACGATAAAGAATATTCACTTTCAGGAAATAGAGATACGTACGAAACGAAGTCGTAAGTTCGACGTCAAGAATTTCTCACGATATCATTCGTTTCGCTCAGATTTTCTTTTCTTTGTATTTTTTTGGTTTGTCCTTCTTTCCTCCCACCCACTCAGTCTCCTCCTTTCGCCGCCTCCATCGACCTCCCACCCCACTCTTCCCCCTCCTACTATTGCAAAGAAGAACGCGAGAGATCGATGTGGAAGCATGCACGAGCTACCAACAGTACGAATAGATCCGATCGTTCGCTCAGCAATTGTATTCCGAGATTGTATTTTTCGATCGTTTCGCACGTCACAACGGCGGACGGTGCGGATTTCGCGGTTCATCGACAGACACTGACACATACATAAACGCATAAACATACACGGACACAAATACGAACACAGACGCCGCAGGTTGGCCGACGTCCGCAACCGTCGACGCAAAAAGGGCGGGAACGACGTTATATACAATGTCTATTTATCTACCGACAAGTTCAATGGAAGCTTGCACTTTCCCTCTCTCTCTCTCTCTCTCTCTCTCTCTCTCTCTCTTTCTCTCTCTATTATTTTTTCTCTCTCTTTCTCTCTTACTCTTCCGAACGCTGATATCTTTATCCAACGTTTTTCCATACATTCTCTTCCTGTCTCGGTTTGTACAACCCTCTAGTGCTACCCCCGAGCTACTACCCTCCCTTCCACCCCACCCCACCCCATCCCATCCTCGCAGCCCAAACCACTACTTTCCACGTGCACGTCCCTATCATGGCTTTCCCCTTTATATATGTATGTATATGATTCGACGACAATCGTTGCCGACGATCCCAAAAGAGAGAACAATAAGCTTTATACTTTGAGAGTATCACCAATACTATTCTATACTATATATATATGTATGTATGTATATATATATATATATATATATATATATATATATGTATGTATGTATATATATATATATGTATGTATGTATTAAGATGAAGCGTCAAAATAAAATACAATGATGTGTGCATGTGTGCGTGTGTGTGTGCTCGTGTGCATGTACAAATATTACCTATTAATACTTTATATAGACAATATCCAAATATTTGTAATAAACGGAACGATAATGCACATGCATTGACAAACATATACCCACGATTATTTCGATAATATATAAGCGAATATTTTATCGAATCATTAATATTAAGTGTACACAGTTTTGTTAATTTATTTATATTTAAAAGTAATAAAAATTCCGTCGTCACTCGTTCGGCCCAATTCAAATCGTTTTCATTTGATTTATTCAATGTATCGTTTAATTAAAATTGAAAAAATACACGGTTTTGTAGGAATTTTTTATTCAATAGATTTTTACACGTTTCCGCTATCTCTAAACATTTCATTCTGGTTGAATGGATGTTCTATCGATCTCAAATAGTGCTATCTATCCAATCACATTTGTTTGTCATATATTTGTTTATTTGTTCATAACCGATATACTGGTCACGTGTCGATCATATCGTTATACGATATTTACTCATGCGGTCGCTCATGCAAATTATTGCTTTATTTAACTACGCTCTAAATGTAAAACGATAAAGACGAAAAAATAAATATACTCGACAAATTATCAAAACGTTTCTAATATTCTCTCTCTCTCTCTCTCTCTCTCTTAATAAACTAAAATAAATCGTATTGTGTGTACAATATACACTTTATTTTATCTGTTTTATTTAATATAAATTTTCATAAATTTAATATATAGATATATTAAATTTATATTTTCTTTTATTAAATGTACACACACACACACACACACACACACACACACACACACACACACACACACACACACACACATCATATATGCAAATTTGTTTCCTTAATAATAATTCTAATATGTAAACACCGATAGGACGAGAATGGAAGTTTATGTCAAGTTTATGTCGACAGCTAAGTCGATTCTCTCATAGTCTTGAAACTTTCAACGGTAGTCATGAATGTCGGTTAGATCGTAGAAGAATAAGAACTAGGAGGCAACAAAGAGGTCATGTTATAATGGACCACGTGTGTCGGTCATGTTTTCATAGTAATTGCTTCTGGATCAGGAAGTTCGAAGGAACCGTGTCAGCTGCTGAAACCTCGGGCTTGTTTCTGACATATAGGTATACATTAGTCGTTCCTCTGGATCACAATGTATACGTATGTATTTATATATATGGCTGAATAGAGAGATAGACGTATTATTTCAGTTTAAATTGTTACGTCCGAATGTTATTCTACGGTGTTAATGTTACGGGAAAAAAAAAAATAATAATAATTATCGGACCTTGCGATAATCTTGGAGAGTTCTATGAAATTCCAGTTGAAAATTTCTAACTTGAATCCTATATTATTTATTATCCATCTATGCTTGTTGCTTATAACGAATCTTTTACGATATCATTGATATGATGGTCATATGTATGACCCATTTATACATTTATTCCGTATGAATCATTTGCATGATCCCAGTATTAGCGATCTCCGACGTATATATTATTAGCGGAGATAATAATATCTCGTAATGGTATCGCTCGATGATAGTAACACTTTGTGTGCTTCAAAATAATTCAAAAAATAATTGAATTGTATCGCATGAATGGAAAATGAATACATCGATTGTTATTAACGAATGACGCGTGGACTAGCGCGCTAATTCTGACGGCGCATTAATTTTAAGAAAAAAGAAAAGGAAGAATAAATAAATAAATATGACGCGACAAGATGGAAGAGTACAAGAGAGAATAAAATTCAGGGAGACATGAATAGATCGATGGGTCAATACGGTTCGACTAAACTTAGGGTCGAATTCGGTCAGGTCGGCAGACTTAATCGTGTAAAAAATTACGATATTATTAAATCAACAACTATATGTGCAAAGTACACGTTTAAATGGTGTTTCGAAAATAACTTGACGTTAACTGTAAGAATGTGTGATAAAGAATATGGGATTACATTGAAAAAATTTTTACGTCATTTTAATAGGTCAACGTTATCTTCAGGATCATCGCAAAGTCGAACAATTATCACCGCGATGTGTCTACCGTGGCATCATGCAACGTGTACGTTTGAAATAATTTTTTTCTTTTTTCTTTTTTTCTTCCTTCAATATTTCGGGAAATATGTGTATATATATATATATATATATATATATATATATTTATTTATTTATGGATATATAGTAAATGTAGTTATAAGTACGGATATATAAGGTGACTCGACGAAAGTAGCGATCGTACGCGATACGAGTACTGAAATGAAATGCTCCCAACGGAAGTACTGTGTGTCATCGACCACCAACCATATCACTGAATCCATACACACTACTCCCACAAAATAGAACAAATTTCTACGCGATACGAGAAAGTCCTTCGTGTAAGGCTGACTTGCTTCGAGCTCCTTTTATTGTCCGTTTGCACATCGTGACTGTTCAATTTTATGTATGATAAATGTCAGCTATGATAACGACGAAGAGAGAGATAGACAGAGAGAGAGAGAGAGAGAGAGAGAGAGAGAGAGAGAGAGAGGGTAAAAACACTTTGTAGAATCCTTTGGTTTTTGGGTATTATAATATTACGAAATATTTTAAAGTAAAGTACACCGAGATATATGAATAAGAATATATATATATATATATATATATATATATATATATATATATATATATATATATACACATATATATGTAAGCATGTAAATGTATTTTTGTCACCCTTTTATTGTGTAAGTTTTTTGACATAATAAATATTTCATTTAATGACGAAAATAATTTTAAACGAATATATATATATATATATATATATATATATATATATATATATGTATATGTATATATATTAGAATTATTAACGACGTGTCATAGTAATTCTTACGAAATTTAATGTTCTAAAGAAATTTTGTAATATATGACTAAAATGGCGATAAACTTTGACTCTTAATGTGTGACTTGTAGTAACTGCAAATTAATATTTCGACCGTATATTTTGAAAGTGGTGCAAGTTAGTTTATCGATCGTTGTTAGCATATCAATCGCTACGCAATTTCTTTTATTGGCCAATTTTAAATTGAACGAAGCATTGGCATTTTTTAAGATGTAAAATATTAATCCGTTATATATAAAAAGTTTACGCCGAATTAGTCACAAATTATGTGATCTCATTTTTTTTCTTTTTCAAATAAAAATTGACTTACACCACTTTCAAGATAAACGGTCCATTTGATCATTATTGTCATTAAAAATAAAGGACGTATTTCTTTTGACTCCTTGCAAAACTAATTATAAGGGGATTGGAGTTCATCAATTATAATTCCAATTATTAATTGTATCAACTCGATGCCAATTGATAGTGATCGTGAATTTCGAATGATGAAAAGAGGTAACTTAAAATAATTTGTCTACGTATGTACGTATTATATCTTTAAAACTCTTACAAGCAAACGTTTCTTTATTACAGTACTTGAAAATATTTCGAAGCTTCAAATAATTAACGGAAATCGATCCATCGATCCATATATAATTTCTCGATATTATCTCAAAAATATCCTTTATCCGCCGTCAAACTTTCCGATCGTTATTTCTGTTTATTATTTTACAAGAAATAACTCTTACTCCGTATAAGCGTATCTCAATCAGTATCGTATCGCGTTAAATATTTAATTGGCAGCGTTAAAAGATGGCTGCCGTCTCACGGGATATCGAGAAAATTTAATTAACGTTTAATTGGTTTCGAGAATACTTTACTTGGTGAAATTATATCGCGAGAATATAATCGCATACTTCAAAATATTATACGATGACTTCGGTTTACCGTGTTCATAAAAAAGTATTCTTGATTGCAAACGTATCTTGGGCGCAATTACAAAAAATGAAAAAGGAAAAAAATAAAAAGCACGCATTACAAAGAAACATATTGAACGGTACGGCAAATAGGTTGAGAAACTCTGTTCTATATTGATTGACATAAATATATCGATTTTCTCGCTGACAATGAGTAAGATATAATATCTAGATATAACCGGTCCAACGTTTTTGTTATAACCAATATAAGAATCACCGTCTTAATCAACTATCGCTTTTACGTCGGAAGCCGTAAGACATTTTCAATTTCCAGAGGAGATCGTTCGGTAGATTTAGCTCACCGTTTTCTCTTTTACTATCGACCTCCGATACGGTATCGGCCTTCCGATCATCAATGTTTCGTTATTAACCCATATACGGTTTTCTTGGAAAAAGTAAACCCTATATCGGCAGATTTGTTGACAGTTCGGTGAAAAATCTATTTTTGTTTTAAAGAAAAACAATCCACGAGGAATATTAATAAATAAATCAATAAATAAATGTATATATATATATATATGTATATATACTTTGTTATGTTTGTCCATTATTAATAAGGTATTAATTGGCATTGTGTGAATATCAGTGACAAAATGCGACACGTGATAGTTCTATCTCCGTGTCTCTACTGGATTATCATTACGTGCCTTTGAATCATAGCGAAGGATCTAGCACAAAGCGACGTGTTCGCTCGCTTTGTGTATGACGTCATATTATTATAGTTTGACAGGTCATTCTAAGTTGCATATCTAATTGCGTTGAATCTCAAATGTCTCCCAAGATTTTCTTAACGAGTTTTCACGGTATAAAAAAGTAATCTGGAATTAAATTTAATCTTTCGTAATGTCATTTAAGTCTTAAGTCCGATTTTCATATATCTCTTCATTTTGGACTCTCCTTATTTAATCTTTTCTGTTATAATAGTAGCGAATAATTTTTATCTTTTGAAATAATTTAATTAATTAATAAAAAAAGGCTCGAAATTATATCTGATATTAAAAATTGAAGAATATGGAAATGTCATTTTAATTTAATTCCCCCTTTTTTCTTTCATATTATATTACATTCATTCGTAGTTAATTTGTCATTAAGTCATTTCAATTTTTAACATTATATTAGACATTAATCTCTTTTATTGATAAATACGATTTCTTTTTTATAAGAAACGAATCAAAATTCGATTATACGTAGATAAAGATTAATTCGATCAGATATAAACATAACACGCGCAAATGTAGACAAACCGATTCTGACATTGAATTAATTCATAAATAAGTGTCAACGTAGGTAGATAGAGAATATATTAAAATGAAATAGCCCTTTTATTTATGAATCGATCCGATGAATGTTATTTCATTAAAATTAAAACTTGTAGTTTTACTATTTCCCATAATCATTCGATTGATTCGTTATATCAATATCGTTTCATACTTATAACAATGATCGTGTACGAATCAAATATATATATATATATATATATATATATATATATTTTTGTTTTGGATTAAATTTCTTGAAGGTATCGTCGAAATAAATGGAATAAGAACGTTCGAGTGTTCATCATTTCAAGATAGTTGAACATTTCGTGAATGTAAATTCGAAACGAGATTAGAATGGTGTTAACTATCGAGAGACTTAGTTCATTCGTCGTTCTTAATTTTCACCGTCTTTGATATCTATCGTTGACGGTGAAATTGCGAGTTACTGTTTGCCGTGGACCCACTGCCGACAGTTGTTGATTTATCGTGGTCGAACAACCGAACCGTTAACGCTTGCCTCGACACCAGACATTTCACTCTTCTCTCACTCTTGCCTTCTCTCTCTCTCTCTCTCTCTCTCTCTCTCTTTCTATCTGTATGTATTCCCCGGCTGTCGCCTATCGAGTTCAACCCGAATTCGGGCCGAAGTAGATTTATCGTTGTTACCGGTACGGCTTCGGATGCTTTTTGCTCAGTATTACTACCACACTCATGAACCCTCACTAACACCAACTACAACTATCATCACCGACGACAAAGAGTTAGAACGAATTTGTGTTTTCCTCTGACAATGTAAATCCTAACTTCTCGTTTACGACGTGCCCAATCCAAGATGCAAAGGTAGCTACGTGCTCAACTTTTGTCTTCCTATTACTCGTTCTATCCATCCCCTCTCCAGATATATCGTATATATATATATATATATATATATATATATATATATATATCGTTTTCTAACAAGACCGATTTCATGATACGCCAAACGGATTTCGAACGAAAGCTCACGATGTATGTACGATGTTGAATTTTCCCTGTATCGATTTCGGTAAACACTGGACAGGATATGGGCGATATCGACGTTGGTAACGGATAGAAAAAAGTTAAAAAAAGAAAATAAAGAGAGAGAGAGAGAGAGAGAGGGTGAGAGATGGGGAGAGAGAGGGAGAGAGAGGGAGAGAGGGAGAGAGAGGGAGAGAGAGGGAGAGAAGGTGGATACCTGGTTGGGTCACTGACTGTACGTGTATCACCATTTATCGGTGATTTGCTACGGATCGTCGATCGTACCAATTTGTTCACTGCTGTGAATAATAGCCTCACTTGATTTTTTAATAAACGCACTTACGATTATTCAACGAGATATGACGGTGTTATTATTTATTATTGACTTGAAACGAAAATAAAAAAGAGCATATTCAGTCAACTTCTCTCTGTCTTCTTTTTTTTTTTTCGTATTGTATGACGTTGATTAATTAAATAAGAACAATTAGTTCGATTGTGTGTTAATCGATTAACTGGCGAATTTCGTTGTCGTTAGATTTATACGATGGGTGGTCATATACCATCGTTTAATCGGTCAGCCATATTTTTTTTAGGCATGATATAGATAAATGTAAGTACATATATGGTGTATGTTAAAAAAAAAAAAAAAAAGAGAAAAAATATTCGTATACACATAACTTTCCATAAATCTATACGTGTTTATATATACATATATCTGTGTAAACATTTTTACGAAGAATTGTAATTTGTAAAATATAATCACATAATTACTATTGCACACTACTTATTTTACGTAATTCGTTTAATAAAATTTATCATTGAGTATCATCGAATTAATATTGTACTCACGGTTACACTCATATTTGACGATGATATGATTTGCGAATAAAAGAAAAAAAAGAAGAAAGAAAAAAATGTCAAATCTTTTCGTCAAACATCTCTTTCGTTCTTACGTATACTATATAATAATCGACGCGATAAATAAAAAAAATCTACTTGTTAGGAAAACAATTGATCTGTCGAATGGAATAATGAGAAGTAAACGTTTTTGTAATAGAAAATTATAATTTGCATAAAATAAATAAACGATCGTGCGAAGTACGATTTAATGATTAATTTCGATCGGTGTATGAAGCTATCGGTATATGAAATAAAATAAAAACGTTGAATAAGAACCGTTAGGATATCTATCACGAAACCTGACGTTTCCTACGATGGAGATATAGAACACATCTTAGAATTTTCGTGATAGATCCTTGTGAAACGTTCGCAGTGGTATGTAGGTCGGATTGGTTCGTCGTTTCTCCGATAAGGATCGCCGAGCGTGTGTGGTTGAACTATCAGAGAGACATTGACACGATCCTCGTCTAGTCGCGATTCACGATCGAGATTTGCATTTAAACGGTTCACCTATCTGCGAACATGACGAGCAACGTTCGATGATGTTTCAGCGATTTTCATTTCGTTATTCGTCTTTTATTCAACACGATATCCTTTCATCTCGCCCGTTTTTCATCTTAAATTACGTATTTATTTACGACAAAGGACAAACAAAAATATTCTACGTCCGATCGAATGTCGAGTTAATTTTCCACGATCGATATCAATTAAAATCGTTCGTTGAAAATATATTCTAAAATCGTTATATGTATCAATGAATAAATTTCGGCATAATTTATCGTAATTATTTAAACGGCATATCATTGAATCCAATCGTAACTTATCCTATTACGTAGCAATCATCGATATGATAATTATACAAGGTGTTTCGTAAAATAAAATAGACCGGTAAATAATTCATATCGTTCGTTACCTACAATAAGATCGATGAATACTAATTTTATGTTAAAATTAAACGATAACTCGTTCTCGTTATATCCTAATTATGTTAATTATCAGATTATGGCCTTTCGTAAAATGTCGAACGATCCGATACTATTATTGACAAAAAAAAAAAAAAAAAGAAAGGAAACGATTGGAAGCGTGAATTCTCGTTTCTTTTTCTTTTCTTCTTTTTCTATTTTCATGTTTTTAGGATGTACAAAGTTCTACGATTTCGAACAAAATTTTCTTGCTTCGTCGAAATCTTCTCGACTTGTTCTATCCTTGTACATAGGATGTTAGATACTAAATTTGATTTCGTAACAGAGACGTGATCCATCGTTCGTCGATCATCGTCCTATTCGGCTATTCGTCATCGTCGGCCAGTGAATCCAT
This sequence comes from Dolichovespula media, assembly GCA_911387685.1. Classification (NCBI taxonomy): domain Eukaryota; kingdom Metazoa; phylum Arthropoda; class Insecta; order Hymenoptera; family Vespidae; genus Dolichovespula; species Dolichovespula media. The sequence continues at coordinate 3,770,730 of OU426868.1, forward strand.
CTAATCTCACTCGCTGACATTGTTCCGTATGTCAATGACAAATGCTAGTCTCCCTGATACCGTTGAAATCTTCCTTCTAAGTAAAATTATTTAATTCATTCTTAAATCCTTATAATCTAATGAATTTATATTAATAATGATTTCACATTAATCAAATTACACCCCGGTATATCGTTTTCGTCTCACAATTATTATTATTATTATTATTATTAGATATTAGATACAAAATAGAAAAGTTATTGTATCCATAGTGATTAGAAATATAACATTGGTTAACGTTGCAACAACATTTGCATATGCGTTAAATTTTATCTACGAACATATAGAACATAACGACGGTTAAAGATTGATTCTTAAATAAACGTGATTAACGTAGTAATTACAATACATCAACGTTTAATATAATTTTAATTTTATACTTAATCTGTTGTGATATAACCAGCTAAATGAATTTAATGTTTTACGGGCAAATTTTGTTCCTCTAATATTTTCTCGACAAAAGGGTATTAATTTTTCAGTCCTACGAATTTGGAAGGAAGTTTAATAATGAAATGAAAGAGAAAGAAGAACAAAGTATAAAGAAACAAGAAAAATGTACTCGAGGAATGTCAATCGATCGAGTTAATTTTCGATCGTACGATTAAATTAATAATAATATTCAATATATATACATATATATATATATATATATATATATATATATGCATATAAGAACCACGAAGGAATAAAGATCTCTAACACGTGGATGCAGGACGAATTTTAAAACTAGCGTATTCTCTATCGTGTGAATCGCTTCACACTTATAAGTGTATGTATGTGTATATATATATACATATATATATATATATATATATATATATATATATATATGTATTTATGTATGTGTGTATGTATAAGAAAGAGCCGGAGAAGATAAAAAGTATAGATAATCTCGTTGGGTTAACATCCAAAATGAAACGATTCACACGATAGAGAATACGCTAAGAAGTTTTAGAATTCGGCTTGCATCCGCGTGCTAGAGATCTTTATTCCTTCGTGGCTCTTAAGGCTCTTAGTAGCTTCTTAAGAGCTATTTTGGCGGTACGGTTAAACCTTCGAAGTTGGTTCGAGATAACGATTAGTCCTTGAGAAGGCAACGAATTTCGAAGGGATAAAGGAACGGGTGAAAACCTGATTCAAATGTTAAGGAAGAAGATTGAATCCTCTCTCTCTCTCTCTCTCTCTCTCTCTCTCTCTCTCTCTCTCTCTCTCTCTCTCCCTCGGCTTTCTCGAGGCTAGCCAAGGGTATAGATATAGATTTAAATGTTTACGAGCGTTCAAAAAAGAAAATCCGTTGACGTTTTTACCCAAGACCTTAAACAAGAGAACCAGTGAAGGACGATAAAATTTATTTTACTCCCGTCAACGTGTCCCTTCTGTTAAAGTGACATATCTCCAAGGCATTTACATGATAAGGAATTTTAATGGAAACGCATGAATGTGGATCTTCAAGCGTAAGGGACGAGATATACGGGAAATACTCTTTCGAGAAAAATTGTTTTGCTATTTCGAACGATACATCGTCTGTATTTACAACGATACGGTAAATATTTCTTTTAGATATCGTATAAAATATGTATTTAATTTTCATAGAAAGAATTATAATGGAAAATATCGCGTTATGTATACAGAGTATAATAATATATATATATATATATATATATATATATATATATAAATATATATTTTACGATTCAACGTAAAATCGACGAGACGTTTGTCGACATCATTATTCTGTTCAAATTATTTTTTAATTTTATTTAATAATTAATAACAAAAAAAAAAATAAATAAATAAAATAGAAACAAAAGAGAATTCGTGTGCGCGCGAACATCTTGTGATATCGAAAAATAATCCTATTATTCTATGGTAATAAGGATGAAAGAGAGAGAAACAAGAAGTAAGAAAGGAGGAAGAATAATAATTTCTTGTAAACATCTCACTCTTTGTGAAAAATACTTTGTTTCAGAGATCTCTTAGATATACACGGATAGAAAGAGAATAGCACGGCTAACCTTCTGTAATAATTCGAACGAAACGGAAAGCAAGCACGGTCGTTCAATTTTCTGCTTCACCCAGTACCTCGAGGAAAAACGTAGAGAACCCCTCTCACCCCCCCGCCCCATCGCCCACCAACCCTCCCTCCTGCGACCCCGCGCCTCGTCTTTGTTGGATCGTTCTCTCGTATATTCGAGTCGATCGTTCGATCACTCCAGATACTGCTTTAGCACACATACAAAGGAAAATAATAATGCTACGCTTATCGGTTACCTTGTTTGCTTAGATATACTTTTTGCGCGTACAGACAGATAGAAAAGTGAGATAGAAAAGTGAGAAAAAGATCAAAAGAAAGGGAGAGACAAATGAGAGAGAATAAAGAGGGAAATGAAGAGAGAGAGAGAGAGAGAGAGAGAGAGAGAGAGAGAGAGAAGGGAGAAGAAAGAAAAAGAAAAGAGATAGATGGAAAAAAGAATAGAAAGAAATAAAGAAAAAATAGGCAGCGATAAAGAGAGAGAGAGAGAGAGAGAGAGAGAGAGAGAGAGAGAAAGAGAGAGAGAAATGAAAAGGGATAGAGATAGATAGAAAAAGAATAGAAAGAAAGAGAGAATAGACGGTGAATAAAGAGAAAATGCAAGAGAGAGAGAGAGAGAGAGAGAGAGAGAGAGAGAGATAGGGGGGAGAGGAGGGGGCTGAGAAAGATTACAAAAAAAGTGAGAAGAAGATAGAGTGAAAGAGAATATAGAGAGAAATTTTTGTTTCACCATCGAATCAATAGTTCTCGGTCGATCGGTCGATCGGTCGTTCGGTCGGTTGGTTGGTTGGTCGGTCGGTCGGCACAGGCGCAAAACAAGGAGAACACTCTCGTAAAATATTATGTAGGATAAGGAGATCTTGGCGCAGGTCCACAATCGATGGCAATGCAGAAGTCTGGAAAGTTTAGCCGAGCGAAGAGCTTAGCGTGGCTGGTACTGGTATTGGTGGTGGTGGTGGTGGTGGTGGTGATGGTGGCGGTGGCGGTGGTGGTGGTGGTGGTGATGATGCTGCTGCTGCTGCTGCTGCTGCTCCTGCTACTACTGGTGCCTTCACTGTTGTTCCAAAGTTCAGCCTTTATAAATAAACTTTGTCGTGACCTCTATTCTCTTTCTCTCTCTCTCTCTCATTCTCTCTCTGTGTACTTCTACTATCACTACCACTACCATATATTTAAGCTTAAACGTCTAATCCAGGATGGACCACACGCTCGCATCAGGAATCAAAACCGCACCTGCTAGAGTCTCTGTCTCTTTCTCTGTCTCTCTCTCTCTCTCTCTCTCTCTTTCTCTTTTTGGTTGTTCGGGACAGACATTCGAATGCAAGAGCTAAGAGTTTCCCCGTACCATTTCGAATAGGAGAAGTCAACAAGTGAGATTTTACTTTCGAAAACGGAAACCCGATTGTATGTATGTATGTATGTATGTATGTATGTATGTATGTATGTATGTATGTATGTATGTATGTATATACGTATGTATATGTATCTCACTAACGGAAACGTCTTTCGAAAGATATGTACAAGATAAATCTTTCGGAAGATCCTAGTACAACGTAGACCGGGATCTGTTCTTAGTTGTTTTCGCTAACTTGGCAACTGTCCTCCTAGGATTCGTGGAATTTACTCTAGGTAAATGTTACCAGGCACGTACCTCTTAAGTATTTTAAGTTAAACGCATGCTGTGTGCGTCTTCTATACAATTTTCTCGAATTTAACGACGAATTTTCGTTCAACCTTTGGTCAATCGCCCGCCCGTTGAATCGTTTAAGGATTCATAACGCGACATCAACAGAAACTAGAGAGACGGACGGACGGACGGACGGATGGACAGGCATAGAAAGAAAGAGAGAGAGAGAGAGTCCGTAATTACGTGTCTTCTTCTTCTTCTTCTTTTTAATTTCTCCTGACTGACGTCCTCGCGCGCGAATGATAAATAAATTTACCGTAGGAGCTCGCGTGACCAACTCGAACGTTGCCGAATTGCGGCATCTCACGTAACGCCGATCGAAGAAACTAACTCGATCGTTGGTCTTTTAACGATTTTATTTGTATTTGTAGAAGAGATCGTAGAAGAATACTTGGTATATTCGAGCGAACACCCATGTAGGATTTCAACAGAAACGTTTTATATCCATCTCGTTTCTCGTTGGAAACATTCGAGTCGCGTTTTCTCGATTCCTCTCGATCGTTGTTACTATAGTGGTCTTAAATCATAATTTGACGACGATTCGCGTGCCCCTTCCAAATCGATCCTAAACATTCAATGTAAGAGTGTGTACGTGCGTGTATGCGTCCGTGTATATAAGAGAAAGATACAGAGAGAGAGAGAGAGAGAGAGAGAGAGAGAGAATGAGTGAGTGAGTGAGTGAGTGAGATACCAATTCCCGAAGTAAAATTACGGTAACAAAGCAATTTCCTGTACGATACGAGGAGGAGACGTTCTAATGGCCCTTTTCGTCCTTCCATTCTCTAGAGCAACAGGTTATACTCTCTTCTCTTATACACACTGGGTCTTCTTCTTACGCGCGTGTAACGTACATATGCTCGCGGATAGAGCAAAAATTCCACACCGAAAGTTCGTTATATGTTACGTTATATACTTTCCTCGTCCTCGTCCTCGTTTTAGTCCTCGTTTTCGTCGTCGTCGTCGTCGTCGTCGTCATCCTTTTTGTATGCGTTGTCCTAGGTAAAGGACTTCGCAGAAGGAACAAAAAAAAAAAAAAAGGAAAAAAAAGAAAAGAAAAGAAAACAAGAGGAATAAGAAAAGAAGGGAGAAAAAAAGACCATCACCCTCCCTGCTATCCTATCCATCAACCCTCTAGGGAACGATTTTAATGCAGCTAAGTAATTTCTTCTCGACAACATCATCCATACCATACCCCGTACCACCGAGCTCTACGCCTCGTTACATTCTTATAAAACTCGCCGAGTTTTATAAATTATTACGTTGGCATTCTAAACGGTTATTTTCTGTTTTTCAAACATCCATCACTGGGAAAATCAATAAATAAATAAATAAAGAAAGAAAGATAGAATGAAAGAACGAAAGATTTCTCTTTCCCATTGCTTACTATCAATTAAAGTAATCATTAACAAATATAAAGTATAATAAATAATAAAGTAATATAAAGTATTATTAACAAATGTAACAATGAAAACATAATGTGAATTAAAGATAGAAATTAAACGACGATAATAATACTGAAATAATAGTAGTATAATAATGATAATAATATTAATAATAAAATAGTAGTATTATATAATATAATGATAATTATAAATATGATGATAATTGTAAATGTATAAGTGATAGAACATCCTCTAATTTTTTTCCTCCCTCTCTCTCTCTCTCTCTCTCTCTCTCACCTCAATTTAAATGATAAATGCAGAGAATGTTAAATATCAAGTCAAACATAAAAACAAGGGATTAATATTATCACATCAAAAGCAGTACAAGCCATGCGTGAATGGTGCGATTTGTTTGGTCGAAAAAGAATGATGCAAAAAAAAAGAGAGAGAGAGAGAGAGAAAATAAATAAATAAACAAAAAGAAAATAAGAGAAAGAGGGGAAAAAATAATTTCGTCGGGGTGGTTAAAATACGGGCAAAGAGAAAAAAGGAAAGGAAAGAAGAATAAACAAATAGAAGGTAAACAAAAAAGAAATAAATAAATAAAAAAAAATAGAGTATAATCGTATCGCGTTTTACGTCATGACCCCGATGAAAAATCTCTGGCGGGGAGAAAACAACTGGGTCGAAAAATGTTTCGTTGGATGGCGTTGGTTCAACGTCACGAATGACAGTCCGGTGCAATAGAAACAGGAGAAAACTCTTGTCGAGTTCTACCGAGTCCTACAGAGTCCTGGCATTGTTCTGCGCTTTGCCTCCGTGCCTAGAGCTAGCTCGTGTAGAAGGATTCTGTCAGGTTCAGCGAACTCGTAACGCATTTTCATGTTACATATGTTTACCTATATGAGAATCAAATTTGTAGAAGTTTACGTCTCCCCAAGACTCCGACAAATTTTATTCGATCGTCAAACTCCATTATTTATCAATAACGCGCGACTTTAAACGATAAATATCGTTAGACGATTATTCGTTCTACTTTGTTCGATATTTGTTGTTCTCTCTTTTTTTCTTTCTTTTTTTTTTTTTTTCTTTTATAGTTTTAAGTATACCTAATTCAAAAGAGATGAAGGGATAGAGAAAAGTAGATCATTAATATTTCTAGAAAAGAACTTGAGCCTTGTTAATGGTACATGAATAATTTCCTCTCGTATTTTTATATGTTTATCTATACGGTTATATAATAAACAAAATTTCATTAATAGATCTCCCCATGAAAATAATGGTCATTTATCAAGTGTATTACCCTTTGGTAACCCTTTACCTATTCTCTCATCCATCGCGATATTACGGCTTAAACTTCAGCTGTTCCAACTTTGATAATATCTGCGCTGAGAAGCGATCGTTATTACAGGCGTTTACCGTCATCGCGACCTGCTTTTGTACTCTTGTCCAGCGTTGTACACGATCTCATAAAGCCCTTTACCAATCTGCGGCGTCCAGGCATTATAAGTAAAAGCCCACGATAATAATTGCATTTGACGGGTAATTCGTAAGCCGAGTAAATCGAATCTGCTACCAATTTATAGGTCGACGACCGATCGATATCTACGATAGATAAATCTTGATAATCGAGAGAAGTCGAGAAGAGTCGAGGAGAGGAAGGGTTAAAAAGGGAGAGAGAAGATATCATTGAGAGCTACGTAGGGTGGTCACGGGAGAGGGGTGGAGGTGGGGGTGGGGCTGGCAGGTTGGAAGGAGGTCGAGCGAATAGTATTTGTACGTTCACGATTAATCGTTCGTTTTCGGGTCGCGTATAATTAAACGAAACTTCTCAAGAATTTCACTTAGCATCGAGGACGTAGATCCAATGTGTTACCGATTGTCCCAGTGAAAATTCAACGGACCGAAAACTTTCGACGTACATCAAAGGGACCCGCTCTGGCGCGTTGACTACTGGTAAAATAGCCCCCCTCTATCCCCCTCCTACGGCCATCCGCCGGTCTTTTCTCTACATAATCGCGAATATAAATGAACTTGAGAGATGAAATTTCACGGATGCCGGGAGTGAGAGAGAGAGGGAAGTATGTATTCCGATCGATAAGGAATTTGTTATTGCTATTTGTTTACTTTGACGTATTTATGACGATTTCATTTCATTATCGTATTATAAGATCGAAATCTTATTATTCGTCCTCTCGGAGGGTCGTTTAATTTTTAATGGCGTTTATATTAGGTAAGGGAGAAATAAAAATAATAATAATGATAATGATAATGATAATGATAATGATAATAAACGATGAATTTTGTTTTAATTTGAAGGGGACATTCGGTGATAATATTTAAGGTTTAAAAATGTTTTTTTAAAAATATAATTAACATGATCTTGGATATTTGTATGACTATCAAATGCACAATATCATATATATATATATATATATATATATATATATATATATATATATATATTATTGATTTTATGTGACATAATTGTTTATTATATATATTATTATATACATTATATATATATATATATATAATTCATTGATTTTATGTGACATAACACTTGTGTACATAATACAATAAATTGTACAATCATTTCGATTCGTTTTTTCTCATCTCGTGTTTCTATTTTCTTTTCTTGTTTTCTTTTTCGATAAAGCAAAGTTGAAATTACGTATCGATTTATAGAGGACGAAGAGGAAGTAAGTTCGAAAGAAAATTCTTCAGCTTTTATCGTTTATACAATTCGTTAGTAAGGAGAGAGAGAGAGAGAGAGAGAGAGAGAGAGAGAGAGAGAGAGAGAGAGAGAGAGAGAGAGAGAGAGAGAGAGAGAGAGAGAGAGAGAGACGTTAAAGAAGATAATATAGACAACTGCGTTCTTATCTCTGAGAAGATAAAAAAAAAAAATCTTCTTGATTTTATACGAAAAACAAGAAAATGGTGTTTTATTACGAGTTAAGAGGGAAGTGAATTAAAAAAGTCTTTAAGTTAAATAAGCGAAGTTAAAGCGAAACTCGTTGGCAGTACGGAAGCGGGAAAGTAATTAGCGATTGCACAAGGATTGTAACATCCTCGAAATAGTTTGATTACTTTTTCCAAGTTTTTCCTTTTTTGTTCTTTTTTTTCTTAATTATTTTTATTTCCTCCCTTTTCTCCTCTTTTTATTTTACTTTATTTTTTACTTTTCCTTTTTCTCCTTTATCGTTAAATTTGATTCTACGCGAACAAGAATAAGTTATTAATATACTTTGAACACGAAATCAGAACTTACGGATCGTTGTAAGACGATTTAAATTAGCATTCATAAGCTAGCAATGGCGTGGACCAAAGGGGGGGGGGGGGAGGAGTACAAATTCAATGGCGTGGATAAGAAAATCCGATGGTTATGTTTTTATGTAACCATTTCTCTCTCCCCCTCTCTCATTCTTTCTCATTTTATGAGCGAACACAATTAAAAGAAATGTTATATTTTTATAGATATAACGACTAGAAAAAATTATAATTAATCTCAATGTCTCTTAATAGTCATGTTTCAACCATGATATTTTCTTTCTTCGTTCGCTCATTATTTTTCATTCGTTTTAATTAATTCATCTAATATATAATACGTGTAACCGATAATGATCGTAAACATTGTCGACTAATACGTCGTTCGATATGATACTCCGTCGATTTTCTATGCACTAAAAGCAAATAACTCGATCAGACATCGAATGATAATCGCTTTTTATCTCATTCGTGTCCCAACATAATTTCTGTCGAACAAACGAGAACCAAAGTGTTCGCACGAAAACAAATCGTTAATTTACCGATAGCGAAGAAATTGAATTTCACCAATTTCGACGAGAACATTTTGAAAAATATGAACAAATGGCCCTCACGTACGTGCAAACGCAATGGAAACAAAATTTCTATTGGCTTACGTTCCCATTGGTAAATATTTTACGATCGATCTTTAAGCTCGTTTATGACTATGGAAGGTTCTGAGCCAATAAAAATAATTATAGACGTTAGCTCGTAGAAAATTTTTCGTAATGCCGAAGGTATTAAGCGGAACGGGGCGGGGAAGGAGTGGCGGGGAAGGAGTGGGTGGGAAGGGGTGGGGGTTGGGAGGCCTTCGCGGAAATAAGTTCTACGGTACGATCAGTTAAACGGCTCTGGCATTATGAGCAATTCGAAGACGAGCAGGAGAGAGAGAGAGAGAGAGAGAGAGAGAGAGAGAGAGAGAGAGAGAGAGAGAGAGAGAGAAAGAAAGAGAGAGAGAGAGAGAGAGAGAGAAAGAATTAGGAGGTGGTGAAGAAGTTGAAGGAGGAGAAGGAGGAGGAAGAGGAGGAGGAGGAAAAGGAAGCGAAGATGGAACTGACGGTGAGGGGGTTGTTGAAAGTGGAGGTGGTGGTAGTCGTGGCAATAGGGAAAAGCTGGGAGGGTGCGTGGCGGTGGGTGGGGGTGGGTTAGCGCGGAGAGACGCGTCAGAGACGAGCGTCGAAGCACGTCCGGACGTAATTTAACTTTGGTACAGTAGGAGATTCTCTGATAGGCACGGAAGAGTGCACCCACCTGCTGCGGACGTAAAGTTCGCAGTTACCTTGGATATATTGTAGCTTTCAGTGCTCTTAACAAACGAGGGTACTCGTTATACTTTCAACCGACTATTACTACAACGTTTTCCCTCTCGTTCCCCCTCCGCTACCTATCCCCATCCCTGAGTTCCCTATCCTATATAACCACTCTTTCTCTCTCTCTCTCTCTCTCTCTCTCTCTCTCTATCTATCTATCTCTTCTTTATATACGCGTGGGTATGGACACTCGGGAGAGAGAGAGACAGAGAAAGAAAGAGAGAAGGAGAGAGAGTTTTACAAACACAAAAAGAAAAAAAGAGAGACAGAGAAATGGGAAAGAAAAAGAAAGAAGGAGAGGGGGGAGGGGCGAAGAGAGAGAGAGAGAGAGAGAGAGGAAAAAAGAAATGCGAAAGGATAAAAGAGCTACCGGTGTAACAAGGGAGGATTCACGTAAATCGGGCACCTTGTTACTCGCACGGAAATGAAATTCTATTTTGAGGAATATTCTACGATCTTTCTCTTTTATTCTCTCTCTCTCTCTCTCTCTCTCTCTCTCTCTCTCTCTCTTTCTCTATCTCTCTTTCTCTAACGACGCGTACCATGTACGGCAATAATTCTTGCTAAGCTACTTAAGTCGCAAGCGAGACGCCTGGATTTTACGAACGAGTAATCGCGAATTTCCCCAAGAACCGTTTCTAGTATTGCAAAGAGTGATAGATTCCGATAAACGGATTCGAGTAAGACGTGATTCTCTATTGGTGTAAATTGTACAAATAAAAGTGGTGGGAAAAAAAGAAACAACAAACAAGAAGAAGAGAGAGGGGGGGAGAGAGAGAGAGAGAGGGATTGCGGAATGAGAGACAAAAGTAACTTTCTTATTTTCTTCTAATATATCTGAACGCGAAGGGCGTTTATACTATTGATCTCTCGCGTATATTTTCATATTTAAATAAAAGGTGAAGGATGAAAAAGGGAAGGGGCGAGGTAGAGGGAGAGAGAGAGAGAGAGAGAGAGAGAGAGAGAGAGAGAGAGAGAGAGAGAGAGAGAGAGAGAGAGGGAGGGAGAACAAGAATAACGCTAAAGTACACAGTATTCCATTTAACTTGAATACCTTAAAAATATCTCTCTCTCGTTGTTGCCAATGATCCGTTTGATTAAATATTTTCGAAAAATTGTTTGCATTAGGGAAATGAATGGAATAATATGAATATCTCAAGGATCGTCGGGGATTTGTTTAAATAAAAACATTATTGGAGAAAATAAATTGCAAACGCTCGTTATATTGCATCAATAAAGATATACGCGTCGTTAAGATACCAAAAAAAGGAAAAAAGGGAAGACGAAAAAAAATCTAATAACAAATGCCTTAAAAAACAAAACAAAATAAAAAAAAAAAAAAAGAAAAGGGGAAAGTGAAATAACGTCGATTATAGATATAACTTACTTTCGTAGTTTAAACAATTATTCTTTTTGACGCGTGAAAAATTGTTTGCCATTAATTAACGAATTAATCAATGACGTTATTTAGTCAGTTAAAACACGTACGCGATACGCTTATCTACATACGATAGGGACTTACCACTCGATTATTCCTTTTTTTTTTTTTATACTTCCTTCCCTATACTTTTCTCTTTTTGCTTTTTTCTTCCTTCTTTTTTTCTTTTCGTTTTTTTTTCCTTCCCCCTTCAGAGAGGTATATATATATATATATGTGTGTGTGTGTGTGTATAAATAACGATCCCGTTGAAATCCAGCTCGGTGACCTCGGTAGTCGTTGTAATTACTGACGCTTCTTCGTTAGAGGGGAAAAATCGTCGTAAATCCCTAGTCGAAGGGCTCTCTCGCGCTCCTGTCTCATCCTGTCTCGTACGAACAGTATACAGCGCTACGTCAGTATAATATGTTCCTAGTGTTAGTGTTACTGTTGCTACTGTACCAACCACTGAGAGGAAAAGAGAGAGAAAGAGAGAGAGAAAGAGAGACAATGAGAGAGAGAGAGAGAGAGAGAGAGAGAGAGATAGAGAATGAGAGAGAATGAGAGAGAGAGAGAGAGAGAGGAAAAGAGAGAGACGGAGGGAAGAGTTGTACGCGTGGATTGATGGTATACGCGTGCGCGTGTAATAACAAAACGTAATGCAATTAAAAAGAGGTCATCCAGAGTAATACCGTGTACGAGTATTTATATGTATTACGATGGAACACAGTGGATGGACTGTTTTCGTGTTTCACGTTCCGCACGTGTTTCGAGCCCTCTTGCCGATGGTGTATGGATTTACAAAACGAGTGGCAAAAGTTCGAGCGAGAGAATCGGAGGAAGAGAGAATGAGAGAATGAGAAAGAGCGAGAATGAGAGAGAGAGAGAGAGAGAGAGAGAGAGAGAGAGAGAGAGAGACGGGAAGAGATAGCCGGATAAATAGAAAGTGTGAGAGAGTGAGACAGATAGCGATAGAGGACAAAGCGAGAGAGTTTTCCTATAGTGTCACAGGACCGAGAGGTATGAGAATAAAGCGGGAGGGGGAGAGGGAGGGTGAAAGGGTGGGTATTCGCATTTTCCTCAGGCATCTTATTGTGTGTACCGGGTTATGATTTACGAGGATTCGTTTCTCATTCTGGCTATACAAATTGCGATATCCGAGCTAAGTCGACGACGTCGTCGTCGTCCTCGATCTCGTTCATATATATATATATATATATATATATATATATATATATATATATATATATATATATATATATATATATATATATAGATATGTATAAATATATTTTTTTTCTTTTTTTTCTCTTCTCTCTTTCTCGCGCAAGCAAAAAAAAAAAAGGACGATGGAAAAGAATAAGCTTCTGAATCGATCGTATCTCTCGGCAATGCTCATTTCTCATTTTACACGGGTAGCACTCGTGGATAATTCAAATGGATATCTAATAATCTTATCGGTCGGTCAATGGCCTGTAGAGAATCGAATTTCGAGGATAGTTGCTTTCTATTTGTGGTTCCGATCGTAAGTGTGTTGCCTCAAGTTACTTCCAAACACCATTAGACCATACTACTTCGATATTATCGTATACTTAGCGTGTCGTTGCTTTTGGCTATAACTAGTCACTTATCTTTAATGTTAAGTTTCGGGCGTTTGAAAATTTGGAAACCAAAGTCCCTATATATACCTTTCTTTGCATGTTTATAACGTTTTCGATATACGCTACGTTCCTATGATATTCAAACAAGGAACTATTACGCGAGTCATTTAAACAAATATCTATTATGCGCGCATTTAAATATATATATATATATACGTATGTATGTATGTATTTATAAAATGTTATAAGGAATTCGTTAAAAAAATATTTTATTTATAGTTATCACAGAATTCATCATTGTCGTTCGTCGATGTTATCATCGACATTAATCGACGACCACCAAATTTATTTATGTATGCGCGATTAAAAAATGTATTCAAAATAACGAAGACATTTAAACATTCGATACAGTCAAATTTTACAATATCTTAATCATTTACATATATATATATTTTTATTCAGCATTTATATTCAATAATACACAGTGCTTATGACGTTTATTATTATTTATTAAGCATCGCGACCACCTTCTCTTCCACGTGGCTACAACCATGATCCAGACAGTGATAACGCGTCATTCATAATATCAACGAATTAATAAGATGAACCAGAAGAAATATCTGTTTCGTTGTTTCAATTAATTAATCGTATTATCCATACTATCTGACATTTTTATTTCTCCTTTGTCTAAATATTTTTATCAATCGAAGATAACTTATAGTCTGGGAATCAGAAAAAAAAAAAAGCTTTAGTATTCCAAGAAATCACGAATTTCTCTCAAGATATTCCCCCATCGAACGAATTACTATACCATTCAGTTGTAGCCAGTTGTGGATCGACATAAATCGTTGTTTTCTAGGGAGAATTCAACTCCTCTAACCGCGATAATTCATGATGTTGGAAAGGAGGATGAGAGAGAGAGAGAGAGAGAGAGAGAGAGAGAAAGAAAGAGAAAGAAAGAGAGAAAGAAAGAGAGAAAGAAGGATGGCGGTTGGTTTGAGGTCGAAGTAAAATTTTATTGGCCCTCTGGTTTGCGTTTTACCATCGATGCTATCCCTTTTCCGGTTGGCCAGATAAGCCGATTTTAATTATCTCGCAGAAGGAGCATACTAGTTCGCGGCACTGTGCAGGGTGAACGAGCGAACGGCCACGTCCGTTGCCATAGATAAGAACGTAGAACAAATGAGATTGGAGGATTCAGAAACGTTTTAGGGTTGTATGGAATAGGTGTTATAAGGTAGGGAAGATCGGTGCTCGCCGAGACGTTTATTGAAATTCTATGTGTTCTAGGATAAAATGCGAGCTGACTGCTACTAATCGTCGTCATTAGTTACACTCGACGACTTTGGAGATAGTATTATGGGTGAACCATTACCGGTCGTTACTACTACTCGTACGTATGGTTGTGTTCGACCATGCATCATTCGATAATATTATATATATATTTTATGTGTATATGATATTATAATATATATATATATATATATATATATATATATATATATGTAATATATGTTATATACTTAGAAATGTTGAACTTTATAGAAATATATTTACATATGTATATATGTACTTTGGGATGTTACGAAGCATTCGTATAGGATCGATTCGAATTAAAACCATATAAACTGCTAACGATCGAATTTTACCAAAGTTGATAATGAAATCGGTCGTTCCATCGCCAAAAACGTACCACAGTAATATCGTTAACGTTTTATCTGTAAACTGCATTGAGTTGGAGCATGAGTCAGCGAACACAATGAAATTGTTGGAAAAGTATATACGTGTACGGTACACATGAGTACATACTCGCTCATGAGGTTTCACGGTTTATTCGTACATTTGAAAAATATCTTCGTTCGCTCGCTCGCGATGATATCTTCGGGAGAAAAATGAATGGTTTATATCGTTTGATCCCAAAAAGAAAAAGAAAATGGGCCGAGTATACTGATTAATGTTTCTTGCGGATCGTTTCTTCTTTTTTTCTGTATCATTTTGTTCTGTCTTTTTTTTTAAGTCCTCGCTTTTCATTATTGGTATTTTTTTTTCTTTTTTTTTTTTTAAATGGATCGATATATTCCTATTATCACTATTTACACTATCCTATTCCTTATCCTATTAACACTATAGAGTGTCATGTATTATAAAAAGACGAATTTAATGGTACGAACTTGATGTTCTTTTATAGATTATTTCGATAGGAGTGAAAGAACGAAAGTGACGTTTGAAAGAGAAGTAAAATTGAAATTATATGTGGTAACAGTTTAATGGTCTCGAAAATATCTACACTTTGAAATATATTCTTAATGATTCCAATTTATTAATTTCTTGTAAGATATATATATATATATATTAAATCTAAATCGTTCATTAGACGTATCCGAAAGCGTATAAAATCAAACAGATAATAATATCGAAAATTAATTAATTAAAATTATCTGTCCGGTATCAATCATCTGGAATCGATTTTTCTATACGTTTCGACGTATCCTTCCTTTTTGTTTCTTGTTTTCTCGTATGTTAAAAGCAACGTAGATATCTCAAATACTTCAAACGCTTCAAATGTTGAAATCCTTTCGGTTACGTGAAACATCATGTACGTACGTACGTATTTGTACATTATCTGTATATGTGTAGAAAAAAGAGAGAAAGAAAGTGAGAGAGAGAAAGAGAGAGAGAGAGAGAGAGAGAGAGAGAGAGAGAGTACGTTAAACTATCGATAAAATTATGAAACGTCCGTAGTTTTGGCGAAAAAAGCTCTCAGTGTGGTAGGACGATAGCCGGGCAGAGTCGTACATCATTCCGATAGCGTGCCGGCGATGCACCAAGCGAAATAAAATCACGAAGGAGGTTTCGGTACGGTTGGTGCGAGAACGGAGATAAAGAGGTAGAGGAGAAAGGAAGAGAGGCGTCTGGGCGTCGAGGCTTACACCGTTATAATATCGGCATAGTGAATATTACTCGGTCGATCGACAGCGATATTTATGCAATAGGAAAATCTTGGGGGATGCGTTTCACCTCTGTTATGTACAATATTCGGTTCAATCGTTACTTCTTATATACATACGTGACCACGTATGTACTTGCATTCATACCTGTGTATATACGATATAACGTCGTCAGGATTAAACAAAAATTAATTCTCTAAGATTATTCGAAAATTGTGTCTACGCGTTTGAAAAGTTTCATCGTCTTTTCTTTTTCTTTTTCTTTTTTTTTTTTTTTCTCTTTAGAACCTTTTGATTTTAACGCGTAAGATATTTATATCTAATCGTTGATTACGCTGACTCCTATATAACGTCTCTGCGAGTTAGTTTGAACTTTTATCGTTCCGTATACACCGGGTGTCCTGAGAAAAATTTCCAGAAGCTTACGATCGCAAGGATACAACGTAAGAAGATCTCGAACGATTGTATTTCAATGTAATTGATGTCCGTTCTCGTTGAATCGCGAAATCTTACAACGTCGTTTATGGGGCTTACAATTTTATATCGTTTTATACGTACAGGGTGTTTTGAAAATCTTCGTGACACCATTTATGATTACAACGATATCTTCGAAAATCTCTCAACGATCGTGATCTATTCTGAGACGATTTGTTACGATCGTAAAGGGATAATACAAGACAGTAAACTGGCGGAAATGATCTGAGAATAATTGAAAATAAAATAAAATGAGAGAGAGAGAGAGAGAGAGAGAGAGAGAGAGAGAGAGAGAAGAAGTGATCGTCCCGTTTTTGTTCATATGCAATGACCGCATTCTAGCTTTGTATCTATCTACGAGTATTTGTTTCTTTCTCTCTTTCTCTTTTTCCCTTTTTCTCTTTTGACTCTTTCACCTTCGACTCTCTCTCTCTCACTCTCTCTTTCTCTTTCTCTCTTTCTCTCTCTCTCTCTCAATCTATCTCTCTCTCTCTCTCTCTCTCGTTTCCGTGAAAGACGAAACTTCATTCTCTGGAGGTTTAGCTCTCTCGAGGGTCGAGCTTTGCTCTCTGGCAGATTGCTTTCGAGAAACGTGGGTAAAGAAAAAAGGAGGGCCAGGAAGGAAGTAGCGATTTATGAAACGCCCATCGTAGAAGTTTTCCGCCTCGCAACTTCTTCGCGCCCGTATAAACGTGCCGGCTTAATGAATATAAATCGTGAGTGTTCCAGCCAGCTTTCGCGGTCTAACTCCATGAGCCACCACTGATTAGTCACCCAGATATGTGGTGGAACACAATACGGGCAAAACGTGCTAATCTTAACACCCGAGACTTATTATTACGAATCGTAATAAGAATTTAAATTCGGTTGATTCAAAAGCGTCTAGTCGATATCGTTCCGTATTAATTCAACTATCAAATCGATCGACACTTTTGCGTATCTAAAAGATCGTAGAATTACGTTGGGCAATTACAAAAGAGAGAAGTATAACGATCTAAATGAAACGACAACAACAATAACGATAGCAGCAAGAAAAATATAACAAAACGATGAACGAAAATGCGTCACGGATAATACGCGATATACGCGATTGCCTTTTGCCGAGAGACCCATGCATACACACAAACCCGCGCGCACAACTGACCGTAGCAAAAATATTTTCGTCCCTTCTCTATTTTTTTTTATAGATTTATCAAAAAAAATAAAAAAATTACAAATAAAAAAAATAACCGAAAAAAAATAAAAGAAAAAAAAAAAGAAATCGGAATAACCTGTTAAAATTCGGTTTATCACATGTTCTCCCATCCAACTCATTTACAATTTAAAAGCCAAAAGGATAAGCTTCGTTCGCGCGTTTCTCTGTTAATTTTCTATTTTTACGCGAAAAAACAGAAAAAAAAAAAAAAACAAATGCAGACGGAAAAACAAAAATGGAAACAGCTTCGAAATATTCAGCGATCGTAAAGATTAAAAAATAGAAAGAGAAAAATAGAAAAAAAAAAAATAAAAAATAAACAGACAGAGCAAAAAAAAAAAAGGAAGAGAAAAGGAAGAAAAATCATCGCCAGAGATTTCGACAAAATCTCTCTCATCGTAATATTTTACAAGAGAAATTTCTCTTTCCTATTCTATATTTCTCTCTCTCTCTCTCTCTCTCTCTCTCTCTCTCTTTCTTCCTATTTCGCGCGTAGAATTTGCAAGCAAACTCTTAATTAGCAGGGAAACACAAAAAGGCCGTCGGTCGTTGTCGGAGCTGGCACGGCGGTGGGTGTAAGGGTAGGGAAAGGGGTAGGATAGGGTAGGGTAGAGAGGGGAAAGAGGATTGGAGAAGTGAGAGGGCAACGATTGTGGAAAGACAGAGAGAAACATGGTGGGTGGGGGCGCAAGAGTTGGATGGATACGGGGTACGGGGGTAGGGGGGGGGGTTGTTGGCGTCGGTGAACGAACGAAAAGCGTACTTACTAGAGTAAGCGGTGATGCGGTAGGACGAGCAGAGGTAAGAGGGGTTGCTTTAGGAAGGGTGGAACGCGAGCGGGCGGGCGGAGAGGGGTTGGTTGGTTATGAGTGAAAAGACGTAGAGGTAGGGCGTGCAGTTACATAATTTGTTCCTTCTTGCATGACGTTAGTTTTAATTCATGCTAATGAAGAGGCGTGGAAATTTCATTCGGTCTCGACGTATGTATAAAAGGGGGCGGGAGAGGGGTAACGGGTCGGGACGGGGCACGGAGGGCAGGGAGGAGGGTAACGGGCAAAGAGTCAGTAGACTCGGGACAACAATTTTTGTTCGTGCCAGGTGGAGAAAGGGAAAGAGAAAGAGATAAAGGAAAAGAGAGCGAGCGAGCGACGAAGGGAGGTTGGATGGTGGGTGGATGAGGAGGGGTTGGGAGAGAGGAAGAAGTATAAGACAAGTCGAGGTGGAGTAAAAAATGGGGATGTTTTGGCATGAACGACGGCG
The DNA here is from genome assembly GCA_911387685.1 of Dolichovespula media. NCBI lineage: Eukaryota > Metazoa > Arthropoda > Insecta > Hymenoptera > Vespidae > Dolichovespula > Dolichovespula media. Next base: position 3,789,381 of record OU426868.1, read on the forward strand.
AGTCCGAAGCATTGCCAGGAGAACGGTGCTTTGCACGAGTGTGTGCACGAGTACGAAAACAATGTTTCATAGTGAAGGATTTCAAGCGCAATGGTGAATAGAGCGCGTTTAGAAGAAACGATTTGAATGTAGTTATTCTACTATGCTTCTTCTTCGTTCGGCTCGATCGATTCGTATGTCTGTCAATTTGACAGATTTCATATTCGACGCTTAAAGGGTCGTAGAGATTTTTAATGTCATTCTTTCTTTTATTATTTCTTTTTTTTCCCCGTTCCTTCCTTTCTTTCTATCTTTCTTTCTTTATTCATCGATTTATTCTATAGCACTTGAATTGAACCGACGACACGAATTATATTGTATTATTATTTATAACAATGTATATATATATATATATATATATATACATACATATAACGTGTATCTATGAGAAATCTAACGTTAATTAGTACCTCGTTTTTTGTAGAATTGAAAACTCTCGTTTATCCGGTTTTTCTTTACGAGCTTTATATCATGGCGTTTCAATCATTAGCATTACAACAAATGCCACAAACCATAGAAATTATATTCAATATCAAAATGAAAAAATTTAATTCAACTTAATTCAACTTAATGCTCCTTTCGTTTCGTACTTCTTGATATAAACAATTGATATCACTTAACTGACGACCGTGTAAGCATCAAATACGAATAAATACGGACGTATTGACATATGTTAAAATTTCGTCCTCGAGGAATCATCCCTCATCCGTGATATATGTTTTAGTGGGGTCAACATTAGTCTAGAGTTGGTTGAGGCCAGGATCACATAGGATGAGAATATTACGCTACTATCTCGCGAGACCCGTCGGTTGCGTCTCGTCCTTTTTGGAAAGCTTTTGTTCGTGACTAGCAGCGTGATGTAGAATTGCAGCTGCAGTTACGGGAGACCGCAGAAACATCCTCTCTCTCTCTCTCTCTCTCTCTCTCTCTCTCTCTCTCTCTTTCTCTTTCTCTTTCTCTTTCTGCAGATGCACCGCGTGTTCTTTCCTAAGAGTAAGATGTCGTCTTGATGTCTCTTTAATGAATAACCGAGACGCACACGTTCACGAAGAAAGGACGGGGCTCTTACTGAATCCTAAAGAAATCGTCATTGTTCGATGTCTAGGTACTCCGTCATTTTTGTCGGGTACCTTTTGAAAAAGCAGCAAAACCTTTCATCACGTTTTAACCAAGAAACTTGTTTTATTCTGGTATATCTTCAAAACTTATTTTAATACTGGGAGTAATCTTTTAAATATACAAATACACGTATATATACATATGTGTGTTTGTGTATATATATATATATATATATATATATATATATATATATATATATATATATATATATGCCGTGGAAAATCTTATCTTAATGCGGATATATATACACGTGTATATGTTCAATATAAAAAAAATCAGTAGTGAGTTCTCAATATTAAGAAACGTCACTTAAATTGGACCATTTAAATATCTGTTCTCCGAATAAATTATATAAATATATCTCAAACATTAATACGACCAACTATTCACGTTTTCATATAGGATTAAGAACTTCCACTTACTTCGTTCTATACGTTCGGCTAAATTTGGAAAGTAACGTAATTAAATGAGAAGTTTCGATAAGATAATCGTCTACGAAAATGGTAAAAGAGAAGGTAAAGGAAAAGAAAGGAAGAAAAGAAAAAAGAAAATTAACGGCAAAAAGAAGAAGAAGAAGAAGAAGAAGAAGAAAAGGAAAAAAGAAGAAAGACAGTAATAAAGAAAGAAGAAAAAACGAAATATAAAGACAAAAAGAAGATCGTAAGACAGTGGACCCTGTGCCGATGGATTATTATTATTATTATATCGATAAAAAAAAAAAAAATTAGAAAAAGTTCTCATAAAAGAATAAATTGTATCGATGTTAGAACGATCGATTGGACAATATTATCTCTCATGGCATAATTTCAACTTAAAACGTGAAAATCCGATGAATTTCTTTAATTATGAAAAATGAAATATACACTGTTTCTCTCTCTCTCTCTCTCTCTCTAGAGAATTCTTTCATCGCATACCAATGACAAGATTTTCCTATGAAATTTTCGCTTGTTATTTTGCGAAATGCGAACTTCGTGGAGGATGAGGATGAGGATGAGGAGGAGGAAAGAGAGAGAGAGAGAGAGAGAGAGAGAGAGAGAGAAGTCAAGTATCGTTTGCAACACGGTAATAGGCATGGCGGAATATAGCATTTATTGAAGTAATACGAATGCTTCGAACGTGGTAGTAATGTGAGATCAATATATATCCAGCAAAGGGTAGTTTCCCTTGGCAAAAGCCAGTGTATTTTCATTTCACGAAATCAGCAGTATATATTTCGGGATACAGAAACGACGATAGCTCGATATGCTAAACCAATTGCCCGGTCGTATTAAACAACCCGCGCCGTTCTTGAATAAATCGTTTCGCCCTCCTCCGAACGCTCGTTCAACATTTAGAGATCATTCCGTTTTGGACTTCGATGCCATAAACTTTGCTATGTAAATTTTCATCAAATGTTAAAAGCAGGACGAAGTCGCTTCTATTCTTGACGATGTATATGTACGTGTATGTAAATAAATATAAATGCGTTTATATACATACATACATACATACATAAATACATACATACATACATATATATATATATATATATATATATATATATATATATATATATATAGAGAGAGAGAGAGAGAGAGAAAACGTATAAAGAGACCACTGAATTCATACTTTAGTCAATTTAAATTGATGTGTAATAGTTTAATTTTGAGTTCGTTCGTTTTACTTATATATATATATTTTTTTTTATATATATTATATATTATATATATTTTGAAATTCTATCGATCGATTTTATAGAAATATATATATGTATGTATGTATATATATATATAAATATACGTAATGTATAATATATATATGAAGAGAAAAGGAAATAAGAGATAAGTAAACGTGAGAGATGTTTCAATAAAATGAGCTGGTATTATACATTACAACGTGATATGATGTTTTAAAGAATTCACGTAGAAAAAAATTTTCAACCTGTATAGAACTTTGTAATAACGCGTTATAACCCGCATACTCCGATTAATCGTTCGGAAAAGTTTCACTGTTATCGGGAAAATAGTTTGACATTAAAGCGAGCGAAGATAACTTGTATTGCCAATATTGCGCTCAATTTCTAAACACAAAATATCGTTTAATAGCATTATATATGCTATTTATAGCATAGACAATTTTAATTCGGTTAATACGTATATTTAGGTTGCGAATCGGAAACAAAAATAGAAAGGAGAAAAGAAAATAGGGAAAGAAAGAAAGGAAGGAAGAAAGGAAGGAAGGAAGAAGTAAAGGCACGCACTGATTTGTCATCTAGTGGTATAATCATTCGTTTCTCCGATTCCGTATTTCATAGTGATCTCATGACACCATGAAAATCGTCGTTACGTTCATGGCGCAGAGCAATGAACGTAACGTCGTGGTTACTTAAATATCTCTTTAAGAAGAATATCTAATTCCACCCCTGTTAGTTCAGAACAAGTTCGTACATAAAGTTAAGATTCAGACTCCGTGAAAGGCAAAGGCCCCATTGCGTCGGACTAGCTTTCGTGAAAACTTTTCGTGAAATATAATTCAAACACAAATTGATCGCCGGCAAAGGGGTTGCCCATCATTGATGGTAGATTTTACAACTTCTCCACGTTACGGGATAATTTTCAACTGTTATAATGAATAACGAAAAATTGAATAACGTTAATAACCATCACCGATATATAGGTGATATATTGTCAACGTTGATAGATAATTTATCGGAAAAGAGAAATTATCCCTTTTTTTACTTTGTTTGTTTTCTCTTTTTTTTTTTTTTTTTATATAGCACCGGTACTACGACATAGAATATTTTTAATATCTCTATTCCTCGTCGAAGATATTAAAATATTATGTCAATTCATGTTATCTAATTACTTATATGGATAATATACCAATTAATTATATGGATAATTATTTCGTTAAAATATTCAGTGAAAGAATTTTGAACGATTGGAAGGATGACATTAACGAAATCGAGACAAATATAAATAATTGTTTTTTTTTTTTGTCACGTCGTATTCGTATAGCCAACGACGAATTTTCTACGAACTGTGATTACTCTTACGAGAGTAAAAAAATATTCAAAAACAAAAAAGAAAAGAAAAGGAATGAAGAATAAATAAATTTAACGAGTTCTTTTCCGGAGATCGCCATCACGAAAATCTGTTTTCTTAATTATTAGCAACGTTAGCCACGCTGTTGGCCATGAAGTAACAATTCGAATTACGTGGAAGCACTTTCCCCTCATGATTTATGCCGCTAAACTGCTAGAGTTATAAACGAGCAGACATTACCGCGAACATACCACGATCTTGAGATAACCCAGCTTAATGTTCGAACGTTCATAGGTCGGTATCATGCGATCCCAATGCTCGGTTTCGCGGTTAGCATGATCACAAAAGCGTCCTTCTTGTAAATGTTGGATCCATGAGACCTTCGCACTTATATATTTATATTTATACTATCATATATACATATATACATAAAATAAATAAAATAAAAATATAAAGAAAAAAAAAAATATATATATATATATATATACACATACATATACTTCTTTCTTCTTATTTTTTTTTTTTTTTTAATTAATATTCTTCATTTTTTTAAAACGAGGAAATTACCATGCGAAATACGCTGCATGGAATAACGAAGTGAGCTCAATTCATAGCATATAATACACGGCGTGTAATTTTCTATTTACTTTTAACGGAGAGACGTAACGAGATATTAATTTGCTCTGTCCTATGTATGTGTGTGTGTATGTGTGTGTGTCTTTGTATAGGCGAGTAATAATAACAGTGTAAGTACTCGTCGGTTCTCTCTCGACGTTCCGTGTTACCGATTGCTCGTACATATTTTCCACAAGTACTGGCGTTTCATTAACTGCAAAGGTGTGTAATTAAGATAAAGTTTATCAAGTATTTTTCAATGGTTCACGAGCGCGTTGAAAAATATAATAACCTTTCAAAATAATCATTGGTGTATACGCACACACACACACACACACACACGCAAATATATAAATACATATATGCATGTACAAGTATTCCGTTTTTGTTTTCATTAATTGCAACGACGCAAATCAAAATCCGAAATCAATGAAAATCTGAACGATTTTATTAAGTATTCGTAAATAAAAAAAAATCATTTTGAATGAAATTTTTTCTTCGATTATATATCTTCTTTACGAACGATATCTCCTTCGTTTATATCATCTCTACATTGTTCGGTCAAACTGACGATGAAGTTATTTTACGCGATTTTTTTTTTCCTTTTATCTGTTTTGTTTATTACGAGATAGAGTAAATTAAAAAGTAAAATTAATGCATCAACAATCTTACACAAAAGAATATTGTTATATCAGTAGCTTGGTCAGCAGCAGCAAGTTGATTTCATCATCTCTTCAAATTTATCTGACTATACTTGAGAGTTCGTCAAACTAACCGGCCGAATCGAAATAGCGGATATTTACCAACGAGAAGAACTTTTTTCTAGATCGATGTTCGCGTGAGAGTCCTGCGAGTTTATGATGTTTATTTATTTATTTTTTTCTTTTTTTTTTTTTTTTTTTTAACTAGAAAACTTCTCCAAAACTGTTAATTGTACATACATTGGGCGTGCCAATAACTTTTAACACTTTGAATATCTCGGTTTCTTTTTCTTTTTTTTTTTTTTTTAATGACATTATTTACGAAAGTATATGGTATAGAGAGAATCATAATTTTATTTTAGGAGGATCCGTTAAGGGCATATGAGGATCAATTGAGTCTTTTTAAATAGAATGATATAGTTTTTTTATACCATTGGTAGATGCAATTTGATTGTCCATGAAAAGAGAATTAACCTGTCTATGTCGAAAAATTATATTACTTTAAGAGATATTTCAATTGAAATATTATTAAAAAGAGAAAGAAAAAATCACATACAGAAACTTGATTAAAATGTTGTAAGAGTAATAGCAATAGGAACATATAATTATAATTTGAGAAAGGTAAATGCAAAGTAAGCGTAAGATAAGCATAGACATTTTATTACGAAAGCAAACTTCTTAGAATTTCGATTTTACATAATTAATCAATCTTTTATTCGATATTTTAAATAAACAAAACAAAATTTGTGTGGTCATGATAAATATTTTTATGATTTCATGAGATTTATGTCCTCGTTAAGAAAAAAGAAAAGGTATAAATATTCTTTTTTCAAAAGTTATTAACAAAAACGATTTTATTACGGGAATATAATTGCAATGTTTCAATAAATAAAGAAAGAATTACCCTTGAAAACGGTGGTTGTTTCAATTTTCTACGACTATCCGTTACGAAAATATCGCCTACGAAAGATTTTCATTCATAATTCGTATCGTACGTATGTTCGCGTAGTAAAAGTGGTAATAGCAGTAGTAGTAGTAGTAGTAGTAGTAAGGACAACGTAAATTCTTGGAATTTATGTAGGTCAGTGTGTTACCGAGCCAAACTGAATGAAATTATATATGACAATGAATCAAAATAAACGTCTACCTTTTAAGTGGAAATATCTCCGGAACTAAAGATCCCAGAGACTTGAATCAAACACAATTTTAAAGGATAAAATTTTCTCTATTTTTGTTTTTGAAGGGTATTGTTTATAATTAATTAACAAATTTGTTATAAACAATTCGTTAAGAAGAAATTCATACGAACTGAATTCATCTTATTTCTGGCAAAGAAAAAGAATGCAGACTACGATAGATCTATAAAATTACATAAATTAACAAATAATCATTAAAGGGATTAATTTAAAAGAAGAAGAAAATAATAACAATTTCTTCCTGCATTATTAATTTCAACGTCTTTCGTTTAAATGGGTATATATCCGAAACTAAAGATCGTAAAGACACGAATCAAAAATATCATTCTAAAGGATAAAATTTTCTCTATTTTCTTTCTCTTGCGTATCGTTAATAATTAATTAACAATTTTTGTTATAAACAATTTTTTATAAACAAATTCTTACGAATTGAATTCATCATATTATTTTGTCGAATAGAAAATTCTGGTCGTAAATGATTTAGAACATTATTTAAATTAATAAATAATTAATAAACAATGCTTTATCTGTAATTACTTCCGCTTACTCTTAGCTTCTTACCGAAGCCATTTAACCATCACTCTCTTTCCATTACTATTTAGTACTCGTTTACTAATACTCTTACTATATTTTAATCGCATCTACATAATCTCTTAGCAATATTTAAATTAAAATATTTCCCTAAATAATATTTTTTTGGACATTTGTGAGTTACTGTCCTTTTTTCTTTTTCATTATAAAGCGAATGTCAAGTTGCATCGACCAATGCAATCAGAAATATATGATTCCATTAAAAAAATCACAGTTGATTTTCGTATGTCCCTTACGTACCCACTTAAGAGAAACTTATTCTAAACAAACAATTTTTATAGACGACTTTCATAGAAAACTTTTACGACTTTAGTAAACAAAGTTTCTGCATATCTCTAAAAAGAAACGATGATATACAGAGTGATCGAAGTTATTCCCTCACGTTGTATACAGGGTGTCCCTTCATTTCAACGAACCGTTTCATCAATGGATTTTCCACAAACGATAACGACAGAGCAAATTAATATAAACGCATGATGGCCGATTTGACCTTGCTTCCCGAGTAGCTACGGGACAATTTGTATACGATAGATAAAAAAAAAAAAAAAAAAAAACGAAAAAAAGAGACGTAGAGAAGTAAAAAGCGAGGGAAAATAAAACGAAAAAAAAAGAAGGAACGGAAGAAAAAGGCGTAAAAAAAGGGTAAAACGAATTTGTTCGGGGGCTTCGTTTCGGTTCGTAGCACGCTCGCGAACTCGAGACGTAGCTCTTACCGTCATGTTTCGGATCCAATTTAAATCGACTCAAGCGAACCACCTCTGTGAATCCCCCCCCGCCTCGCCTCCTGCCCCCAGCACTTTTTTAAACGTCGACCCGCGCCGCCCGTCGACTTTAGCCGATCGTGTGTTTCCCGGATCAATTGATTTTATCGCACGGAATCCCAGGAGTGAGAAGTGGAAAGAATATACCCCCGTTATTTCGCCCGATGTTTCCTACCATCGAATCGTTCGAAAAACGGATTAAAAAGGCACGGCGCGGGAGTGGGATTGGGGTTGGGGGGGGGGGGAGCGGGGGGAAACAACGGAGAGAACAAAAGGTTTGAAAAGAAAACGAGAGGATAAAAAGGAAAAATGATTGAAGAAAGAAAGTAGGAACGAAATAGAAAAGAATGAGTAAAGAGCGAAGGTCCGAGAGGAAGGAAGGAAGGAAGGAAGGAAGGAAGGAAGGAAGGATTGAAGGGATGAAGGGATGAAGGAAGGAAGGAAGGAAGGACGATAGAAAAGGAGGATAGGTAAGGAATAACAAAGAGAAAGTGGCATGGACGTGGTGCCTCCAGCTAGTTCCTCTCCAAATCAATCTCATCGTAAAGGGTAAGAGAGGATGGGTGTTGCGGGGGTGGTAGGTTAGATACGCCTTCTCAACTCACAGACAGTGAAAAGAGAAAAATACCCTTAACCCCTAACACTTTCTTCTTTCACTATCTCTCTCTCTCTCTCACTCACTCACTCACTCACGAACTCTCTCCCCTTCTCGTTCTCTCTTTCTGTCTTTCTTTCTTTCTGTCTCCGTCCATCCCACCTACATTTTCTGTCCCTGTATATCTCATTTTCTCTTCGGTACCATAGGAAGCATCAGCAACGACACTAGCTAAGGCAATTGCGATCTTCTCGAGCGATAAGATCCTTCGCCAGGCAGTAACTGGATTTCTAGGTACTAGGTTCGTTATCGGAGGCGCAAAAGGCACCAGAAATTTTCTTCCACCTTTTTTCTTCTTATATATATATATATATATATATATATATATATATATATATATATATATATATATATATATATATATCTTTCCTTCTCTTTTACCTCTTTCCCTTTTTACTTTTTTCCGTTCTTCCCTTTATATTTTTTTTTTCCTCTTTCTGCTCCCTCCTTTTCCCTTTCCTTTCCTCCTTCCTTCTTCTTTCTTTTTTTACTCCTTTCTTCCGAGACGAGACATTACTGCAGTATTCTCGACGTTGGCCGTAGACTCTCGGTCGAGGCGCGTTTTATTTTAAACGTACGTACGCGCGGGCGGATTCCCCCCCCCCCTCTCCTTCTTCCATGACCCCTTTGACGCTCTGGAAAAAAGAAAGAGAGTAACAAAAAATCGAGTAATTACTCCGTTTGATCCCTTTTTCACTCGGACGGATCATCTCGCTTAAGTTCGCCAATCGATTCGATTCCAAATTCCGATTATCGTCGAACGTGCGTACTTACTTTTTTTGTTTGTTTTTTTTTTTATTTTTTGATTTTTTTTTATTATCGTCGTTGCTCCCTTTATCCTTTCCTTTCTTCTTTTTCTCTTCTTCTTTCTTCTTCTTTTGTGTCGTCTCGTTTTTCGTTTTCTCTCTCTCTCTCTCTCTCTCTCTCTCTTTTTTCTGTTCGTTTTTCTATCTTTGTTTCTTCCTTTTTCTTTTTGTAGATAAAGTAGGTCACGTCTCTCTCCTTCGCTAAAAGGCTTCCCATACGAGTCGTTGAGAATCTCGTGGCGAATCATGACGACTAGCGACGCATAGTAGATTCTCGAAGTCTCGGGGAAGTCGTCGTTTCGTCTTTGAAAAAAAAAAAAAAACTGCTGAAATACGCTCTCTCTCTCTCTCTCTCTCTCTCTTTCTATCTATCTATCTATCTATCTATCTATCTTTCTATCTCTCTCTCGAAAGAGGAAATTTATGCACAAAACGCACGAGTACATTTTCACGAAAATGTCTTCGCGAAAATCTCTATCTGTCGGTGCGTGTACTTCGAACAAATATAACGGGTGATACTCAATATTTCACGTCTTAACGGAAAAAAAAAAAACAAAAATATACAATCTTTCGAATTCCGTGGACAATAATATTGATATTTTTCTAGTTATACTTCAATCGACGACAATAAAAAATAACAGATGAAAATATCATCTATGCGAATTTATCGAATTTATCTACGTTTATAAAGTTATCGATGATACGTACCAATGGTATTATAAATTTGATTATCTATCGGATGACACGACAAAGATTTTCTCGTGTCACCTTGTGTATATATATATATATATATATATACACATGGTACAGTAGACCTACTCTAAAAACGAATTCGATGAGAAAGAGAGAAAGAGAGAGGGAAAAAGTCGTACGGGCTCAAGGATGCGGAAAGAGTGACTGCGTAGGTACTCGCTTGTCGAACCATAACCTCGTGAGTCCTCGTATTCTCAGGAAAGTACGTTTCATCCCCCTTCCAACATTCTTCCCCCTTTTCTCCCATTCACCCACTCCTTCAGTCCCTCCTTCAGCCTCTAACTCTTCTCGCGCCACTCACCGAACGCAATTCGTCTGAAACTAACGGAGAATTTAACATGTATGAGCGAATCTACGTGTATATATACATTTACATATATTCCTTTACACACAAACACGTGTATATATATATATATATATATATATATATATATATATATATGTACGCGCGCGCGCGCGTGCGTGCGTTTGTGCGTTCGTATAACGGGATTTTAAGGAGTGTGCTTGGAAAAAGAGTAGGTACACCCATTCGAGATGTTCCAGGGTTTTGCGTTTTTCTTCCGTTAGCATTTCGTCGACATTTTAAGTGTGTCCCACCCCGCTCGTAGACACGCAACATATCCGACGCTTCTTCAGTTTACTCCCCCATCCTCCCTCTCTCTCTCTCTCTCTCTCTCTCTCTCCTATGTGACCCTCTTATATCGTTTCTCTAACACTCTTGCCCATCTCTTACCGACGTATTAAAGTTAGATATATATATTTGTCGTAAAAAGTCAGAGACACTTACGATATTTTTTTCGTTATTTACCGTTAAAAATTTTTTATTTTTTTATTTTTGGACGGGAGTACGTATGAAAATACGTTGAAAATATGAAAAATGAAAATAACGTTGAACCATCGAACCTTTACCCCTTACTCCAATTGACATTCAATTTTATTTTCTTATTTTTCAAAGTAACTTAACTCAACGATATTTCGATTACGATAGTGTCTCTCGTTTCTCTATGATTTCTAACTTTCAAATTTAGATGATACGGATATCTTCGAATGTGTGCGATGAGGTCATAATGAATACGTCATCTTCTCTCTCTCTCTCTCTCTCTCTCTCTCTTTCTCTCGATAAACTTCTAGCAATTGAAACGATAATGTATTCGTTCCCGAAGCAAAGATCGATTATTGTTTCAAACCAGTTAAAAAATTGTAATGTTCATTATCAATTATATGAGAGTACCTATGAATATATAACGTTCCAATGATTATGCTCGTTTTTCTCCTGTTTTTTCTTTTCTATTTTTACTTCTTCAAATTTCGCTTAATACGAATAGAATAATGAAATATTCGGTGACCTCTCTTTCTCTCTCACACTCACTCTCCCCTCCTCTCTCTCTCTCTCTCTCTTTCTCTCTGTCATTTCACAATGAACGTCCGACGAATTTACATGATAATAACTCTTAAGACAAAACGATTGCTCGTTCCATCTCGTATTCCAAGGCAAGAAAATAAAAAAAGCAAAAAAAAAAAATTAAAGAAGAAAAAGAAAGAAAGAAAGAAAGAAAGAAATGATCAAATAATAGGAATTATCATAGAATTCTCATGAAAATAGGACCCCTAAGCGAGTTCGTTGTCCGTTTTTTTGACTTATTCCGTTTCCACTCCTTGCTTCTTCTTTCTCCATCATCTTCCACTCGCTCACTGCCCCTCCCCCCCCAATCCCCTTCAACCGTCACCCACCCTACCACAAAATCTCATACCACGAATATTCACCATCGTATCTCTTTCTTGTGTTCTCTCCTTTTTTCCTTTGTATTGTTCTTTTTCTCTTCTTTCTTTCTCTTCTCTCCCTCCCCCCCTCTCTCTCTCTCTCTGTTTCTATTCTTATCTTCTTTCTTCTTCTTCTTCTTCTTCTTCTTCTTCTTCCTCCGTGGTAAAAAGTAGATACCGCGATGTCTTCTCACTGAGAGTTAATATAATTTAGTAAGTATTTTCCGCGTAATAGAATTAAAGTCCAAGCAGAAGTAGCAGCCTGCAGCCTACTTAAGAAAGAAGGAGGCACTACTACTACTCTGATACCAAGGGGAATACTATTTCCTTCATTCTTCTTCTTTCCTTTTATTCCCATCTCTCTCTCTCTCTCTCTCTCTCTCTCTCTCTCTCTCTCTTAGTATTTCTATCTCCTTTTTGTATTCTTCACAGTGCCCTTTTATTTTTAAGAGCGAAGGAAGAAGAGCGGAAGAAGTACGGTACGGTCGAGCTCGTTAGATCATTAAATAGACGCGCGTGCGCTATAAAAGAAGAAATAGGTAGAACGATATTCATTCGTTCATGGTTGACATTGTCCCCATAAAGCAATTCCCATTCCCCATATGAAAATTCCAATATCCCTTCGTATCGTCCTTCGAAATAATTGGCTAACCGTGTATTTTATTTCATAAATGCGCCCACAATTCTTCCTCTTTTCGACGATTATCTTCATTCTTTTTTCTTTCTTTCTTTCTTTCTTTCTTTCCTTTTTTACCCATTTTTCCCCTTTCTCCTTTCTCCTTACCCCCCCCCCTCCCCCTTTCTCTCTCCCCTTTCTCTTATAGATGTTAACGTGGTTACAAAAGAAGGAGAAAAATAAAAGGACATTGAAGGCTCAAGGATGTATTGAACCGATCGATATGATACGTCGAAGTGTTCCGTATTTTATTATCCAAATTAATAGTAATAGGATTTTATGGAAAATTTCAACAATACAAATTATTGACGATCTTAATATCACTTATTCGATTATAGTAAACTTATAGTGAAACCTTTAAGATTGAAAGGTTCACTTTGACGAGGGTTAAATGCGAATTTTTATTGATTTATTGATTTATTTCTTCTTTTATATTACATATGATCCATCTGCATCCTTTTATTATATTAGATAAACAAAATTTATAATAATAATATATATTTATAAATAAGGAATAAATAAGTACTTACACTTTGATACTCTTCAACTGTATCTTTCAATGAATTATTTTTATTTTTTTTTATTTATCCACCCGTAACATATCGATTCTCAGGATCGGTCCTTCGTCCTTAACTCTGTCACACGAAATAACGTCGTTACCCTTTCTTATCTCAGTAATTTTTATACTCTCAAGTATTTCAGTGTATATGAAGATAAAATTTTACTCTCTCTCTCTCTCTCTCTCTCTGTCCCTTAGATAATATTTATCGACTAGTTTATATACGATACGCGGTTAAGTAATAGATATCATAGAATTTGTCGAGATTCTTCAAAGAGCTCTTTTTAAAAGCCCCGTATACTCAATGGATAGAACGACGCAAAGGTCACATGGACAATTATCCAAGTGTAATCTGGGATCGAACGATCGATCTATCGATCTATCAATGGAGAGAGATGAGAAAGAGAAAGAATACTTCCTTCTCCTTTCCTCCTGCTCTTGGGTAAAGTTTGAAGAGTCAAGGGATCGCTTTTACCTCTATCGAGAAAATGAATTTCGAATCAAGAAACTTCCCTTACGATAGCAATCTCTATACTATCGTGTTATAGGAATTTTTCATTTTAATGATTTCCCTTCTGCTCGTCCCTCCCCTCCCCCATCCCCCACCCCCCACCCCGCCCAAGCCCTGCCCACGACCTCCTCACTCTATCTCTCTCTTCTCCCTCTCACGAGATTGCTCGTGTCTCTTATTTATATTTATGCAAAGACCATTACCACTCGGCGAAGGTACTGACGACGATAGGGGTATTTCAGGAAGGATGAGGGCGAGGGGTAGGAGGGGGAGGAGCCTAGAGGTGGTAATCGATCTCACGCTACAACGATTAATATTAAACGAGGCGATCCGATATACCGATAAACAGCTGATATCGTCTGGTCGAGTTACAGGAGATATTGGCAGCCATAGGTCAGCCCGAACGTTGTTAGATCTAATCGCGCCGTCTTGCGGACAAGCGGAAAATCCTTATTAGCCATTCCGTGTTCTCTCTCTCTCTCTCTCTCTTTCTCTCTCTCTCTCTCTCTCTCTCTTTCTCTCCCTCTCTCTCTCTCTCTCTCTCTCTCTCTTTTGTTCTTCTATCTCTTCTCCGTAATTCGGCTAATCCTAAAACTCAAATAACAATCTATCGTAACCATCCACGTTTTCTCGTTAACTCTCGTTTTATATTCTCCCTATCTCTACCTTTTCTTTTTACATTGTTTAAATTCGTGACCTATCTCCGCATCGGGGACATTTTCCAATTCGAATCGAAGCGTTTCTGGATACTTTTGTCCGATATCAGGGTTATTACCGTTGCAATTTCGTCGTTAATGCTCGCTGACCCGTCTATGTCTATCTATCTATGAGGAGGAGGAGAGACAGAGAGAGAGAGAGAGAGAGAGAGAGAGAGAGAGAGAGACAGAAAGAGAGACAAATAGAGAGAAAAAGAGAGACAGTAATAGAGATAGAGAGATGGATAGAGATATAGAGATCCATAACTTTTTGACGCAGCCATTTTGCCGCGCAGACATTTTGGCGCCCGGTAATTCGACGCGAAAGCGGACGTTACGTTGCGAGAACGCTTCATCTTCGTGGAATATACGATGGCATAAGCTTCAACATCCCACCAGAAAGACAGACAAAGAAGGATAATGTGGAATAGAAGAGACAGAGAGACAGATAGAGAGAGAGAGAGAGAGAGAGAGAGAGAGCACTATATCCCCTTTAAATCGTCTCTCTCATAAAAATTGCGTCATTTTTATGGTATCTCGACGCATTCGCTCCATTCCTAACTGTTCTCTCTCTCTCTCTCTCTCTCTCTCTCTCTCTCTCTCATCTTTCTCTTTCACACTCTCCAACTTTCCCTCACGAACTATTTTGTGTTTTAACGCATCCTTTTCGAGTACGCTTAGTCTCTTCCAGTTGTTTCAAATTATCACGTTCGATACTCCCTACAATATAAAAAAGGAAAAGGGAACAAAATTGTGGAGGAAAGAAAAGTGTCAAAAAGAGAAACGTATTTTTCTTGTTTCTTTCATCCCTTTTTTTGTGTTTGGTTGGTTTTTTTATTTTTATTTTTTTTTTTTTAGAGAACGAACGTGAATTTTTCGCAAATGCATCAGCGTTCCTATCGATCGAGCCATTAATTACACGATGTTCTTTCTCTCTCTCTCTCTCTCTCTCTTTCTCTTTCTCTCTCTCTCTCTCTCTTTCTCTTTCTCTCTCTCTCTCTCTTCCTCTCTCTTGGTTCTGCAGAATGTTCGTAGAAACGGGATAATCATGGAGAGCACGAAAAATTCATTGGACGCACGTGCATGGAATAATTGGATATCAAAATGGAAAAAAAGATGGGAAGATGGGCAGGTAGATAGATAGATAGATAAATAGATAGATAAATTTTATTATGTTCATATGCTTGGATAAATCTGAATAAATTCGTTTATAAGGTAAACGTTGTATTGTAATAATAAAGAAGAAAGAAGATGAATAGACATATATATATATATATATATATATATATATATATATATACGTAAGGTAGATGGATAAATGTTTGTTTCGTTTAATTGCCACAAATGTTTATTTTCGTATTTACAAAGTAAAAACGTTCGGATTCTAATTACAAACGAACAAACAAACAGATCCAAAGAAAAAAGAAATAAAACAATTCAAGAAAAAAAATCGTACTTAAAATGAGAAGAATAATTGATCTTGGGAATAATTAGTGTTAACATTTAATTCTTAAACGTCTTTCGTATAATATTCTTAGACATATACAGTCTATGAAAGAGAATAGGAGAGAGAGAGAGAGAGAGAGAGAGAGAGAATGAAAGAGAGAGATAAAGAAAGAAAGATGCTATTCATAAATATGTCGCTGCTTGTACGAGAATTTTTTTCTACGTCTTCTTTCTGAGAACACACGTACTATACATTTTACATAATTTTGCAGATAAAGAGCTCCGAGGGTTTCATGCGACGGACGTCTTTTCTTCGCGTGACTCTTAACAAAATTGTCCTTCTCTCTCTCTCTCTCTCTCTCTCTCTCTCTGACTCTCTCTTGTTCTCCTTCTTTCTTTCTCCTTTTCTCCGAAAAGATTTCCTCTATCAGCCGGATATTGCGAGGGTTGATTACGTTAAATTTTCTCGTCGGATTGATTCATTACATTTCAAAAGAGCAAACAAAACCAACGAAGATCGCAAGTAGGATAAAATCGAGTTCGAGTCTCGTCGAGAGTTAATTTTCCATTTGCTTGTTCGTAGGAAATCGAAAATTTTCAGATCTTCACGATGGGGTCTTACTACCACTTCTTGAATTCTAATGCATTTCATTATAATTAATCATAAATCGCATGACGTTTCACTTCTTGTTACTTTCTATGAGAAAGAAAGAAGAAATGAAAAAAATTTATTTTATACGATCTCCCCCGAGATATTGTATTTAAATAATCGGGTATTGATTTATTTGTTTTGTTTTGTTTTTTTTTTCGAAATTTCTTAGGTCCAATATATAATGCCATAATAATTATTATGTCAATGTTAATGGGGCAATAATAGGAAAATTGCGTTATCATAATTTTTGGCATGAAGATTAATGACAAATTAAATTATTGTATATATATATATATATATATATATATATATATATATATACATATTACATAAAGCATTAAATTAAATTAGATTTATTGATA